>OY992895.1:54542623-54800944 GCA_963921405.1 Cepaea hortensis | reverse complement strand
TGCTTTGCACTGGGAGAATGCCCATCCAGCATCGCCTAAATGAACACTATTAAATTAATTTAATTATTAGTATCAACTGTTTTCATGAGTGTGGTTTCTTCAATGACAGGAAAAGGGTAAAGATTGTTTTACATGGTAATGGTGTACACCTAAAGGGTTATGTTATGACATATATGTATAATATTTTGACACCCACTCATTATTTTTAAATATGAGAATTGTACATGGTGTCAGAAATAAATGTATGTATGTTGGGTTTCTGCACCTAGACCAATGTGATTTTATCTAGGTACAATGAGTCAAGTTAGCAGAACCAATTTGTGGTTGTTGTGTTGTTTGTAATAACCTTGTTTTTTTCTGGGGTCACTGGGTACTATGTTGTAATACTGCATATCATTCCCATGCCTGTCTGAAAATGCATAGTGTTTATTACACATCTATATATGTAATGGCAGATCTTGAGTTAATACCTGAACTGTTTGTCCAAAAGTGTTGTGTACATCAAGTAAATGTGGTGTCCAATAAGTGGTTGTTTATATTGTGAGCAATCAATATCCTTCTAGCATCTATAGTTAATTTAAAGGGTGATGAAGTGGGAAGGGAAACCTACACACAGATGCCATTGTTTCAAGGATGGAACTCTTTCCTCCTGGGAGTTGTGGTAAATATCCCTGATCACCCTGCATTCTTACCAGTGACAGAGAATCAATAATACCCCCTAGACATTTTAACGAATCATTCTCAGGAATTAAAATCCACATCCCACATTATTATTATTATTCTTCTTCTTCTTCTTCTTTCTTCTTCTTCTTCTTTCTTTCTTCTTCTTCTTTCTTCTCTTCTTCTTCTTCTTCTTCTTCTTCTTCTTCTTCTTCTTCTTCTTTCTTCTTCTTCTTCTTCTTCTTCTTCTTCTTCTTCTTCTTCTTCTTCTTCTTCTTCTTCTTCTTCTTCTTCCTTCTCTTCTTCTTCTTCTTCTTCTTCTTCTTCTTCTTCTTCTTCTTCTTCTTCTTCTTCTTCTTCTTCTTCTTCTTCTTCTTCTTCTTCTTTCTTCTTCTCTTCTTCTTCTTCTTCTTCTTCTTCTTCTTCTTCTTCTTCTTCTTCTTCTTCTTCTTCTTCTTCTTCTTCTTCTTCTTCTTCTTCTTCTTCTTCTTCTTCTCTTCTTCTTCTTCTTCTTCTTTTCTTCTTCTTCTTCTTCTTCTTCTTCTTCTTCTTCTTCTTCTTCTTCTTCTTCTTCTTCTTCTTCTTCTTCTTCTTCTTCTTCTTCTTCTTCTTCTTCTTCTTCTTCTTCTTCTTCTTCTTCTTCTTCTTCTTCTTCTTCTTCTTCTTCTTCTTCTTCTTCTTCTTCTTCTTCTTCTTCTTCTTCTTCTTTCTTCTTCTTCTTCTTCTTTCTTCTTCTTCTTCTTCTTCTTCTTCTTCTTCTTCTTCTTCTTCTTCTTCCTCCTCCTTATCAGCTTCTGAATCAGCAAAGCAATGCTCTAACTGTCCGCCTGGTTGAGCTTCCATCCGAGGCCAGCTGCCGACCAAGGCTTCGGACCTGGTCTGCCCTCCCATGACATTTAATATTTATGTTACATTTTCTCACAATAGGGTAAGGCTTGTACCCTCTCAGTTTCATTTCTCCACCCGAAATCGTGGGCAAAATAAAGGGTGTCGGGTTTGGTGAGCGCCGCCCAACATTCGGCTATTATCTGTATTTTAAATCATTGTTTTGATGTAATTTGTAGGTCACACCTACATGTACGATTATACTTTAGTTATTAAGAAGATTGTCTTCGTCTAGCTGTCCTCACATCACTACCTTAAGGGTGTTGTTGTCTGTCATATAACTACCTTGAAGGTTGTGTGTGTGTCCGTCACATCTCTACCTTGAAGGTTGTAGTTGTCCGTCACATCACTATCTTAAGGGTTGTTATTATCCGTCACATCAAAACCTTGAAGGTTGTAGTTGTCTGTCACATCACTACCTAGAAGATTGTTGGTGTCAGTGTAGGGAATCCAACATGGAACTGGTGTCTGTGACTACTACAGACCAGGGCGGTCCCCACGTGTAGGTAGCCAGCCTCTGACAGGGACAGTCAGCGTCGAGATTGTTAGACCTTTGACTGAAGAGACTGAGCTTACGTGGGCTTGCCTCGAGAGCAGAGAAACTTAAATCAGAAACCCGCTCAAGGTGGACTTCTGACATTGAAGTTGATTACCTTTAAGATTAAAGTTAGTTGCATATTCTTAAATGGACGTCGTAGTCAGAACAAGCATGTTTTGGCTGTTTGTGACTTCTTGGCAAGTTTACGTTCAGTAGTTTGCCATGGCTTTCTGAACGACCAGAACTCATACCATTGGATGAAAACCAACGCAACGCCTACAGCTGTGTTTCTAACGCAGTATGCGGAATTACGAATTGCTTCCATGACCCCTTCGTCACAGAGCCAAAAAGTTGTAAGTTAATAAAGTCTATTCTATTGTTAAGTTAACACACGACATTTCATTGGAATTTATTTGGCTATATACTTACAACAGGAGAATTAGAGACGGGGAGGAAGGGGGTCTCTGGGTCTAGTGTTCAACCGCCAATCAAGCAGTCGTGGGTTCGATTCTGGACTCCGTCATCGGTTCACGAGTGCAGTTATTTCAGATACCTGTGTGGGATGTCGATAGAGCTGCAGAGTTCGTGCACTGTGCGACTCCTTCAGCAGACTACTCTGTGGAAAGACATCGTGCTATGTGGGATTTAACCCGGTGCAATGAAGTTGACAATCTTGCCTGTACACCCCTTCATCTGTTACATTGTTATAAAACCGATGTTTCTTTTTTAACAGCTTAGATGTACTAAAGATGTCACTTCACAGTTCAACGCATGTAACAATCATTCAATCTCTTAATACATATAAATTATTTAGCAAAATAAACATGACTGTAACATTTATCACTATCGTCATCAATCGCTAACTTCATTACCCGTCATAAACAACACCGGACTGTTTCAGCGGCGGCCCGTGTAAGAATGCGATTACTCTGGTACCCCCCTCAAACAATGTAGCTTTGCCGCCTCTGAGTGGGAGATTGTTGCTTCCAAAAGGAGTCCAACCGCCGTTCTAGAGGGACAAATACACAGAAGTCGGTTTACAATCGGAACATTTATATGTCGCTAGAGACTGAGTTCTATGTGGAGACTAGAAGATTGTATCTGTCGCTAGAGACTGAGTTCTATGTGGAGACTGGAGAATTGTATCTGTCGCTAGAGACTGAGTTCTATGTGGAGACTGGAAGATTATATCTGTCGTTAGAGACTGAGTTCTATGTGGAGACTGGAAGATTATATCTGTCGTTAGAGACTGAGTTCTATGTGGAGACTGGAGAATTGTATCTGTCGCTAGAGACTGAGTTCTATGTGGAGACTGGAAGATTATATCTGTCGCTAGAGACTGAGTTCTATGTGGAGACTGGAAGATTATATCTGTCGCTAGAGACTGAGTTCTATGTGGAGACTGGAAGATTATATCTGTCGCTAGAGACTGAGTTCTATGTGGAGACTGGAAGATTATATCTGTCGTTAGAGACTGAGTTCTATGTGGAGACTGGAAGATTATATCTGTCGTTAGAGACTGAGTTCTATGTGGAGACTGGAGAATTGTATCTGTCGCTAGAGACTGAGTTCTATGTGGAGACTGGAAGATTATATCTGTCGTTAGAGACTGAGTTCTATGTGGAGACTGGAAGATTATATCTGTCGTTAGAGACTGAGTTCTATGTGGAGACTGGAGAATTGTATCTGTCGCTAGAGACTGAGTTCTATGTGGAGACTGGAAGATTGTATCTGTCGTTAGAGACTGAGTTCTATGTGGAGACTGGAAGATTATATCTGTCGCTAGAGACTGAGTTCTATGTGGAGACTGGAGAATTGTATCTGTCGCTAGAGACTGAGTTCTATGTGGAGACTGGAGAATTGTATCTGTCGCTAGAGACTGAGTTCTATGTGGAGACTGGAAGATTATATCTGTCGTTAGAGACTGAGTTCTATGTGGAGACTGGAAGATTATATCTGTCGCTAGAGACTGAGTTCTATGTGGAGACTGGAGAATTGTATCTATCGCTAGAGACTGAGTTCTATGTGGAGACTGGAAGATTATATCTGTCGTTAGAGACTGAGTTCTATGTGGAGACTGGAAGATTATATCTGTCGTTAGAGACTGAGTTCTATGTGGAGACTGGAAGATTATATCTGTCGTTAGAGACTGAGTTCTATGTGGAGACTGGAAGATTATATCTGTCGCTAGAGACTGAGTTCTATGTGGAGACTGGAAGATTATATCTGTCGTTAGAGACTGAGTTCTATGTGGAGACTGGAGAATTGTATCTGTCGCTAGAGACTGAGTTCTATGTGGAGACTGGAAGATTATATCTGTCGTTAGAGACTGAGTTCTATGTGGAGACTGGAAGATTATATCTGTCGCTAGAGACTGAGTTCTATGTGGAGACTGGAAGATTATATCTGTCGTTAGAGACTGAGTTCTATGTGGAGACTGGAAGATTATATCTGTCGTTAGAGACTGAGTTCTATGTGGAGACTGGAGAATTGTATCTGTCGCTAGAGACTGAGTTCTATGTGGAGACTGGAAGATTATATCTGTCGTTAGAGACTGAGTTCTATGTGGAGACTGGAGAATTGTATCTGTCGTTAGAGACTGAGTTCTATGTGGAGACTGGAAGATTATATCTGTCGCTAGAGACTGAGTTCTATGTGGAGACTGGAGAATTGTATCTGTCGCTAGAGACTGAGTTCTATGTGGAGACTGGAGAATTGTATCTGTCGCTAGAGACTGAGTTCTATGTGGAGACTGGAAGATTATATCTGTCGTTAGAGACTGAGTTCTATGTGGAGACTGGAAGATTATATCTGTCGCTAGAGACTGAGTTCTATGTGGAGACTGGAGAATTATATCTGTCGTTAGAGACTGAGTTCTATGTGGAGACTGGAAGATTATATCTGTCGTTAGAGACTGAGTTCTATGTGGAGACTGGAAGATTATATCTGTCGTTAGAGACTGAGTTCTATGTGGAGACTGGAAGATTATATCTGTCGTTAGAGACTGAGTTCTATGTGGAGACTGGAGAATTGTATCTGTCGCTAGAGACTGAGTTCTATGTGGAGACTGGAAGATTATATCTGTCGCTAGAGACTGAGTTCTATGTGGAGACTGGAAGATTATATCTGTCGCTAGAGAATGCGTACTGGAAGAATGTATCTGTCCTTAGAGAATGAGTTTAATGTGGTGACTGGAAGATTATATCTGTCGCTAGAGACTGAGTTCTATGTGGAGACTGGAAGATTATATCTGTCGTTAGAGACTGAGTTCTATGTGGAGACTGGAAGATTATATCTGTCGCTAGAGACTGAGTTCTATGTGGAGACTGGAAGATTATATCTGTCGCTAGAGAATGCGTACTGGAAGAATGTATCTGTCCTTAGAGAATGAGTTTAATGTGGTGACTGGAAGATTATATCTGTCGCTAGAGACTGAGTTCTATGTGGAGACTGGAAGATTATATCTGTCGCTAGAGACTGAGTTCTATGTGGAGACTGGGAGATTATATCTGTCGCTAGAGAATGCGTACTGGAAGAATGTATCTGTCCTTAGAGAATGAGTTTATTGTGGAGACTAAAAGATTGTATCTGTCCTTAGAGAATGAGTTTAATGTGGTGACTGGAAGATTGTATCTGTCCTTAGAGAATGAGTTTAATGTGGAGACTGGAAGATTATATCTGTCGCTAGAGACTGAGTTCTATGTGGAGACTGGAAGATTATATCTGTCGTTAGAGACTGAGTTCTATGTGGAGACTGGGAGATTGTATCTGTCGTTAGATACTGAGTTCTGTGTGGTGACTGGAAGATTGTATCTGTCCTTAGAGAATGCGTACTGGAAGAATGTATCTGTCATTAGAGAATGAGTTTAATGTGGTGACTGGAAGATTGTATCTGTCCTTAGAGAATGAGTTCAATGTGGAGACTAGAAGATTGTATCTGTACTTAGAGAATGAGTTTAATGTGGAGACTAGAAGATTGTATCTGTCCTTAGAGAATGAGTTCAATGTGGAGACTAGAAGATTGTATCTGTACTTAGAGAATGCGTACTGGAAGAATGTATCTGTTCTTAGAGAATGATTTTAATGTGGAGACTAAAAGATTGTATCTGTACTTAGAGAATGAGTTTAATGTGGAGACTAGAAGATTGTATCTGTCCTTAGAGAATGAGTTCAATGTGGAGACTAGAAGATTGTATCTGTACTTAGAGAATGAGTTTAATGTGCTGACTGGAAGATTGTATCTGTCCTTAGAGAATGCGTACTGGAAGAATGTATCTGTCCTTAGAGAATGAGTTTAATGTGGAGACTAGAAGATTGTATCTGTCCTTAGAGAATGAGTTCAATGTGGAGACTAGAAGATTGTATCTGTCCTTAGAGAATGCGTACTGGAAGAATGTATCTGTCCTTAGAGAATGCGTACTGGAAGAATGTATCTGTCCTTAGAGAATGAGTTTAATGTGGAGACTAGAAGATTGTATCTGTCCTTAGAGAATGCGTTCAATGTGGAGACTAGAAGATTGTATCTGTCCTTAGAGAATGAGTTCAATGTGGAGACTAGAAGATTGTATCTGTACTTAGAGAATGAGTTTAATGTGGTGACTGGAAGATTGTATCTGTCCTTAGAGAATGAGTTCAATGTGGAGACTAGAAGAATGTATCTGTACTTAGAGAATGAGTTCAATGTGGTGACTAGAAGATTGTATCTGTACTTAGAGAATGAGTTCAATGTGGAGTCTAGAAGATTGTATCTGTACTTAGAGAATGAGTTCAATGTGCTGACTGGAAGATTGTATCTGTCCTTAGAGAATGAGTTCAATGTGGAGTCTAGAAGATTGTATCTGTACTTAGAGAATGAATTTTAAGTGGTGACCGGAAGATTATATCTGTCCTGAGAGAAAGAGTTATATGTGGTGATTGGGAGATTGTATCTGTCCTTAGAGAATGAGCTTTATTTGGCGACCGGGAGATTGTATCTTTCGCTAGATTCCGAGTTCTGTTTTCTGATTGAAAAACTGATAGTCGCAAAGAAACAAAAATAAACACAAAAGTAGAATTACCAGTGTGATTGACTGAACAAGACTTAAAGGTGATATGTGTGAAATGTATAAATATCAGATTGTATGCGAAGTCAACGGTTAAATTGTGTGTAGAAAAGAGAACGATGTCAATATGTAAGTCATGGAATGTGTTGTATTTGACAACAGAGTTCGAGCTATTTGACAATAAGACGCCGTCTGTATTATAATTCGACGTGTTTGACAATTAGATTTTATGTGTATTATAATTCGTTGTATTTGACGAGTCTGTGTAATTTAACATATTGATTTTTTAATTACTGTGGGCATATATGGTTTGTAGATTTCAGATTTAAGGATGTATCTCTTTGCTTTAGTTTAATTTATATGACATCTGCAATATGCACCTGACGAGATGCAGAGAAACATGACAGGCAATAAATTGTGCAATCTATTGTTTGTACCTTCATTATTCACATTTACTGTGGGGAAAACATTGTTTTATACATAGTTAATTAAAACAAAGTAAACAACAATGAAGTTTATGATCATCATCAAGTGCGTGCCGACTGGCGTAGGCGTTCATGACTCTCCACAGATCTCGGTCTTTGGTTTTCTGGATCACCTTTGCCGTTGATATTCCTCCATGCCACCGTCGCAATCCATCCAGTATCATTTCTCGTGGTCTGCCTCTGCCTCTCTTCCCCTCGATCTTTCCAGTTGTCACGATATTCTCCAACGCCTCTCTTCTCATCACATGACCCAAAAAAATCTGTTTATTTCTTTCTTAGTGTTGTAAATATTGTTCTAGTTTCGCCAGCCACTTTAAAGCATTCGTCGTTAGTTACTTTGGCAGTCCAAGGAATTCGCAACATTCGTCTAAGGACGAATTTGTTGCTTCTAATCTCTTCCTAATTTAAATATTGAGCACAATCCACTACTGGCAACGCTGATCGTATTCTGGTATGAACCTAAGACCTATCCACGTCAATGTGGAAGCACTAGACTCGAGTTTCTCTCTCGTTTGAGCTCGTCAGTAGTGCACATCCTTGACCGGGCCCGGAAACAAACCCCGGATCACTGGCGTGTGAAGCGAGTGTGTAACCACGCGGCACACGCTGGACACGGCCAAATTATCATAACAGAATAATTTGTTCACTTATATTCCAAGATTCACAGGCACACAGCAAAACAGTTTCTATATAACTCTTTAGCACTCTCTTTCTTACATTCAATTATAGCGACTTATTGCATAAGATATTCTTCATTGTTTTAAAATGCAGCATTTGCTTGCCCTATTCTGCTCGTAATCTCTGTTAGCATCTTCCATCTGATGTTATAAATGGCCCTAGATATTTAAAACTATCCACTTGGTGAAGAATTTTCCCTTCTATCTCTATTTCAGATTTGGGTGTCACCTTTTTCTGTGATATCATCATTGTTACCGTTTTATTGATATTCAAGGAGAGTCCTTTCTTTGCACTCGCTGTTATTACAATGTCCAACAATTGTTGTAGATCTGTTGCATAATCCGCTATCAATACTGTGTCATCTGCATAGCATATATTATTTACATTATAACCGCCAAATATTATTCCTGGCTTTTCTTTGATCTCTCTCATTATTACTTCGCTATAGCAGGAGAAGAGATCCGGTGACAAAATACATCCCTTAGATTATGATAAGATAATAATAATTTTTGCTAAAGAGATAAATGTGTAAAGAAAGCCGCGAATTGACTAAAGTAAGAATGCAACACAATGTACTTAAATTCTACTAACGAGATTGAAAATATGCAAATAAAGATCAGTGATCTCAAAGGAAGAAACATTAGAGTAGATCCATGGTGTATGAATTCAAAAACAGGAAAGATATTATTGGAAGATGGTGCTATAATAAAGAGTAAAATTAAATGCATCAGAAAGAAGTATAATGGAGAAAGGGAAGATTAACACAGAAAAAAGTAACTTAGAAGGTCCGCCTATCTAAACAAAGAAGTAGCTGACGGTGTCAAGCAAATTAAGAAAGGAAAAACAGCCGGGCCAGATGAAATCACAATAAAAGAATTACAAGTACTGGGAGAATTTGGGGTAGAAATATTAACCGAAATGTTGAATGATATTTACAGCAGCGTGTATTTACCTAGTGATATGTTGAAATGTATATTAATGGTAGTACCAAAAAGTCCAGGATCACTTTATTGCGATGATTATCGTACAGTTAAATCCATAAACCATATCACTAAGCTTCTACTTAGAATTATAATGAAAAGAACTATACAGAAACAACATGGAAATTGGTGAAGAGTAGTACGGATTTGTGGAAGGAAAGTTCACAAATAATGCAATAAATACGCTACAATACATCAATCATGTGCCATGTCGGAAAGCGTGGGCCATTTCACTCGATCACCAGAGTCGTGGATCAGCTCAGTGTTCCTGTCTCGACCATGCCATGTGGCCAAGCCATCCAGGTATTTACTTCTCGGTCTTCCCCTTGGACTCTTCCCTTCGATCTTGCCAGTTGTCACCAAGTTCTCCAATTCATTTCTTCTCATAACATGTCCAAAAAAAATTGACTGCATAAGTCTAATTTATCTAATCAATTTACGATTTTCATTTGTCTTCTGTAGTACTATGTCATTGGTTTTTCTGTCTGTCCGTGGTAGTTTTTGCATTTTACTCAGAAACCACATTTCTGCAGCCATCAGATGTTTTTCAGTTTGACTGCTCATTGTCCAAGCTTCACATCTATACAAAAGAACAGGCTCTATGTAGAACCTCAACACTCTTTTTCTCGTTTGAATTGACATCTTTTTATTGGTCAGTATGTTTTTCATCTTGATAAAGGCTACTTTCACCATAGCGATTTTTGTTCTAATCTCTTCAAGACATCTCCCATCAGATGTTACGACTGTTCCGAGATAATTGTACCGAATTTACGTGTTGAAGAATATTCCCATTTACTTGTATATTATATTACATTGTGCTATTTCGTTCTTCCTAGTGACGACCATAATGTGTGTCTTTTTACAATTTAATTCTAACCCCAGTTGTTCATTGTGTGCAACAACAACATCTACTAATTGTTGCAGATCCTGCTCATTGTCTGCAATCAATATTGTATCATCTGCATTACTAATGTTTTTGATGTTTCGTCCTCCATTTATATCTTCTACGTTTCTGAAAATATTTTCATTGTATTGGGAAAAAAGATCTGGAGAAATTACACATCACTGCCTCACACCTCTCTTAATAGGCTGATATTTTCCCACTTCATTATCAATCCTTATGGCAGCTTGCTGTTTCCAATATATGTTTTTTTATAAGTCTAATGTCTTTCCCATCAATTTATAGATCTGCAAGCATATCTACCATGTTGACATGTCTTACTCTATCGAAAGCCTTTGTGTAGTCAATAAAGCAAAGATGTCTATCTTTGTTTACTTCTGTAGAACGTTCATTAGCTGATCGTAGCATATACACAGCATTTACTGTACCCTTTCCTTGTACAAACCCACATTGTTCCTCCCATATTTCAGGTTGTATTTTCTTCCTCACTCTTTGCATGATAATTCTTAGCAAAATCTTCGTGATGTGACTCATTATACTAATTGTTCTATGTTGATCACATTCCAAGGCTCCTAATTTCTTTGGGATTGAAATAAATACAGAATTACATAATTCAGAAGGTATATCTCTGGTATCATACAATGTGTTCAGCAACATGGTGACTTGATCTATTCCATATTCTTCTAAAGCTTTAATCCTTTCTGTTATGATGTTATCTGATCCGGGGGTCTTGTCAGTTTCCATATGTTTAAGAACATTGCGAACCTCCATCTTCAAAATTGGCGGTCCTTCATTATTAAATCGAATATCATACTCTTCATCTCTGTTATCATCATACAGGTTTTTCACATAGTCTGACCATATATGTAGATTCTGATATTTTTCTATTATGATTTTGCCAACTTTAGGTTTTAGACAGCCTGCTGATGTACTTGTTCTTTTATTAGTAAGTTCCTAAATTCTTTTGTGCACTAATTTGGTATTTTGGCTGTTGTGTTGTTTTTCAATTTCTCAGCAATTTTTCTCAAGCCATGCTTCTTTTCCTTCTTACATAATGTTCTGACTTGTCTGTGAATTTCTTCATATTTGGCAGGATTGTTTTTCTTGAGTCTTCTTGTTTCCATTAGTTGTAAAATTTCTTCAGTCATCCATTTCTTACGATTTCTTACACCTTCTTTAATTTTGGAATAGTTGTTTCTGCAGCCAAACTGATTGAATTCTTCAACATTTCCCATTGATCATCCACATCTTGGAATAGGATCTCTAGATCAGACAATATGTCAAATCTGTTCTGTACTCCTATGTTGAATTTGTATTGTATTTCTTGTCATTACCCAATGTTCACAATTCATATTTAGTGTTTCCTGTTATATATCTAACTTTCTTTAACTTTACCTTCAATGTACATGTAAGTAATCTGCGGTCACTATAACAGTTAGCTCTGGGAACTGTTTTTGCTATTGTTAACGCATTTCGAAATCTTCTACTAATCAGAATGTAGTCAGTCTGGTTTCTGATCCTGCTATCAGGACTCCTCCATGTCCATAATCTTCTAGTGTGTTGTTTAAACCAGGTGTTTCCTACAGTCATTTCCTGCTCTTTTGCCCACTCTCCAAGTCTGTAGCAAGATCAGAAGAAGAAAACTAACTTCCTCCCGCAGGAGACAAGAAAGATGGTTGCAGCTACCTTGGTGGAATGGAGAGGTCGAGAAGGCATAGCTGGGAAAGAGGCAGGCTGTCAAAGACTGGCAAAAGACCAGAAAGGCTAACATGCCACAGGTTGAGTTGGCGAACCTGAAGACTGAGGTCGATAGGACGATGACTTTATTCAAATCCTGCGCCAAGCAGGCCAAGGCCGAGAAATGGGACGAGTTCTGCAGGAAGGTGTGCTCCGAGCAATCTCTTACGACATTCTGGCGCCTCCATAAGAGCATGAACGGTGCTGCACAACGTAGGGGTATTCCAGACTTTCAAGGCACAGACCTCACATGGAAAAAGTCGGATGCGGATAAAGGTAAGGCCCTTCTTGCACGCTACATAGAACAGACTGACCAGAAAGACGAGCCCGCCAGACAGAGGACCACAACGACACTATCTCAGTTGTGCGAGGGGGTCGGGACAGACGAAGAATGGATAATCACAGCTGAGATAGTGCGTGCGATGATCAAGAAATCACCCAACACCGCCCCAGGCCCAGACGGTATCCGACATGGTGGCCTACTGGTGATATCAGAGGATGACATGGAAGAACTGGCCAGAGAATTCAACACCAGTATCCAGAGGGGTCAGATCAAAGAAGAATGGCTACACAGCTACTTGCTGCCGCTGCCAAAACCGAACAAAGACCATTCCAAGATAAGCGGCTACAGAATCATTACGATGCAGAACACTGCTGGCAAGTTACTGGAAAAAAATTGTAGCACACAGATTTGCTTGTGACTTGGAACAACTCAGCTGCTTCCCGCCCGCACTTGGAGAATACAGACGCAGCAAAGAGTCATGGCTGAATGCGGCGGTCGTTGCTCAAGATGTTTACGAAGGATTTCAGGTCAGAGAAGAGACATGTGCGGCCGCCATAGACTTAGAGGACGCATATAACAGAGTATCTTTCGAGCACTTGATGCAAACCCTCCTCAGACTGAAAGTGCACCCTCAACTTGTACGATGGATAGCTGCAGTTCTGCTCCAAAGGAAGGCGGTGCTAAGATGCGGGAGTTGATCTTCTGAGCCGATAACGATATTTCCAGGATTGCCGCAGGGTTCACCACTGTCACCAGTACTATTCAACGTGTATACGGTGCCGATCACTGAACAACAGTTGGACGGGAGGGGTAGGACTCTGTCTTTCGTTGACGACATCCTCGTGTATCGACAGGGTCGAGATAGACAGGCGGTTGCCAATGATATGCAGGGCGAACTAGATCGACTTTCCTCATGGTGTGTTGATGCCGATGCCCTTGTCAACCCTGCAAAGGCATCGGTTACATGGTTCTCCCTAAACAACCATATTGTGAAAACAGACATGCCGGCAGTAAGAATGGATTGGAGCATTTTGAGTAGAACCCAGTCAATGACATATCTTGGTGTGAGGCTTGATCGTAGCGTGTCCTTCAGAGATCATGTCGATTATGTCATAACGAAAGCTCGAAAAGTTTTGTCAGCAATGAGAGTCATGGCGACTGCCAATATCGAGGAAAGACTGCTAATACTTCTGTTCCAAGGACTTGTGCTTTCACGCATCGAGTATGCCTTGGCCATCCTCACTGTCAGCTCTACACAGATTGGAAGACTTGAAAATGTACAAAATGAAGCCATGCGCATCATTTTGGGCTGCACGAGAGACACCAGCTGTGTAGCAATGAGATACCTCCTTGACTTCCCGACAATGGAACACAGGATCAAGATCTGGAGAGCTCGTGCATACTTAAAATTAAGTGCAGATGAACAGCACCCTCTGCATGACGCTATATTCAGAGAAAAGGGTGACAGGCTAAAGAGGGGCAAATCATGGATGGGTCGGGCGGAAGATGTCGTCAGACAGGTCTGCAGTCTTACCAGTAACAACCCCGGCAAGGAATGGGTGCCGATGCCTCCAGCTTTTAAGTGCACTTTCTCCTGCATTATCACACTCGACAGACGGTGCACAGAGCAGAACCCTGCCGCTGTCAATGCTGAGGTTAACGCGTTCATCTATGAACACTCAGATAGCCCCGAAGTGCTCATCTATACAGATGGATCTGTTGCAAAGCAGCAGAGAAGTGCGTGGTCATTTACAGCCCATTCAGCGGGCCAAACAGTTCAAGAATCCAGTGGTGCCCACTCTATGACCACGAGCAGCATGACGATGGAGGTGATGGCAGTTACACAGGCTTTCATATGGCTGGAATCACAGCATTATACCAACGTGTGTGTACTAAGTGATTCAATGAGCATGATTCAGAAGGTCGAAGCTGGATCTGTACGTAGACAGTGGACTGAGTCGCTGCGGAAGTCTGTTGTCCGTAAAGTCACCTTCATCTTCGTCCCGGGACATGCGGGAGTCGAGAGAAATGAACGAGCTGATAAACTGGCTGGCTCTGCACCCCATGTAGATGGCCAGTCCATGGATCGTGCCGATGTTATTAACGTCCTCAAAGATATGGCGAGAACAGAGGACTTTGGCGTCAGTGATCCCACATCGCTGTCCAGGATGAAAGACTTGGGAGTAAGAATCGGCACAGCGAGACGCGAGAGGTACATCGGGAAAACAAAGCGCCTCGTCAACCAACACAGAACTGGCACTATTAGCCACCGGACGCTGATGGGGGGAGGATCTGAGCATCTATGGACATGTCCGGAGTGCAATGAAGATACCTCAACTGATAACTGATATCTGATAACTGATCCTCTTTCATTTCTCTCTCCTAAACCATAGTTTCCTACTGTGTATCTATCACATTGAATTCCTACTTTTGCATTGAAGTCATCTATTATGATGTTTATTTCTGAATTGTTACATTTCTTTAAAGCAGACTCTTTGTCATTATAACATTCCTTTACAATATCTTCACTGGATTCCCCTGTTGGGGCATATACTTGAATAACGTTTATGCTAAATGGTCTGCCGCTTAATTTAATTAGTAGAACTCTGTCTGACAAGGCCCAATATCCTTGAACAGATGTTGATGTTTGCCATTCCAAGATAATAGCTACCCCCCCCCCCTTCTTTGTCGATCTCCTCCTCCAGGATAAATAATCTTAAAATCTTCATCTATCTTAATGCCTGCTCCTTTCCATCTCGTTTCGCTCATACCTAAAATATTAATTTTCTCTCTTTCCAGTTCTTGTTTCATGTTATCTAATTTTTTGTCGACGTTTAACATCCTAACATTCCATGTTGCTAATTTTAATGTCTCTGTCATTGATCTGTCTTTAAGCGAATCATAATGACCTAGGCACTTTTGAAGAAGGTAGTTTGCCGTTGCTTTCCTTCCTTGGCAGTGATCATACTGGTCGGTGACGTCAGCCATTGTTTCGTGAAAGAGATCTTCTGCTTGTCGTCACAGGACTTGAGGCCATAACCAACAACTATCTTTCATCCACCATCTGCCTTCGTGGCTTCTTTTGAACACTTCCAATAAATGTGGCCAAAGGCTTGCGAACGCGGTTCGTGAGCCGAGTACCAGGCGTTCTAAACTCAGCCGCGACCGATTTGTGCAGCAGACCGTGTCGCGTTGTGTTATAACGTGCTGGTATGGGAGCGTTCAGAAAGCAATGGCAAACTACTGAACGTAAAATCTTGCCTAGTACATCAACAGCAGCTGAAAAATGCTGGTGTTGACTGTAACGTCCTGCAAGGGATATGCAACATTAAAAAAATAAAAGAATACGAAATAACACCACATAATCCACAGGAAAACACTAAAAACAGCGTCTCTCTAAGAATGAACGAGAGTTGCTACAAATAGGGATCACCCGCTGCATGAAGCCGTGGATATGGTCAAGGGTCATAGACTAAGACGAGGCAGGTCCTGGATGGTACAGGCAGATATATCTATACTTCAGGTGTGTGATCCAGAGACCATTAATCTTTGTGGTAGATTACCTAAGGACAAGGGATATGTGATTATGCACCTGTGGGATCAGGTGGAGAAGTCGGAGGAACAGACTGAGAAACTGTATGTTGGAATAATGAGATTGCGGTGGATCGGCAGAGGTTATGGTTGAATCTCAAAACTGAGAGGGAAGACCAGGAGAACATTCACAATCCAATAGCGGTTTGATCGATTTTTAGTATGATTCTTCGCTGGCTGTAGAACAAAGATTGGTAGCACCTTTGGTAAGGATGACTCTCATGTCCTTTTCAGGACCCATCCCCCACTGGTCCAAGCCTGACACCCAGCTCGTGCCTGTGGCTCCTAGTAACTGTCAGCATGCGACAGCGGCCACCCCCGGGCAACAGCTGTGAGAGGCTGGCTAAATCAGGCATGGGTATCCGATTTGGTGTCAAACCAAGAGGTAAGCTAGGGTATGCCTACCCAGCATGTGAAGACAGGATTCGGCAGACTGCGCGGAAGAAATCATTCCTGATTCAACGGGCAAGACGGCTTTTACCTGCAAAGCGTTCTGGAACGTAATGAACACGGCAAGGCACGTAGAGCGCCCTGGTCATCCACTACACCTGTATTCGTCTCCAGTCGTCTCGACTTGTCTTGCCACTAGACTCAGATGGACTCAGGCGAGAGAGTGAGGTCGACGAATTGCGCAACTCTTCCTCACTTTAATCCAAGTCATCGCGCAAGTCATTCTTCATCCAACGTCATATATCACCTTCAAGCCCTGTGGCGATGGGCGAGCGGCGAAGCGGCAGGCGTGGGTACGCTGGCAACTGTAGTCGCAGACCTGCACACAGACGACTCAGGCCATATGGTCGTCTTCTACTGACCGGAGCAGCAGTGGGATTCGGCAGCCCCCTGAGCGACTGAGCAGCCCTCTATAGGAACACACTGCTCACCTCCATAGCATGAGGAAGGGGCTAGAAAAGGTGCCCTAAACATTGTCTGCTCCATCACTACCTAACCAGCTAGCCGCGGTTGGTGGGTACCCTAACTGCTGTCGACATACAAACAAAGATAAAACAAGCAAAGCTAAAAGAGTAAACCATATTCCCTTAACAATTGGAACTTGGAATGTACGCACCCTACATGACAGAGGCGGCGCGTCGGGTCCAGAGAGACGAACAGCACTGATTGGGAGAGAGCTGGGCAGGTACAACATCGACATTGCAGCCTTGAGCGAGACACGACTTGCAGAAGAAGGCCAAATCTGTGAAATAGGTGCCGGCTACACATTTTTCTGGAGTGGAAGGAAAAGCGAGGAAAGACCCCAATCCGGTGTGGGATTTGCCATTAAGTCGGCCCTGGTCGGCAAATTAGCTGGATTTCCAAAAGCTATAAACGACAGGCTCATGCCCATGAAGTTGCCCCTGCTGAATGGAAGAAAGCATGCAACCATTGTGAGTGTCTACGCACCAACTATGACCAACGAAGATGATGTCAAGAACAAGTTCTATGAGGACCTGCACAATGTATTAACATCTGTTCCCAAAGGAGACAAACTTATACTCCTTGGGGAATTCAATGCCAGAGTAGGCACGGACACCACCTCTTGGAATGGCATTATTGGAAAGCATGGATTCGGAAATTTAACAGCAATGGACTCCGCCTCCTTCAGACATGTGCCGAACATGATCTCCTGATTACCAACACAATTTTCCGTCTCCCCATGAGAAATAGGACATCGTGGATGCACCCTCGCTCGAAACACTGGCACCTCATTGACTATGTTATCGTCAGGAGGAGTGACAGACAAGACGTTCGGGTAACAAAATCTATGTGTGGTGCCGAATGTTGGACAGATCATCGTCTCAATGTCTCGAAAGTAAACATTCACATCAGGCCACCACGGCGTCGTCAAGGGGCGAAAATGCAAAAAAAGCTAAATGTCACCCGCCTAAACAGCAAGAAAATGCAGCAGTCGTTTGAAAATATGCTGGAAGACCGCCCCAAGCCCAATGCTGCAGCTAAACAGGATACAGAAACAGAATGGAGAGCCATAAAGGACATAATTTACAACACTGCTATGGAAATTCTGGGTTCATCCCCCCGAAAGCATAAAAACTGGTTTGATAAAAATTCCGACGACATCAACCAATTGCTGGCCAAGAAACATCTTCTCCTCAAGGCACATTTGAATGACCCAAAGTCAATATATAAAAAAAAGATGCTTTCAAGAACATTCAGAGAGTAGTGCAGCAGAAATTTCGGCACATGCGGGACTCCAGGCTGAGCAGCAAAGCTGATGAAATTCAGGGCTTTTGCTGACAGACATGATATGAAAAACTTCTACGACTCACTGAAAGCGGTCTATGGTCCTACATCACCAGGCATAGTTCCCCTCCTCAGTGCAGATGGGGGGACATTGGTCACCGATAAGAAAGAAATCCTTCAACGCTGGGCAGAGCATTTAAGCAACATCTTAAATGCAACTTCCTTCTTCAATGATGAAACCATCAACTGCCTTCCTCAAGTTCCCACCAATAAGATCCTTGATGACCTGCCAACCATAGTGGAAGTAAACAATGCCATCCAGCAACTCTCCAGCGGAAAGGCACTTGGTCCTGACTCCATCCCAGCATAGATGTACAAGGCAGGTGGGCCGGTCCTAACAGAGCAGCTTCACCAAGTCTTTACAAACATATGGGTGAACGAGACCATGCCACAAGATTTCAAGGACGCGTCAATAGTCCACTTTACAAACGTAAAGGAAACCGCCAATCCTGTGACAACCCCCGAGGCATCTTCTTGCTTTCAATTGCAGGGAAGATATTCGCCAGAATTCTTCTCAATCGCCTCACAGTCCATCTCGATCAAGGTCTTCTTCCTGAGAGTCAATGTGGCTTCAGAAAAGAACGTGGAACTGTTGACATGATTCTCGCTGCAAGGCAGCTGCAAGAGAAATTTCAGGAACAGAACTGCGAAATGTTCTCCACTTTCATTGACCTTACCAAGGCTTTTGATACAGTAAGCAGAAAAGGATTGTGGAAGATTATGGCAAAATATGGCTGTCCACGAAAGTTTGTCCAAATAGTGCGGCTATTTCATGACGGCATGAAGGCAAGAGTACAGGAAAATGGTGAACTGTCTGAACCCTTTCCTGTCACCAATGGAGTGAAGCAAGGATGTGTCTTGGCACCAACACTGGTCAGTCTCATGTTTTCAGCCATGTTCATGAATGCCTTCGAGAATGACGACATTGGAATAGACATCAACTACCGTATGGATGGAAAGTTATTCAATCTCAGAAGGCTGAAAGCTAAAACCAAAATTAACAGCGCCACTGTCAGAGTGCTCCTGTTTGCTGATGATTGCACTCTATATATGCCAACTCAGAGGCGGACATGCAACACAATGTTTCAGCTTTCTCACATGCCTGTGCCAACTTTGGTCTCAATATCAACTTGGAGAAGACTGTAGTTATGTACCAGCCAGCTCCAGGGAATAATCACACTGTGCCGAATATCAAAGTGAATGATCATAGACTAAGTGTTGTGGACAAATTCACCTATCTTGGCAGCACTGTGTCACAAGCTGCCACAATTGATGACGAAGTGAATGCAAGAATCTCCAAGGCCAGTGCGGCCTTTGGCAGACTGTACAAGAATGTATGGGACAGAACTGGAATAAGCCTTCAAACAAAGCTAAAAGTCTACAAAGTAGTTGTATTATCCACAAAGCTATATGCTTGTGAAACCTAGTACTGTTTATCAGAGATACTATAGGAAATTAAACCACTTCCACACAGTCTGCCTAAGGAAGCTACTGAAGATTAAATGGCAAGACAAGATTCCAGACACTGAAGTCCTAGAAAGAGCATCCATGCCCAGTATCCACACTATACTGATGAAGAATCAGATTCGTTGAGCTGGTCACTTGACTCGCATGCCAGATCACAGGCTCCCTAAACGAATTTTTTACAGCGAACTGCGTTGTGGTAAACGCTCCCAAGGTGGCCAGAGGAAACGCTTTAAAGACACTGAAATTTTCACTGAATGCTTTTGGAATTCATCATGACACCTGGGGGGCTGCAGCCAGAGACCGAAATTCGTGGCGTGCATCATTACGCAAAGGTGCAGTCATATGTGAGGTAACCAGAACTGCAAGAGCTGTGAAGAAAAGGCAGGACAGAAAAATCACTGCAGGAAATCCTCCTCCAGAAACGTCAAGCATTCTTTGTCCACATTGTCAAAGAACATTTCGAGCCAAAATAGGCCTTATCAGCCATCTTAGAACCCACGGCTCCATACCTTCAACCCCACTGGGTGAAATGAATGGTCATCATCATTCTTGATGGACAAACAACAACAGAACAAAGGGACGAATCGCGTATGGATTGTCTTGAGTGCAGTGATGTCGGTTCTTAGCTCAACTCAATTGAATGAACCTTATGGCTAGAGGCGGTATGAGTTCGCCTAAACTTGTTTGTCCATTCATGAATAATTTCAGGCTACTCTTTCTTGTTCTTATCATCATCATCATCATCATCATCATCATCATCATCATCATCATCATCATCATCATCATCATCATCATCATCATCATCATCATCATCATGTGGTTGGTCATGTTTCGTCATCTCACACGATCACCAGAGTCCTGGGTCAGCTCTGTGTTCTTGTCCCGACCATACCATGTCGTTTGCGAGTCTCCGTAGCGAAGTGGTCAAGCCGTTTGACTCGGGCTCCGAAGGTTGTGGGTTCGATTACGGGCAGCGTCCTTCGGTTCAAGAGTGAAATTTTTCGGAGACTCTTGTGGGTCGTCGCTGGAGCTACGGAGTTCGTGCTTTGTACTACGTTTTCCGCTCTGCTGAAAGAGACCGAGCCAGATGGGATAACACCCGGCGCAATGAAGTCGACCCTGTCGACTTTTAAGTGACTTTTTTTTTTTACATACCATGTTATCAAGACATCCAGATATTTACTTCTCTGCCTTCCAATTTTCCTGTCCTCTCAATCTTACAGTTGTCACCAAGATCTCTAGTTTATTTTTGTCATAACGTGCCCAAAACATGTTGACTGTCTGCGTCTAATTTCTCCAATCAGTTTACGGTTTTCAATTGTTTCTTGTAGGACTTGCTCATCGATTTTTCTGTCTGGCTATGGCATTCTTTACATTTTCATCAGAAACCTCATTTCCACTGCTATTATATATTTTTTCAGCTTGTCTGCTCATTGTCCACGTTTCAGATCTATACAAAAGTGTACATTCAATGTAGCAATTAAACGCTGTGTTTCTCGTTGCAACTGATATCTTATTGGTTAGTATGTTTTCAGCTTGCCAAGGGCTACTTTTGCAATAGTGATTCTTGTTCTAATCTCTTCAAGGGGCCGCTTATCGGATGTTATAACTAGTTAGAGATAACTGTACCGATTCACTTGCTTAAGAATAGTACCATATTTCGTTTACCATTAAAGTTGATCAAGAGTGATACATGAATAAATGTTTGGATAGTTATACCGCCTCCATAAGCTTCGTTCATTGCGATCACCGTACTCACATCAGAAGTAAAGAAAATCAGTGTGTTGTTGTAGATGCCCTTCTTTTTGAGCGCCGCTACCACACGACCGACGGCGTCGTCCATGGCTGTCACCATACCTGTAGACATGTGACATCAGTGACATTTCAATATCGTCTATTTTATCATCAGCACGAATTCAATAACACATCAATTAAACAAGCGTAACTTTTCTTTCTCCTCATCCTCCTTCCCTTATCCCTTCTGCATCTTCTAATCCTCCTCCACTTCCACCTAATTCTTCCTGTTTTTATAATTCTCCTCCTACACCTCAACTTCCACCTACTTCTTCCTATTCTTATACTTTTCCTCTTTTTTTTCCTTCTCAGCCTTCTTCGTTTGCAGTTGCTTTTACTACAACAACATGCTGTTTTACTACTACTACTTCTACTACCTCTACTCCTGCTGCTGCTGCTGCTGCTACTGCTATTGCTACAGATTTACTACTACTACTCTTGCTGCTTCTGCTACTACTACTGTTACTACTATTACTGCTACTATCACCTACTACTCATATTATTACTATGATGTTCTATGTTTCCCTTCATCTCCCACTCTTACTTATCTATTATCTAACTGTCTCCAGTACAAATTAATATCTGAAAAACATGCAACTGAAGAAACCAGCCAACTCTTTACCCGACAGATTTCTCCTATTTTCGTCAGCGATGTGTGCGTACATGTCCACGTATTTCTGAGGTACCTGAGACCAGTAACCAGTTCTTCATTACAAAGTAAGAAATGACTTTTAAAAATATCAATAACAAGCCATAACAACAACAAAACAGTTTAAAGTGCTAAAAATACCTTCTTCCTTCTTCCTCCTTCTTCTTCTTCTTCTTCTTCTTCTTCTTCTTCTTCTTCTTCTTCTTCTTCTTCTTCTTCTCTTCTTCTTCTTCTTCTCTTCTTCTTCTTCTTGTCTTCTTCTTCTTCTTCTTCTTCTTCTTCTTCTTCTTCTTCTTCTTCTTCTTCTTCTTCTTCTTCTTCTTCTTCTTTTCTTCTTCTTCTTCTTCTTCTTCTTCTTCTTCTTTCTTCTTCTTCTTCTTCTTCTTCTTCTTCTTCTCTTCATCTTCCTTCTTCTTCTTCTTCTTCTTCTTCTTCTTCTTCTTCTTCTTCTTCTTCTTCTTCTTCTTCTTCTTCTTCTTCTTCTTCTTCTTCTTCTTCTTCTTCTTCTTCTTCTTCTCTTCTTTCTCTTCTTCTTCTTCTTCTTCTTCTTCTTCTTCTTCTTCTTCTTCTTCTTCTTCTTCTTCTTCTTCTTCTTCTTTCTTCTTCTTCTTTCTTCTCTTCTTCTTCTTCTTCTTCTCTTCTTCTTCTTCTTCTTCTTCTTCTTCTTCTTTTCTTCTTCTTCTTCTTTCTTCTTCTTCTTCTTCTTCTTCTTCTTCTTCTTCTTCTTCTTTCTTCTTCTTCTTCTCTTCTTCTTCTTCTTCTTCTTCTTCTTCTTCTTCTTCTTCTTCTTCTTCTTCTTCTTCTTCTTCTTCTTCTTCTTCTTCTTCTTCTTCTTCTTCTTCTTCTTCTTCTTTCTTCTTCTTCTTCTTCTTCTTCTTCTTCTTCTTCTTCTCTTCTTCTTCTTCTTCTTCTTCTTCTTCTTCTTCTTCTTCTTCTTCTTCTTCTTCTTCTTCTTCTTCTTCTTCTTCTTCTTCTTCTCTTCTTCTTCTTCTTCTTCTTTTCTTCTTCTCTCTTCTTCTTCTTCTTCTTCTTCTCTTCTTTCTTCTTCTTCTTCTTCTTCTTCTTCTTCTTCTCTTCTTCTTCTTCTTCTTCTTCTTCTCTTCTTCTTCTTCTTCTTCTTCTTCTTCTTCTTCTTCTTCTTCTTCTTCTTCTTCTTCTTCTTCTTCTTCTTCTTTTCTCGTCGTCTTCCAGACGAAGGAGATTAGTCATTCTTATTATAAATTGTCTCTGTATTTGTCATACCCAGTAATCAACATCTTTTTCTAAGCTCTTGGTTCACTGGTATGTGTTTTGTTCTCTCCATCAACTCAACATTGGTGATTCTGTCATAACATTTTATTCTGCGAAAAATATTTATCTACTGCATAACTAGTGATCTACTTACTAAATGGCTACTGATCTACTACATGGCTACTTATCTACTAAAACACTTATGATTACTTAACATCAAACTGAGCTACTAAACATCTCCTGATCTACTAAAGAACTGCTGATCTTCTGTATATCTACAGATCGATGCTATTGGTGTTCAGTAATGTTAGAAAGCAAGAAGTATCAATATGACTGTCATAATGACAACGGGGATGATTTCACAAGATAGGGACACAATGACATCACAAGAAACAGGAATACACGGACAGTACAAGAAATAGGGAAACACTGACAGCTCAAGAAACAAAGACACTGACAGCACAAGAAACATAGATACACTGAAAGCACAAGGAACAGGGGCACACTGACAGCACAAGAAACAGGACATACTGACACCACAAGAACATGGACATACTGACATCATATGAAACGGGACGACGGACAGCACAAGAAACATGGATACACTGACAGCACTAGAACAGAGATACACTGACAGCTCAAGAAAACAGGGACACATTGACAGTACAAGAAACAGGGACACACTGACAGTACAAGAAACAGGGATATACTGACAGCTCAAGAAACAGGTATACACTGACAGTACAAGAAACAGGGACATACTGACAGAACAACAGATAGTTACACACCGACAGCACAGTGAGGTACACACGGACAGCACAAGAGGCTCGGACACACTGACAGTACACGAGACATGACGGCACAAAAAAGGACGCCGTATTTCGTTTCCTGCTTTGAGAATATGGTTACCTCCAAGGGCGTGTGCACGCTCTGTAGCGGTAGGTACAGAAACAGGGGCGATGCCGTGTCATGGAAGCGAATGACGTCCTCTGCTCTGCTGGCAAACTGCTCCTGTCAACGATCAATGGTATGTTATGCTTGCTTGCTTGCTTGTGTTCGTTGGCTTGAGCTCCAACGCGAAGTCCTGTATGTCGGATGAAGGCATCCTGTTGTCCAACATCAGTGTGATGTCATACAGGACCTGAGGTTGGCGTGAGTATCCGTTGCCCCATGTCTGGCTTATTGGTGTGCAGACTGGTGGTTCCTCGCCATACAGGCAGACACTCTCCGACTTTGGAGGAATCGCCGATCCTACTGACTTTAGCCAGGACCCCGAATGGACCTGTTGCCCAGGACGCTCGACGAGGACGCGTCAATAGGTCTTGGCCAGTATATAACCCGGCCCTGGTGCCTTGGAAACACCTCTGCGTCCCGGTATGTTATATTAAAGAAGGTTAATTGTAGGCATCTGAAATGTGGACAAAATACTCAAAAATTCTATTCGAGGATAATGGTAGATCAGAAACAAACAATTTTGATAAATGTGAAGGGCCAATCGGTACTGAAAGCTGATGTTAAAGTTATGAAGAAAGATAACATCACTGTCGAATTCATTAAAGGGTCGGCGAAGTGATAACAGATCTGTTAAATGATATCTATAACAGGGGATATAATACAAAAATGACTAATTAGGGATCTCGTAAAGGAATTGTTATGAGATCTAAGAAGGGACTTGGTGCGCTAAGACTATGGCAGCAATGGGCATTTAGCAAAGAGTTTTGTTCATCCTCTATCAACATCTGAGTATCCCAATAATTGCCTACTGATCTTCTTCTTCTGCGATTAACGGTTTCTATAGTGGTACATAGCACCCATTATGGTGCGTAGATGTCCGCTTTCTTGTCCTGTACAACTTAGGCCAACATCTTCCGCCCTCAACGGTAACGTTTTTATTTACTTCTGGATTCCTCCTTCCATATGCAGATTGACTTGCCGGGCTTATGGACTCTGACTGCCCACATTTTCTGTCGGGCTTTGTTGCCTTAGCCATTCTTCTCACAAGAACTTCCATAAGGCAGTGGTGGTTTAGCATTCGGTATGTCCTTCACGTAGAATGAAGGATTTATGAACTCCATTGGCTCATTTTGTTTGCTCTCTTATTTTGTCATTTCAAGTATAGATGTTTGCCAGGGGGCACAAATGTACATTTCAATGTTAGCAGCGCTTTTCCAATAAAGGAATTACCCTTACATTTCACCACAGAAAGTTGAACACAATATATATATATATATATATATATATATATATATATATTTATATATATATATATATATATATATATATATATATATATATATATAGAGCCGGCTCCATGGCCGAGTGTTAGCACCTTTCTCCGCTAACCCCGAATACTCTCGTCACGTGACGCGACGAGAATTAGCAGTGGTTCGAATTGCAAAAGTGACTTATGAGATTGATTGATTGATTGATTGATCTAGGAACCGACATCACAGCATTCGGGACATTCCCATAAGCGCTCCGTCTCCATCCTCAGCAACCAGCGAAGAGTTCCAACACTAATAGTTCCAGTAGCAATCTGATTATATGTCCGTCTCGCCTTTCCTCTGAGCGTCGAGCGTCGGCCAGATCCTCTCGTCACTCCTCGCTGCCTCATTCTAACCAGACTATGGTGATCCATTTGCTCCTCCGAGGCGTACACGTGCTCCCACAAGGCCGCAACCACATCTGCCTTGTCATGCATCAATACTCCACCAAGTTCTGCCGAGCCAGCCAATCTGTCCGCCTGTTCATTTCCCCGCACACCGGTATGCCCAGGAGAAAAGATCCAGGTGATGCTTGCTACCTGTGACCTCCGAAGCGAAGCAAGCCACTCTGCACGAAGCTTGCCTGTTCTCACCCTTCTCAGCATGCTTTCTGAGTCAGTTACAATCACAATATGTGTATGTATCGTGTTTTCTATCCAGCGGAAAGCTGCACTGACCGCCTCCACCTCCATTCTTAAGCTAGATGTAGTGTCATCATACGCCAGGCTCTCCTGCACCAAACGCCGACCATTAGTTTTTGCCAAGAACCCCCAAGCACTTCTTCTACCTCTCAACACCGACCCATCTGTGTAGATAATCACATCATCATAAGTGACTTATGAGAGTATGGAGCCGGTCGCTCAGAAAGTCGTGGCGTGCTGATGAGCGTAATCTAGCCTAGGAATCAACATACAGCTGAAAGATGCTGGTGTTGACCGCAATATCCTGAAACAGGATGGAAACGCGGTAAAAAAAAAAAAAAAAAAAAAAAAAAAAAAAAATATATATATATATATATATATATATATATATATATATATATATATATATATATATATATATATATATGAGATTTGATTGTTGTTTGTCCATCAAGAATGATGATGACCATTCATTTAATCCAGTGGGGTTGAAAGTATGGAGCCGTGAGTTCTAAGATGGCTGATAAAGCCTATGTTGGCTCGAAATGTTCTTTGACAATGTGGACAAAGAATGCTTGACATTCCAGGAGGAGGACCTCCTGTGGTGGTTTTTCTGTCCAGCCTTTTCTTCACAGCTCTTGCAGTCCTGGTTTCCTCACTCGGGACTGCACACTTGCGTAATGATGTACGCCACGAATTTCGATCTTTGGCAGCAGTCTCCCAAGTGTTATGATTAATTCCCAAAGCTTTTAGTGAGATCTTCAGAGTGTCTTTAAATCGTTTCCTCTGGCCGCCTTGTGAGCGTTTACCACAAAGCAGCTCGCCGTAAAAAAAATCGATTAGGGAGCTTGTGATCTGGCATGCGAGTTGTTAAGTGACCAGCCCACGAATCTGATTCTTTATTAGTAGAGTGTGGATACTGGGCATGGGCTCTCTTTCTAGAACTTCAGTGTCTGGGATCTTGTCTTGCCATTTAATTTTCAATAGCTTCCTAAAGCAGACTCCGTGGAAGTGGTTTAATTTCCAAGCATGTCGCTGATAAACATTCCAGGTTTCACAAGCATATAGCAGTGTGGATAATACAACTGCTTTGTAGACATTCAGCTTTGTTTGCAGGCTTATTCCATTTCTGTCGCATACATTCTTGTACAGTCTGCCAAAAGCCGTACTGGCCCTTGAGATTCTTCCATTAACTTTGTCATCAATTGTAGCAATTTGTGACACAGTGCTGCCAAGATAGGTGAATTTGTCCACAAGAATTAGTCTATGATCATTCACTTTGATATTCGGCACAGTGTGATTAATTCCTGGAGCTGGCTGGTACATAATTACAGCCTTCTCCTAGTTGATATTGAGCCTAACGTTGGCACAGGCATATGAGAAAGGTGAAACATTGTGTTGCATATCTGCCTCTGAGTTGGCATATAGAACGCAAGCATCAGCAAACAGGTGCTCTCTGACGGAGAAAGACAGCAATTACAGACAACTTTTGCTTTAGATATGTCCAGAAAGCTACAGCAGTCAAATAAGCTATGAAGACAGTTATCAATGTCGGGACTGATAGCATGTCCGCTTTGAGACAATTTGTGTTCGTTTTGTCCTGGATAATTCTACTGTGGCTCTCTACCAAAATATCATCACACTGATAAAGTATAGAATTAGAAGGTATTGCCTTTAACAAGATATTAATATCTCAACAAAACATTTAAAATATGCAAATGGGTTTCTGCAATAATCTGACATCAACTAGTTCCCAAGGTTGGCATAAATATGTCCACACCCAATCACCCAAATTAAATCCACCATGATTAGACACACCCTGATTAAAATCACCCTGATTAGAAACATCATAATTAGACACATCCCGATTAGACGATTAGACACACCCTCTTTAAAATCACCCTAATTAGAACCAACCTGATTAGACCACCCTGATTACACACATGATTAAACACACCCTGATTAAATATACCCTAATTAGACCCACGCGGATTAGACACACCCTAATTAAAATCAGCCTGATTAGACACATCCTGATTAGAATCACTCGAATTAGACACACCCTGAGTAGAATCGCAATAATTAGACCCTCCATTGTTAGAACACACTGATTAGACTCAGCTATATCTTTCTGAACGACTGGAACTCATTACATTATGTGAGAGACCAATGCCAAGGCCATTTGCTTCCAAGTAGCTCGCAGCTGTGTTTCGAACGCGGTATTCGGGATTTTTTATTTTTTAAGCTGCATATCCCTAACAGGAAAGAGGCTACAAAAATAGTCAGACAGCAGAAGCGAGAATATATGAATAATATAATCAAAGATATGGAAACTAATCACCAGAAAAATGAATCCAGAAAATTTTTTAAAGAACTGAAGTCAATGAAACGAGGGCACCAACAAAACACATATGGTTTAAAAGACAAAAATGGGAATATGATAAATACCAATGAGGAAATGTGCAACACATGGAAAGAATATTTTATTGAATTACTAAATTGTGAAGCTCCAAGTAACATTTTCTCACAGGAAGAGGTTCTAACATGCGAACCACAAATTGAAGAACCTACATTTGAAGAAATCCTATATGTAATCACACGACTTAAAAACAATAAGGCAACTGGGACTGATGGAATTGCTGCTGAATTTATAAAGGCAGGTGGCCATGCATTACATCTAAAGCTATACGAACTAATAATAAAAATCTGGAGGACAGAAGAATTACCCCATGACTGGAAAGAGTCATTATTGATACCTATCTTTAAGAAAGGAGACAAGTTCCAATGTGGAAATTATAGAGGAATATCACTACTGTCCACAAGCTATAAGATACTATCCGCAGTATTACTAAATAGACTAAAACCATATTCAGAAGACATATTAGGTGACTACCAGGCGGGGTTTAGACAAAACAGATCAACAATAGATCAGATATTTATCTTACGACAAATAGCCGAGAAACATTGGGAATATAAAAGAGATCTCCATAACATTTTTGTGGATTTTAAAAAGGCTTATGATAGTGTCCATAGGAATAGTCTATGGAATGCTATGCAGGAATTTGGAATACCAAGGAAGTTAATCAACATGACCAGACTATGCATGGAAGATACTTATAATATAGTAACATATAAAGGCAGGAAATCAGACCCCTTCCAAATAACATCTGGCTTGAAACAGGGTGATGCACTATCGCCGCTACTCTTAAATCTGGCTCTAGAGAAAGTTGTAAGGAAGGTAAAGGAGGAATGTGATATTGGAGGAACATCCAAGCTGCTTGGTTATGCAGATGATATAGATATTATAGGGCAAAGTGAACAAAAGACATTGGAAATATTGACTCACTTAAAGGAAAAAGCCCAACAGATGGGGCTGGTTATCAACCAAGATAAGACAGAATATATGGTAATTTCAAGAGACGGAATGGCTAGAAACTCTGGCCACATACAAATAGATAATATGACCATTAAAAGAACGGAAACATACAAATACCTGGGTACGATCTTCAACTGCTCCAACATCATAAGGGAAGAAATACAAACTAGAATCAACTCTGGAAATAAGATATACTATGCACTACAACATCTACTAAAATCAAAGGCACTATCTCGTAACACCAAAATCACAATATACAAAACACTGATCAGACCAGTTGTGCTGTATGGCTCTGAAACCTGGAGTACAACGAAAGGAGACGAAGCCTTGTTACAAACCTTTGAGAACACAATTTTAAGACGCATCTTTGGACCCATTAGGGATACACAAAGTGGAGAGTGGAAAAGAAGAAGTAACAAAGACATTTATGATCTGTTTAAGTCCCCGCTAATCACTGGTATCATGAAGGCTAATAGACTACAATGGCTGGGGCATATAGAAAGAATGGAAGATAATAGGGAAACAAAACTCGCTTACACTCAGGAAATAAATGACCGTAGACCCCGAGGTAGACCAAGAAGGCGGTGGAGAGATAATACATGTACAGACCTGCAAGCACTTGGAATCAACGACTGGCAAGAGAAGGTCCACCAGAGAGACGAATGGAGACGGATTGTATTTGCAGCAAAGAACCTCAATGACTCGGAACGCTGAAGAAGAAGAAGAAGATATCCCTTACAGGACGTTGCAGTAAACACCAACTTTCTTCAGCTGCTGTTGATGTTCTTGGCAAGGTTACGCTCAGTAGTTTGCAACTGCTTTCCGAGCAATCGACTCACTTACCCCTGTAAGTAACCAACGCGACACGATCAGCTACCGAATCTCACGCAGCTGTGTTCCCCATGTAGATATACGGGCTTACGGACAAATTCGTTAACCCCTTCAACACAGAGCAGGACTGGAAAATGCCTCTATGAATGCATCATAAAGAATTGGGCAGAGACTTTTTTTTAAAGATTCATTACAACCGAACGTCAGTGTGGAGAAAGCACGTGATGATCGATGTTTTTATATGCAATGTCATTATCAGATGGTACTATGTAAGGTTGTGCCACAAGTATTAATCCCATTATCGGATAATACTGTGTAAGGTTGTACCACAAGTGTTAATGTCATTAATAGATGGTACTATATAGGGTTGTGCCACAAGTATTAATGCCATTATCAGATAATACTGTATATGGAAGTACCACAAGTGTTAATGTCATATCAGATGGTACTATGTAAGGTTGTACCACATGTGTTAATGTCATTATCAGATGGTACTTGGTAAGGTTGTACCACAAGTGTTAATGTCATTATCAGATAATACTGTGTAAGGTTGTGCCACACGTGTTTATGTCATTATCAGATGGTACTCGGTAAGGTTGTGCTACAAGTATTAATGTCATTACCATATGGTACTGGGTAAGGTTGAACAACAAATGTTAATGTCATTATCAGATGGTACTCGGTAAGGTTGTGCTACAAGTGTTACTGTCATTATCATTTGGTACTGTGTATCGTTGTGCCACAAGTATTAATGTCATTACCATATGGTACTGGGTAAGGTTGAACAACATATGTTAATGTCATTATCAGATGGTACAAGGTTAGATTAGACCACAAGTGCTAATGTTATTATCAGATCTTACTGGATTAAGATGTACCACAAGTGTCAATGTCATTATCAGATGGTACTGGGTAAGATTGTGCAACAAGTGTTAATATCATTATCAGATGGTAATGGGTAAGGTTGAACAACAAGTGTTAATTTAATTATCAGATGGTACTAGGTTAGATTAGACCACACGTGTTAATGTTATTATCAGATCGGACTGGATTAGGTTGTACCACAAGTGTTAATGTCATTATCAGATGGTACTTTGTAAGGCTGTATCACACGTGTTAATGTCATTATCAGATTTCACTGGGTAAGGTTGTGCCACAAGTGTTACTGTCATTATCAGATGGTAACGGGTAAGGTTGTGCCACAAGTGATAATGTCATTATCAGATGGTACTGGGTATGGTTGGACCACAAGTGTTAATGTCATTATCAGATGGTACTGGGTAAGGTTGTACAACAAGTGTTATTGTCATTATCAGATAATACTGTGTAAGGTTGTGCCACACGTGTTAATGTCATTATCAGATGGTACTCGGTAAGGTTGTGCTACAAGTGTTACTGTCATTATCATTTGGTACTGTGTATCGTTGTGCCACAAGTATTAATGTCATTACCATATGGTACTGGGTAAGGTTGAACAACAAATGTTAATGTCATTATCAGATGGTACAAGGTTAGATTAGACCACAAGTGCTAATGTTATTATCAGATCTTACTGGATTAAGTTGTACCACAAGTGTTAATGTCATTATCAGATTTCTCTGGGTAAGGTTGTGCCACAAGTGTTACTGTCATTATCAGATGGTAACGGGTAAGGTTGTGCCACAAGTGATAATGTCATTATCAGATGGTACTGGGTATGGTTGGACCACAAGTGTTAATGTCATTATCAGATGGTACTGGGTAAGGTTGTACAACAAGTGTTATTGTCATTATCAGATAATACTGTGTAAGGTTGTGCTACAAGTGTTAATGTCATTATCAGATGGTACTCGGTAAGGTTGTGCTACAATTGTTAATGTCATTATCAGATGGTACTGTGTAACATTGTGCCACAAGTATTAATGTCATTATCAGGTGGTACTGGGAAAGTTTGAACAACAAGTGTTAATGTAATTGTCAGTTAGTACTGTGTAAGGTTGTACCACAAGTGTTAATGCCATTATCAGATGGTATTCGGTAAGGTTGTGCCACAAGTGGTAATGTCATTATCAGATGGTAGTGGGTAAGAAAAAAAAAGTCGCTTAAAAGTCGACAGGGTCGACTTCATTGCACCGGATTTTATCCCATATGGCTCGGTCTCTTTCCGCAGCACGGAAAGCTTCGCACAAAGCACGAACTCCGTAGCTTTCGGCGACGACCCACAGGAGTCTCCGAAACATTTAACTCGTAAACTGAAGGTCGCGGCCCGGAATCGAAGCCACAAGCTTCGGAGCACGAGTCAAACGGCTTGACCACTTCGCCACAGAGACTCCCTACTGTGTAAGGTTGTGCCACAAGTGTTAATGACATTAACAGATGGTATTGGGTAAGGTTGTACCACAAGTGCTAATGTCATTATCAGATGGTACTTGGTAAGGTTGTGCCACAAATGGTAATGTATTATCAGATGGTACTTGGCAAGGTTGTACCACAAGTGCTAATGTCATTATCAGATGGTACTGGGTAAGGTTGTGCCACAAGTGTTAATGTCATTATCAGATGGTACTGGGTTAGGTTGGACCATAAGTGCTAATGTCATTATCAGATTGTACTGGGTTAAGTTGGACTACAAGTGTTAATGTCATTATCAGATCGTACTGGGTTAGGTTGGACCACAAGTGCTAATGTCATTATCAGATGGCACTGGGTAAGGTTGTGCCACAAGTGTTAATGTCATTATCAGATGGTACTGGGTTAGGTTGGACCACAAGTGTTAATGCATTATCAGATGGTACTGGGTTAGGTTGGACCACAAGTGTTAATGACATTATCAGATGGTACTGGGTTAAGTTGGACTACAAGTGTTAATGTCATTATCAGATCGTACTGGGTTAGGTTGGACTACAAGTGCTAATGTCATTATCAGATGGTACTGGGTAAAGTTGGACCACAAGTGCTAATGTCATTATCAGATGGTACTGGGTAAGTGTGTACCACAAGTGCTAATGTCATTATCAGATAGCGTTCATCACTGTTTCTTGAAATCTGTAAGTCAGTAAGTTAGAGTGTATGGAAGACAGATAACACCGCGGCATAGAAGACATGGGACAGTTAGCGTAGCGTGTATTGGCCAAAGATAGCAAATCTATGGTCAAGAAGTAGAGGCTGCATCACTCAGTTGCAAATCAAACGAACAAAGTATCAGGTTTTATAATGCATCATCTATTCTTATCATTGTGGTGTCCAGTTTGAAAGCTTGGCCGTGGCTGTTTGTATCTTCATATGGTTTTTAGCGTTCGATTGTTAAAGTGACCACAATAACGGATGAGATGTATCGATTCGTCTGCGGGTGACTTCCATTGGCCGACATCACCAGTGTTCTGCCAACGTACAGTTGAACTGACGTTGTATACGCTTGTGAGACTGACTGACCAGCCAACCAAGCCAGATCTTTCCCATTGTCAGGATGTACATCATTAATCAATATTTAGTATCCTCTAATAGCGGAACATACAAGAGACATTAAATATTATCTGGGCGACAGCATAAACGTTGAAACCAGTAGACGATGGAAGTTTGGTCCACTAGGTGGCTTGCCCTTGTCCTTGTTTAATAACTCTAATAGAACATTATATGAGTGTGTGTTTGTGTGTGTGTGTGTGTGTGTGTGAATGTGTGTGTGTGTGAATGTGTGTGTGTGAGTGCGTTTGTGTGTATGGTGTCATTAAAAAACAGTCTAAAAGAGATTTGTTTATATGCGAGACACAAGATCAAATAACAGAAGAATAAAAATCAAAAATAAATACGAGAGAGAGAGAGAGAGAGAGAGAGAGAGAGCGAGAGAGAGAGAGAGAGAGAGCGAGAGGGAGAGAGAGAGAGGCGAGAGAGAGAAATTGACAAAGAGACATTGTACGAAAGGAAGTAGGTTAGATAGAAAAGTAGGTAGATTGTAACATAAAATAAGAAGGAAAGGGCGGAAAAGAAACAAAGTGACAAAGAAACAGAAAGACAGAAGAGAAAGAAACGAAGAGATAAAAGAGACAGATACAGAGGCAGAGAGAAAGAAAAAAGAGAGACAGACAGAAGAGAAAGAGAGAGAGAGAGAGAGAAAAAAAAAAGAGAGAGAGAGAGAGAGAGAGGGACAGAGGGAGGGAGAGAGAGACTAGAGAGAGAGAAAGACAGAGATAGAGAGATCAATTAATATGATATGATAAAGACAGAAGGGAAAGAGGCCGAGCGAAAACAAGTAGCCAAACACACACACACGCATACTAACACACACTCACACACAAATTTGGTGGCGGAGAAGAGAAAGTGTGTGGATATAAGGGAACGTGAGACAGAAAGTTCAAGAAACACATTACCGTTGAGTAGCCTCCCTTGGCCTGTTTGTGAACTGTTGTGTTGAACCGGAAGTCGTAATAGCCATCTGGACAAGAGGTGAAAACACTTTAATCTGTCTGATTGTATGTTTGTCTGTGTGTCTGTCTGTTTGCCTATCTATGTGTCTGTTTATCTGTTTGCCTATCTATCTATCTATCTATCTATCTATCTATCTATCTATCTATCTATCTATCTATCTATCTATCTATCTATCTATCTGTCTGTCTGTCTGTCTGTCTGTCTATCTATCTATCTATCTATCTATCTATCTATCTATCTATCTATCTATCTATCTATCTATCTATCTATCTATCTATCTATCTATCTATCTATTTATCTATCTATCAATATGTCTGTCTGTCTGTCTGTCTCTGTCTATCTGTCTGTCCGTCCGTCCGTCCGTCTGTCTGTCTGTCTGTCTGTCTGTCTGTCTGTCTGTCTGTCTGTCTGTCTGTCTGTCTGTCTTTCTGTCTGTCTGTCTATCTATCTATCTATCCATCCGTCCGTCCGCCCGTCTGTCTGTCTGTCTGTCTGTCTGTCAGTATGTCTGTTTGCCTGTCTGTTTGCCTATCTATCTATCTATCTATCTATCTATCTATCTATCTATCTATCTATCTATCTATCTATCTATCTATCTATCTATCTATCTATCTATCTATCTGTCTGTCTGTCTGTCTGTCTGTCTGTCTGTCTGTCCTCCTGTCTGTCTGTCTGTCTGTCTGTCTGTCTGTCTGTCTGTCTGTCTGTCTGTCTGTCTGTCTGTCTGTCTGTCTGTCTGTCTGTCTGTTCGTCCGTCTGTCTGTCGGTCTGTCCCTCTCTCCGTCCATCATACCGTGTTTTTTTCTGTCTGTCTATGCATATGTTAACTTACCAGTTTCCTTTGTATAGAAGTCTTCTGCCGCGTTATAAAAGCCGTAGAAAGAATCGAACCCACGGAATGTCGGAGTGCAGGCCCAGTTACAGTATCCTAGATGCCATCTTTACAAATAGCAGTATGGAAATGAGATTAAAGCAATTCGAATCACGTAATCTACAAATGCACATATCTTATTAATAATTGGTGTCCTTATCTCGTGACTGACGTCCTTATTTCACTGAAAACGTCCTGATCTCATGGCTGACGTTTTATCTCATGCGTGATGTCCTTATTTCATGGTATACGCCCTTATCTCAACGCTAACGTCCTGATCTCGTATTTACGTCATTAGCTCACTATTAACGTCGTTATGCCATGGCTGGCATCGTTATCTTATGGTTAATGTCCTGATATCATGGTTGATGTCCTTATCTCATGGTTTGAGTTCTTATCTCACTGTAAACGTCCTTATATCATAGTTTAGTCATTAGCTTATTGCTAACGTCATTATATCATGACCAACGTTCTTATCTCTTGGCTGACATCCTTATCTCATAGATCTCTTCATCCCTATCTCATGACCGATCTCATCATCTCAAAGCTAACGTCATTATCTCATGACTGACGTCCTTAGCTCATGCTTGAAATCCTTATCTAATAGCTGACGTCCTTATCACACAGCTGCCGTTCTTATCTCATGGCTAACGACTTTATCCCAAAGCTGACATTATTATCTCATCGCTGACATCCTTATCTAACAGCTAACGTCCATATAGCAGAGCAGACGTCCTTATCACATAGTTGAGGTTCTTATCTCCTGGCTGACGTCTTTATGTCATGGCTCACGCCCTTACCTCATCACTGGTATGTATACAACACAGTTACTTGCACATCCTTATAAGGCGTTACAGTCAACCTCATCATTTTTAACTATGATGTCTTTAAGAGTTTACATTCAGTAGTTTGCCATTCCTTTCCGAACGACCGGTATTCATACCATCGTATAAACACCAACGAAAGGCGGTCGTTTTCCAAATCGCCTGTAGCTGTATTTCGAACACGGTACGCGAGGTTTCGTATTTCGTCCGTAACCTCTTCGCCAGAGAGCCGGATGGTGTGTACAACCATTCTCTAATTGGTACATTCAAATCTGCATAATTCCGGGAATCCGTCAGACTCTCTCCTCCATCTTGTGGGTAATTCCAGGTATCCGTCAGACACTCTCCTCCATCTTGTGGGTAATTCCAGGAATCCGTCAGACACTCTCCTCCATCTTGTTGGTAATTCCAGGACTCCGTCAGACACTCTCCTCCATCTTGTTGGTAATTCCAGGTATCCGTCAGACACTCTCATTCATCTTGTGGGTAATTCCAGGACTCCGTCAGACACTCTCCTCCATCTTGTTGGTAATTCCAGGTATCCGTCAGACACACTCATTCATCTTGTGGGTAATTACAGGAATCCGTCAGACACTCTCCTCCATCTTGTGGGTAATTACTCTTTAAACCCTGAAACCACTAACAATATATTGCACTACTTATTGCCTGATACATTTCGCGTGCAGCTCGTCGGGTACATACTGTAGATTTATTAAGTGAATAAATATACTTTAGCTAAAACACATACAAGACATAAAACACATAGTCACACTGGTTGTTAGAATGTGGGGCATTTGTTATTCATTACGGTAATTTGTCTGTATTGAATCATGTTTTGTTTCCTGTGGATTTTCATGCACCCATGATTCGTTTCCTGTGACAGCCAACTTGAGCATACCATCTCCTTCTTCCTTCTAGGGTGTCTCCGTGGCGAAGTGGTCAAGCCGCCTGACTCAGGGCTCCGAAGGTTGTGGGTTCGGTTCCGGACCGCGCCCTTCGGTTCACGAGTGCATTTTTTTCGGAGACTCCTAAGGGTTGTCGCTGGAGCTAAGCAGTTTGTGCTTTGAGCGATGCTTTCCGCGCTGTGAAAAGAGACTGAGCCAAATGGGATAAAACCCGGTGCAATGACGTCGACCCTGTCGACTTTTCAGTGACTTCTTCTACGTACTGGGTGTTCAAAGAAAGGCTATTTCGGTCCAATGTATGTTCTTTCAGTCAGTTTTCTGGACACGCCACATTTTTACACTATGTTCTAGCGTAAAATTATAACCATCCTATTTCAATTACAACACTACACATCGTTCTCGCAGTTGATCTTATCGGAGTCTGTACAGAGCCGCCAGGTCAGACTTCATCAATAATTTGTGAGCGTCTTGAAGGAACTTATCCACCCAGTTGTGTACCGCTTTTTTGCAACAAACACTTGCTGCCATGACCAGCAACATTTGCTATGAATATCTCTGGCAGTATGTCACGTCAGGTCTTTGTCAGATATGACTGAGCTACGGTATGACAGTAGACGCTACTACCTGCTTTCTGTCAGCGCCGAATGTTGGGTGGCGCTTACCAACCCCGACACCCCCACATTGTGCCAAACAGCTTCGGGCGGAGGAGCGCAATTGGGAGGGTACAAGTTTTATCCTTGTGCGAGGAAATGCAACCAATAGACTAAATGTCATGGCAGGCAGACCAGGTCTTAAGCCTTTGTTGGCAACTGGTCTAGAATCGAAGATCCGGCAGGCAGACAATTAGCGCATTGCTTTGCTGATCCGGCAGCTTCTGCAGATTGTCTTGTTCCAAACGTATTGATGTTACTTTTTCTCTGGAGTATATCCTACAGGCGGAGAGAGGGATCATGCTGCATGGGCAACACATGGACATGGACTAAATTCAGCCTAGGCTTTGTGTTATGGAGAGGTATATCTTCATTTTACAAACTATCGTCTGTCATGACGGCAAGGTGCCAGTCAAATCATGTAGCCCAAACGAAGAGCTTACAACAGCACGCTTTTCTTAGGTGGTGTTATCTTCAATATGGCTGATATTTTCAATATCACATTATCTTGAAACTACATCTCTACATGAGCAAACGCATGTGGCGATTGCTGTCTGCCACTCACAGACATGAATTTAGATGGACATGTTACGTAATGACACCTTAACAGACCACCAACAGCCATTTCTCAGCTGCCTTATATCATTTTGCGACTTACTTACTTACCGACTTACTCTCGTATATCCATCTACTGATAAGAATGCTATTAACATATATATTGAGGACACTAACAAGCAGGATTAAAGGTAAACATACTTGCCAACAGCGTGAGTCTTGTAGCCGTGCTGTTTGAGTACTTGTGGGAACAACGTTCTGTTAAGTGGAACGCAGACAGCTTGACCAGGCAGAATTACAAAATGCTGGGAAATTAAATGACAAGTAACGGTACCTTCGTGATTGATAGACGGTATTAATAGAAGACAATGCTAGCATATAAAGATGCAATGAATACATGGAGAGATCTGTTTGAAGGATGACATAGACTTAAAAGAAGAAAGCAACAGGGAAAGGTCATGTGTACTACACGAAATAGCCATTGATGTTATCAAGCATATAATAATGAAAACGAGACTATGTAAAAAAATCACTATAGAAAAATTAGAAGTACTAGGATAATGTCACCTAAATAGCTTTATCTAAACTGTGGACTAATACTCTACAACATAAGTTACGTACCTAGTTATGTGCTGACATCAGTGTGCATAGCGTTACCCGCAAGACCGGGGACAAGTGTTAGAGATTATCAAACTTAACCAAACGATTGCAGCATAATAAATCATGTTACTGACACAAACAGCAGCAATGAAAATGTGATATATGATGGAAGATTATGAACATATAAAGCAAGGAGTATTTTGAGACAGAATCTCTTCTCTCTCTGTGTAGTGGGAATAAAATGATAGAGATCAGAGTTGAACTGTTGAATTGCTTTGAGTAAAACAAAACTACATTGCAGCATTTGGCACATCCCCACATGCACTACATCCGCGTCTTCAACAACTATCGAAGAATGTCATTACTACAGACAAAAGGTTGAAGTCTGACAGTGTGTCTGCCTGACCTTAAATCGGAATGCAGAGTATCAGCCGGAACCTCTGGTCACTACCTGTGACACTATTCTGTTCAGGCCATGATAACTCCGTCTGTCTCCACAATATACACATGATGCTACATGGCACTAAAAACATCTGCCTTATTATGTTCTCTAAGACCCCACCCAAAGGTGTGAGCCCGTTACAATCAAGTTATGTGTGTGCTGTTTGTCCTGCAGCATGCTCGGTGAGTCCGTTACAATCACAATATCTGTGTGCTGTTTGTTCAGCAGCATGCTTTGTGAGTGTGACGAAACGACGCTTTATCTGTGCTTCGTCGGGCTAGGTACCACTTTAGTCGGTGCGTCATCAGGGACTTCCCCTGTTATTAATAGAACTGAGGAGAGTCGAGGACGGTTTCCAGCTGGAAGGTTCGAGAAGAACCTGGCCTTGGGTGACCAGGGTCGCTTAGCACACCACCAATTTCTCGTGCAGATAGAACCTAGAATTTCCAGTGCGGAGTATAGAGGTTCCCGAGAAGTTGACATACATCGTGAAGCACTCATTTCTCGTGCGCGTTGTTACGCACTTAGGAGAAATGCGGCAATAACAGCGCATTCACATTCTTCATCTCGTTGTGTGAGGACGCACTGTTTTGTTCGGCAGATTGTCCATTGCCTCACACACAGCCAAGATGCAGCTGACTGTCATCGTTCACGGCTTGCTGGCCTACAGAAAGTACTTGTAGCTGACTGGCAAAAGGTTAATTGATTCAGGTATTTACTTTGTTAATTAATTTAACGTTGTAATTGAGCATAAAACGCAATCGTTCGGAACTCATTAAATATGCGGCCGAGTTTGAATCGCTAATGAGGGACCGATCGATAAGCCGGTTGGAAACTAGGGCGGTAGCCAGCTGTGTGTTGAAATGGTGTAGTTTCGTCGACTGCTTAAAGATGAAAGCCCGTTATATCGGCGTATTATGTTCAACTGTTATCAATTGTGTATAGTGAGTAGTTGCATATACTATCTTTGCTGTACTATAATAAGTAACAGTGTAATGTTGTATATAAGGAACCTAACCTATGTCAGTCAGTAGCTGATGTTAGTAGAGCTTTGGGATTAGACAGGTAAGTTGATAGGTGGAGAATTCAGACAGTGATGTGCTTAAGTGCTAGGCAAATATGGCACATACTGCTTAGCCACAGGAAGTGATGTAGCTTTTTTGTGTTGACTAAATAGTGAATTCATTTCGTGGAACTGTGGAATTCTGAGAAGGTAAATTCTTCAGTGGTGATATATATATATATATACGATGTTGTTATGTCGTATATTTTAGGTCATGTTGTATGATACTTCTGTCAACGATGTACCGAACGCCGAAGTGGTTCGATGCGATGTAACACTGCGTTACCGTCGCGATGTAAACATGCGTTCTTGATCTTCTCTTTACTGTCCTGTTCTTTTCATACTTGCATGAGTACGGAGTACTGATGTGATGGAAGTATGGAGGGACAAATGGAGGTTGAACGAGGCACGGGGAGAAATGGGATATGGGGACTGAGTGCAAGTTATTACAGTATATGACTGGCAAACCAGGCCAGCCGTGAAGTTCGGCCAAGGCCCAAAGCTAATCCATTTGGGATTGGGTCAGATCTGGAGTGGTGCCTTTGAACATGTAGGGAGAAAACATGTTTTCACAGGAATGACTTCTTGACTCTAGGCAAGAGAATAACAAGAAGAGTTTCGCTACAGAGTGGGCAGGATGTCCCACCAGCGACATGGATAGTGTAAATACATTATGTGGTCATGTATTATTACTATATCCCATGTGGTAGTACACGATCGTTGTTATGTTTATTATTGGATGTGTAATGTAAGGGTGGGGTCCAGGGACTCCTCACCTTGATATTTAGTTCTTGTTAACTCTAGAACTTGTCTAGCTATTTACTTTAGCGACAACCTTTATGAGAATAAGGGTATGTGAGACGTTAGATCAGACTCGCCATTCTCAGTACTTAATCTGTCTGACGGGCTGTTCTTAGGGCCAACTGACATTGGACTGATACCCATGCTTTAATACTATCAACATAAAGATGATGCTCTAATTAGCTGAATAACTAATTAGCATTACTGAAGGTTGAGTAGTCATTGATTTGATGCATGTGGGCCAATGTTTGGAGCCGAATACTCTCACCGATCGCTCTTCCTTTCAGGTGTTGCCTGTTTAGGAACCAGCCTATTATTACTACTGTTGTTTGCCGGAAACCACTACGTATACCATAGCGAATGGTCGATACACTTACTTACCACGCCTGACTGTGCTACATCATGCGAGAGGGTGAATCGTCATGATTGACCAATACTCACAAGTTGATTCGTGAACCCTGAAGCAGCACTTGTGGAACCAGATGGTTTGTCTCTATGTATGAACATTTGATGATGCACTATTTCAGCAATGATATGTTCGTCTACCTGAGCAATCCTGCCGGGGTATAAAGACAATTGACGTACTACGGAAAGATGATGATAGGCTCGCTCCAGAGTGACATACCAAGTTTAGGTAGTCACAGCTCTGGGAGCTCATCAATTCCAAGTCAATGTTTATCCGCCTAATCGTGGGAGACTCCAGGCAGAGATTGGCACTTATCTTGGTGCTGTACCTACGTCGGCAAGAGTGTCCGGTCACGACTAGACCCACACCAGCTTGCGTATTATGTCCTGGTGAACATTGTGGTGCTGAATTGAGAAGGTGTTGTGTTATCAAATTGTTGACAACTGAGTACCGAAATACTGACAATATGTTCGGTCACCAAGGTCAACCGAGTTTAATTATCTTGTGTGCCTTGACTCCGAGGGAGTCTGATTATTAGTGACTGTGCAGTGTTGTGATATCACCTGCCCGAATATATGTACTTTTCGTGTGACTCTTCTTAACTCGCAGCAGTAATGATCCATTACCTAACCAGGGGTAAGCGCTTCTATTCCAGGACCATTAGATTGGCCATTTGCTACATATATTGACATCGAGAGATTAACTGCGGTCACTTCAAGGTAGAGGGTCTCCCAGCACGGTTGTATTACAACAGAGTGTCTTATATGGGAGTGTTGGGTGGTGTGCAACGAGAAGATTCTAATATTCAGCAACGCACGGGTGAGCACCCTGCTGGGGGGTAGCTAGGGAATGTCGTGACAGTTAGTTACCACCGATCGATCGTAGCGAGAGGTCGCAAGGGTTGTCATTTGGAATGAATGTGTTGGCGCGGACCTCTGTTGATATCTTCATTATCATCTATTGTGTTGAGGATGCCTGTAATTGTCAAGAGAGCTCAATAAACACCACTCAAAGATGATGGAGTTGGATTGTCACTTGATGCATTCTTCATATATTGTCTGTTGATTCCAGCTTATACCCCATTCATGATCTCCTACACTGATACAGTATACTGAGAACTGGTTAGTGCCATTTACAGTGACTCATTGTGACATTGTGGATTTGAAGTTCATCCAGCTGCGTGTGGTCCAAGTGGTTAATTCCTCTGCCAGCTGATCTGAGCTCTTGGGACGGAGTGGTCTCCAAGGTTCCAGTCATCATACTGGAAGGGAGCCGGGTGAGTTCCGGACCGACTGGACGGAACATTTACATCAAATCTGCATCTCAGCCTGATGAGGATTCTAGTAGCATCTCTGACTCTGTCTCTAATCTATCCTCTACTATTGTAAATAGAAATATTCTATCAGGGTGTTCAATTCATACTTATTTTCTCTAGGGTAGAATAAACTTTGTTTAAGTTGACTTATTCTTTTTACAATTATTGAGTGTGGTCTCGGACGATGCCTCAGTGTTCATTGTCCAAGGGAGAGGGTAGATAGTGGGGGTCTAGAATCTGGGAGGGGCTTGTAGACGTATTCAATCAATACTAGGTCAACCGCAGAGATAACAGTGTATCTACCTATCCAGCCCCTGGGGTCAGAATACACGAGAGTGTTAGGGACACCTCGTTCTTGGTTAACTCTCAACACCCAAGGCGATCCTATCACAGTGAGTCCGTTACAATCACGATATCTGTGTGCTGTTTGTCATTCAGCATGCTCTGTGAGTCCGTTACAATCACGTTATGTGTGTGTTTTATGTCCAGCAGCCAGCGAAATGCGCAATGTCCCCCTCAACTTCCATTTTCAGACTTGATGCTGAAGTATCATATGCTAAGCTCTCCTGCACTAAATATCATCCATTAATCTTCAGCCAAGATATGCAGGTATTTATCTCTTATAAGTTTTCAGATGCATTTCTATTCATTTCTGCGTCTATTTTCTTTCTAATCACTTCACGGTTTCCGTGTATTTCTTGGAAGAATGTCTCTTTGGTTTTTCCAGGCGTGTACATGGGAATGGGATTCCCATGGAAAACGTCACATGGGATGGGATGGGATGGGACAGCACACATTTGTATTTTCCATGGGACACATGGGACAGTAGCCATGTCATTGCAACTTGATCTCCGTCAGAGCTACCCTTAATTTTTTTAAAACCTTTTTAAAGCCTTTTATCCTTCTATTTTTCCCCCTTTATACATTTGTATCACTTCTCTATCTTGTTCTGCGACACCGGATAAATTAATAAATGCACGCATGCGGGCTGCTAGTAAGAGTAAGTTAGGAAAACGGATGTTGCCTGCTCTCGTTATAAACTCTGTATATATCAGATTTGCATGTGAGATGAAAATTGTGGAAATGGTTCAGGGATTACCTGGATTAAATGAATTATTAGAAACAGTCGATCAGCAGGAAATTGATAATGTTCTGAATGAGCAGAGTGGCTCAGAAACAGAATGAGAGTGTCAGAATGACACTGAATTGTCGTATGTAGATTAAACTTTGTTGTAATAAAATACTCTTGAATATTAAAATTAATAAATGCTGTTGTTTTACATGTCTCTTTGTGCATGTAGTCCTATTTAGTTAGTTAGTTAGTTAGTCGACAGATCATCCTCGTTGCACATCGGACCATTCAGTCCATAAGTGCTCGGATCCCCTCCTCAGCAAATCCCGCAGCGTGTAGCGGCTAACGACGCCAGTTCTGTGTTGGTTTATCAATCTTCTTTGGCTTCCTGCGTAGTGTTCTTGTTTGGCCACCCCTCTTTTAATTTGCTGCTCTCGCACTCTGGCCATTGTTGTAGATTCACAGTCATCACTTGGTTCTTGCAAAAGTCTCACTTCTCGTAGAGCATTCAGAATGTCCGCCTGGTCCATGGCGCGTCCGCCCTCCACAGTAGCCTCACCTGCGAGCTTGTCAGCCCGCTCATTTCCTTGTACTCCCGCATGCCCTGGCACGAAGATGAAACTAATCTTTGCCAGCCGAGACCGCTCCAGAGGCAGCAACCATTCTCTTCGGATCGACCCCTCCTCTATCCTCTTGATCATGTTCATTGAGTCGCTAAGGAAACAAGCCCTAGTGAATGTCTGTGTCTCGAGCCATGTTATTGCTTTACTTACTGCCATGACTTCCATGGTCAGGCTACTTGTGGTTTCAGTGAAAGCACCAGAGTCCTCCTTCACAATTCTCCCTCCGGCCCGAGCTGTAAAGGCCCATGTGCTTCTCACATGTCGGACGACCGACCCATCTGTGTAGATGACCGCGTCACTGTCTAGCGAATTCTCGAAAATCAACGCTTGTACTTCAGCCTCCACAGCAGCCGGATTTTCTTGTCTGCATTTTCTATCTAGTTGGATGCAAACTGAAAAGGATGTGCAGAAGTCTGTTGGCACTTGCACCCACTCCTCGCCAGGTTCTAAGTCCTCAAGTGAACACACCTGTTGAAGAATGTCTTCGGCTTGACCCATCCACGACCGTCCTCTTTTTAACCTGCTGCCCTTCACCTTCCTAATTTCACTATGCAGTGGATGCTGTGTGTTTGCGTTAATTCTGAGGTAGGCGCGTGCCCTGCAAACTTGCATTCTCTCTTCAATGGTTGGAAAATCAAGAAGGTAGCGCATCGCCCTGCATGCTGTATCTCTTGTACATCCAAGAATAATGCGCATAGCTTCATTCTGTATCCTTTCCATCCTTTCTATCTGCTTATGGCTGACAGTCAGGATTGCCATTGCATACTCCAAAACAGACATGACCAGCCCCTCGTACAGAAGACATAGATGGCGCTGCTCACAGTTTGCTGCCGCCATCACCCGCATCGCTGCCAAACCCCGCTTGGCCTTTGCTATCACCCATAGTTTCTCATAGACCGGATGTAGTCCTATTTAGTAGACACTAACCCTAAACTTTCATAAATTTCATAATTTCATTTGAACTGTATTCCATATTAATGTTATAATGGGAATACCATGGGATGGGATAAGATGGGACAGGCATGAATAGCCATGGGATGGAATGGGATGGGACTGAAAAATGTGTCCCATGGACAAGCCTGGGTTTTTCTATCCGCCTATGGTATTCTTTGCATTTTTCCTCAGACACCAGATACCCACTATAATAAGATGTTTCTTGGCGTGTCTGCTAATTTTCCATGTTTCACATGCATACAAGAGAAGAGGTTTCATATAACATTTCAAAAATCGTTTTTTACACAGCTCCTTGCGGTAGAATATGACATCCTTTAACTCTTCTAACTGGTTTATAGACATGCATATAAGTAATAATAATTGTATTAACAATAATAATAACAACAACAATAGCATATCATTTTCACCTGCAAGCCAAACCGAAAGGGGTAGACTCCAGTCATAAATGCCGTCCTTGACCTGTAAATGTAAATGTTGAATGCGATAGATGTTAGCAGACGATGTGATATAAACGTATACACGTACTCGTACACAAGTATCACAGTAACAGTAATGTTGTATTTAATATAGTGAGATAACTGTTAGATAACTGATAATTTTAACTATGTACAGATTTATATAAACCCAGCCGGGTTTAATAGCATGTTACAATGTTTAATTGCATGTTATTTGCGGCAGAGTGAGATAAACTCTGGGCTGATGTTCCTGACAATTTAAAGTTTACGGTTTTCAACAATTTGCCATTGATTTCTGAACAAGAAGTTAACTTTCAATCCCAACTTCATGGATTAGCCGAACCGTTCAACTGTAAGACAATCAGTTTGAAATAGCCCGGCAAAACACCTGACCATAGACCATGTAAAGGGGAGTGTAAATGATAGTTGTTTTTGACGCTGTTCGCCACAGAGACACATCACTTGACCAAGTTGTTGACGCTTTCGCCACAGAGACACATCGCTGGGCCAAGTTGTTGACACTGTTCGCCACAGAGACACATCGCTGGGCCAAGTTGATGACGCTGTTCGCCACAGAGACACATCGCTGGGCCAAGTTGTTGACGCTGTTCGCCACAGAGACACATCGCAGGACAAAGTGCCTTTGAAAGCGTGATACATAGGGTATTTTGTATAAATTCAACGTGTTGTTGTGCCATGTGTGGCAGGAGCATTTTTGTCTTGTTATGATCGATTTCCGGTGCCCTTTCATTGTCATTTCCACAGTTTAAGTACATCCCATACGAGTGGACAACTTAGATAAATTAAGAGGGAATATTAGATTTAGGCTGCCACGTTTTATTATTTCTGATAACTGACCTGGGTATAAGATGGTAAGATTAGCAAACACAAGCTAGGGTTCTCTGGATGCGAGTCCCCCCCCCCCCCCACCCCAACCCCCACCCCCGTTTTCTAGTTTATCAATTAAAGGAATGAAATAAGCCCACCCACCGGCAGGTAGATCCTTTGATGACGCACATAATAGCTAAACCATGGGAGCATAGGGCAGTTCCCGGAGGTAGCATTTCGCTTGTCATTATCATCATCCTGTGCAATGCCGGTTGTGGTATACTGACTCACAAGCCGTTACTAGCTGTCAAGATCTCCTCAAATCAAAACTAAATTGTACTAGAACGTAAACCACTGGTACAATTAAACTTGGGGGAATAATGAAAAAAATCGACACCGCCCCGGATTGGAAAACACACACTTCAGGAATCAAGAGCGGATATGGGGAAAAACTTTAACTCGGAAATAGCTGGGATAAAAACAACAGCAACCGGCCCCATATCTCTCACTTGCCACACACTCATCGTAACTACAAGAAAGGCGCCTGTGTCTGTGTTGGTAGCTCTATACTCGCTATGAACATGTGAGAATAGCAGGACCGAAACTCATCAGCCAATAGATTTGGAAACAAGCCGATTCTAGTCCTTACATCTTGTTGTTTACATGTGGTGATTGGAGCATTTTATTGAAATGAGAGAGTAAATTGGTACCACTAGATCCAGACCTGACTAGTTGGAATGCAGTTATGGAATGCAGTTGTGGAATGCAGTTAAGGAATGCAGTTGTGGAATGCAGTTGTGGAATGCAGTTGTGGAATGCAGTAGTTGAATGCAGGACTTGGTGAAGGTAGCAGCTTGACTGAATCTAGATCCATGCCTGACTTTCTTTTGTGAGTGAAGTATCTAAACAAAGTGATGCAGAACAGTATCCCAACCAGAATTCACCTGCAAACAGTCCTAGCCCAGTAGGAAGGTAAATTAGCTGGAGTATAAGGAACAATTACTATCCTATACCCAGGGGGACAATTATCACTGTTTAGGAGAACATAACACCAGATCCAGAATTGGCGACATCAGGGATCCAGGCGCGCTGAAGTACAACTAGGATAAGCAAGTTAAGATAGTCTTTCCCAAACTGACATGAAATTGTAATATGTATATTTCAGGCATCCAGGGAAGAAATTTCTTGAACTTGTACCTATTAATGCAGAATATTAATTTTACTTGTTGTCGTTAATGTAATGAATGACCATAAAACATGTTTATGTTTTAATAAATTATGTAAGAGGTCATTTCCTATTTTGAGTATTTTCTTGTCGTGTCAGTCAGTCAACAGACACACCCTAGATATTAATCAGTTGGGAAAGAAGAGAGGCCAGGAACCCCAACAAGAAAGTGTTGACCTTCAGGAAACGTTACATTGTTCCCTGAAGGAATTCCTTGGTTCTACGAACTCCATATCTATCAATAGATATATTAGAACAAGCATATGAGCCAGTGCTAGCTTAATTGATTATAACGGGCAGGATCACATTGAGGAAAAGGAACGTGTATCCTTTCTCTCTTTAGGGATTGAGCCATCAATCTCATAATCTGACAACGGCAAGCGTGTGTGGTCATGTTTTGCCCTCTCACTCGATCACCAAAGTCGTGGATCAGCTCAGTGTTCTTGTCTCGACCATACAACGTTGCCATACCATCCAGGTATTTACTTCTCTGCCCTCTCCTCCCCTCGATCTTGCCAGTTGTTACCAAGTTCTCCAATTTATTTCTTCTCATAACGTATCCGAAAATGTGACTGTCTACGTCTAATTTCTATAGTCAGTTTACGGTTTTCAATTGTTTCTTGTAGAACTTCGTCACTGGTTTTTCTGTTGGTCCATGGTATTCTTTGCATTCTCCTAAGCAACCACATTTCCACAAACAGCACATGTTTTTCAATTTGTCTGTTCATTGTCCACACCTCACATCCATAGAAAAGGACAAGTTCTATGTAGCACCTCAACCCTCTTTTTCGCGTTGCAAATGTCATATTGTTATTGGTCATTATGTTTTTCATCTTGCAAAAGGCTGCCTTCGTCATGACAATTCTTGGCATCTCCGATCAGATGTTTTTACTGTTCCAAGATGATTGTACCGATTCACTTGTTTAAGAATCTTCCCATTTACTTGTATATTACTTTGTGCTATGTCCTTCTTCGTATTGACGACCATAAATAATATTGTCTTCTTACAATTTAATGAGTGAGCTCCCTTAAGGCAAGATGGTGGGAAACCTTTTCTTCCGTTAGGACGAACAGGTTTTTTTTAGGGGGGGGGGGGTTGGGGGGGTTCCAACAGGGGAATTTTCCTCAACGAGTTCAAGTGATAAAAGACTTTCTGTTCACAGCCAGGAGGTAAGATGCCTAATCTGTCAGGGAATCTATCAAGTACAATGACAATCTCAAACAGAAGGTGTTGCAGCAGACACTTTCCACAGAACTATGCATTGTTGTGTCCGCCACCACTCTACAACACAACTTTCAGTATAGTTTGGGACTGCTGACAGTATCAAAGAGCCAGCTTGAAATGTTGGAGCGCATACAGAATGCTGCAATGCGAGTAATCTTGATGTGCACAAAGGATACACCAATTACATGCATGAGGCATAACCTGGCGCTACCAACAATTATGGATAGGCATAAGGTCCTTCAGGCCAAATGTTACCTAAGATTTGCTGCAGATAGGGATCACCCCCTGCATGAAGCTATAGATGTGGTCAAGTGTAATTGGATGGCACAGGCAGAACTATCTATACGTCAGGTGTGTGATCTGAAGACCATCAATCATGAAAAAGAATGGGTTGAAATTCCAGAAGACATGACGGACCGGAACAATGTTATCGTAACACTGTGTCGTAAGAGCCGGCCGCTGAGTTTGAAGTGATCCAGAGTAACACACATCAAGGTGACGTAGTTATCTACACCGATGGGTCAGTGGTGAGAAACAGACGTAGTGGTTGGGGTTTTACTGCAAAGGCTAATGGACGAGTCTTGAAAAACGGGAGAGTCTGGCATATGAGACTACGACCTCCAGCATGAGAATGGAGGTTGAAGCAGTAACAGCAGCATTCCGTTGGTTAGAGGAGACTACTGCAATACACATTGTATTCATTACGGATTCAAAGAGTATGCTTAGTAAGGTGGAGAAAGGAATGGCTCGTGTGGAATGGCTATCTCAGAGGTCACACATTGTGAGAATTGTATGGACATTTTGCCCTGCCCATGACGTGGTTCGGGGGAGTGAACAGGCTAATAGGCTGGCAGGGAATGAACTATTGGTGGTAGATTGCCTATGGACAAGGGGTAGGTGGTCGTGCGCTTGTGGGACCAGCTGGAGAAGGTGGAGGAACATACTGATAATCCTGTGTGGAAAGAATGAGATTGCGGTGGATTGGCAGGGGTTCTCGAAGAATCTCAAAACTTAAAAAGTCGCTTAAAAGTCGACTTCATTGTCCCGGGTTTTATCCCATTGTCGCGAATTCACTACCGGTTACAATCAGATGTCAACAATACCAAGGACAGTCTGTGTTAGCAGCTGCAACTTGTTGGGAGCGGTCGGGATACCTTGAGAAGTTTCTGACATCAAAAGGAATTGGCGGCTTGTTGTTGAGACAATGCAGCAACGCGGGCTTGTTTTGGGTGTCAAATCAAGAAAAGACCACTCGTACATTTAATTAAGTCAGGGGGAGATAGGATGCCTGACAATGGATAGTCTGCCCTTTGAATAACACCAGTGTGAACATCAAAAGAACGTCACGTGACCAACTCAAGGCGTTTGCCAAAAAACACGACTTGGGGACAACTAGTGTAACTCTGACAGCTGATGTGGGGAGAAGTGATAGCTGGCCCGATCCGTGTGAATAGAATCGCCTGTGTTGGTTGTGCGTAACATATCTTTTATGGCAAATGGCGTATTCAATTCAGAGTTTGAGTCCGAATGGCATAAGGTATTTTAAAGATTGCGCTAACTATAAATAATGTGGAATAGCTTAGAAATATAGTTTAGAACTATATCATAGTGTTGTTGCATTGTGGTTAGGTAGTCAAGAAATATCAGCGACAATAGGTAGTCACATTATTAAGATTAACTAGTGTAAGAAGGCAGGTGGCTCTGCTGATGGGGAATAGTGAAATAGGATGATATTTGGAGAGGTTGGGGATGGGGAGAATGTACAAGGGTGGAATCTTCCAGTGAGGTCTGCTGGGGGTCTACACTTTGCATTTTGCTCTGTCCTGATCTTAACCCACCGCAGACCGAAGTGAAGAACTCCTATGCCCATGACAGAGTTAGTTCACTGTCATGTATCTGAGTGAGGATGTCAGCCTACCCCCATCCAATGGAGGTTAGGGACAGATGCTCTCACCAAGTGTATGGTTTTCTCTTTTACAGGTTCCCTTAGGTCACTCAAGTCACTGAGAATGGAGACCTTAGTGCAGGCAGTTAGGCAGCAAAGTTTGCACTTAGCCCATGATGAAAAGGGTTTAAAGGAACAATCGTAAGAGTGTTTATTAAACGTCACACGTTAACAGAATACTAGAGATTGTTTTCTCCTCATCAATTTGGAGAAGGACCAATCGTGAAATTAATGCTTCAAACGTCACATGTGAATAGAACAAGAGAATCGTTTTTTTTTTACACCACATGGGAAAAGTCCAGTGGGTATATATTATTATCCTACTAAGGGAATGTCCATCCCTAGTACACAAAGACTGGGACGGTGGAGAGGGCGGATGGATCTAAATAGATCTACGGCTTCGAAAGGGAAACAGAAGAGTGTGTGGCAAAAATGAGGCGTGTTCAGAACACGATAGTGAACATGGCTGGTGTCACGAGATCGCCATGAGTTAACCAGATAATGATACTACCGAAGTTTGCTTGGCGTATATTTTCTAGGCCACAACAGTCGTACTAACAGAGTAAACACAGCTGCACGGGTTACATCGGGTCAGCAAATATACACATTCGGTGGTGATGGAGACAAATCCCGGCATCGATTTGACAGTTTGTCAACATTTGAATACAGATGGAACCCGTCGGATCCTGGTTGCAATCGGATGTCAGCCATCACATGTCGGGCAAAATTAACAGTTGCAGATGTGTAGGGAAAGTGAGTGCGCTGAATCATACATCGCTTTGACAGTTCATAAACAAGTTGGATTGAGAGCGGAAGTGCTCAGCACGGAAGATAACAGTACATCTGTCAATTTATAGTTTCCGGAACATCAAGAAGATTGGCAGCTTGTTGGGGAAAACTGTTGTTGGGATCATACAGTAACTCGTTAGTTTGTTGGGGGAGTCAAAGCAAGTGATGACAACTTTGACAGTGACTAGGCAAGGGAAAATCGATTCTTGACAATGGATGATTGCCCAAATAACACCTGCAGGACAACAACCATGTCACGTGACCAATTTTAGAGGTTTGGCCAAAAACCATGATTGGAGATGGGGAGTTGAACGCAAACCTTGGATTGTAGAAGACGTGCTTCGGCACTGTGGTTCTGATGGGAAAACGTCTACCGTGTGCGAATTAGTGATTTAATTTTACACGTGCCTGTCATGGCAAGAGTGGATGTAATTTGATCTAACTGCAGTGTTGCCTAGGGTAGAACCGATTATAATTAGTTCTAATTAATATAGGCTGTAGCCTTGTTCAAACTATAGTGTGATGATTAGCGCTGTTAGTGGAAAACTAACTAGAGTAGGGAAGTGATACTTGGCTCTGTTAGTTGAAAATAGATTAGTGAAGTGTGGATAAGCTTTACTAGTTGAGAATTAAGTAATGAGGGATAATTGGGATATTCCCGTAGTGTCCCTGGTGGGCGGGGTTCCGCATTCTGTTTGTTGATTTTTTTTTCTTGTCTTGGCCTGATGATAACATATGTGTTCAGTCATCTGTACATGACAGAGTAGGTTCATTATATTTTCTGAGCGAGGCCGATGGCCCACGATCATCTAATAGAGATCAGTGACGGGGAGGCTATCACCAGTTGTTTGATTTATTTCACAGGTTCCTCTGGTTGGAATGAAGAACCTGAAACCAAAGGAAAAATCCGATCCCGGATAAAGTTTGGCGCCGGAAGATTGGCCAGCAACTTTACAACAGAGATTATGCTAGAGGAAGATGATCCACATTGCTCAGTGGAGCTGAATGGTATCCTACCGGATAAATACCGAATGAGTTTAGGTCATACCAGTTTTAACACACCAGTAGTGATGGATATTCAGTTCACTTATGACTACAACAAAAATAAAGGACTCTATTGGAGTATAGACAATAACTGTTTAATAGTGAGAACTAGTGAACATTTATCAAGAGACAAAAAGTCTTGTTCATAGGACAGTGTTCCATGTTTGTTTCACCGCGCCGGAATTATGAAGCCGGAGTTTCTATAAACTGTTAGGAACAGTTGTGTTAGGAACAATAACAGTTTTTTCCACGGATTATACATTTACATGGGATTCAGATCTCATGGTCATCAGAGTTCCTGGAGGAGGACATGTCTGGAGAGAAGGATACGACTTCGGTGAGGTTTATCGTACTGACTCGAATGATGTCGTGTGATCCTTGCCATGATGTGTACACTATGATCCTGAACTTTGAAGGCTGACACATACATTTATGTTATAGTACACGACACACATTTTCTTCGCATACACGTCTCATATACGTTACACTTTTCTTTTAATAAATTAATCTTTATTAATTTTTAGAAGCAAGAGTTGTGGAGTATGTTGCGTTGGGGAAGTATGAGAGGGGGCATAGTACGACAGTGATAGAGTGATAGGAAAAGGTGTCCATAGGCTGATGGAGTGTGTTGGACGGAAGCTGGTGGATTCTCCAAGATATTGAAAAAAGGAAGAAAAATATTATAATGTGGGTGTTGACTCTCTTCACTCCAGGGACGACACTTTAAAGGAGGACACGACAGCTGGCCATCGTGGGAGAGATTGGGACCTCACCATGTAATATCCCAAAGACAGCAATGGTAATTCAACAACATGGAAAAAAGCGATATGGGTAATTCTTGGCCCCCTGGAGATGAACCTGTTGTAAATATTCACAGGGAAGAGACAACTCCTATATTGAATAAGGAAGTGCATAATGATGAATGCAAACCAAATTCTTTTGAAAGGGTGCATTCTGATAATACCTACCTGAAAAGTAGAAGGAGAAGTGTGAAAATTGGTACGTGGAACGTACGCACCTTATATCAAGCTGGGATGTTTGATAACCTTATCGCAGAGGCAAAGCACATGAATTTAGATATCTTGGGTGTATCTGAAACAAAATGGACAGATACAAGTTATATAAGGAGAGAAGATTACGTATTCACTAATTCAGGAGGAGATCATCACGAGAGAGGAGTAGAAATTTTAGTAAAACGAGATTTAAATAAAAATACTAGTGCATTGTGATACTTCTCAAAATTAAGGCAAGACCGTTCAACATAGTAATTCTTCAGACATATGCTCCAACAACTTATTATAGTGATGAACAGCTAGAAGAATACTATGAAGACCTACAAGAAACACTGAAAGTTGTAAAATCATCAGAGGTCCTTATTGTCATGTGAGACATCAATGCAAAAGTTGGAAAAAATAAATATAAGCAGATAGTAGGGCAATATGGTATGGGAAACAGAAACGACAGAGGAGACAGGCTGATATAGTTCTGTGAAGAAAACAATCTTATTGTTTGCAACACATTTTTCCCAACATAACCCTAGGAAACTGTATACATGGAAAAGCCCTGGAGATAGAACTAAAACCCAAATTGACTACATTATGATTAGAAAAAGATTTACAAACAATGTTTAAAAATGCCAAAACATACCCTGGTGCTGATGTCAACTCTGACCATAATCCTGTAGTTTTAAAATTACAAATAAAACTTTAAAATCCATGAATAAGGAAATCGAGGACACCTTAAATAGATATATCGGCATTGAAACAACCAGAAATAAGTCAACTATACCTAGTTGAAGTCAAAAATAGATATGATGGGCTAATCGTTCAAAGTATGGAACACTAAGGATGTGAAAATCCCGAGGATAACATTAATACAAAATGGGAAAGTGTAAATACCAGTATACAGATTGCAAATACCACCTTGCCAGTGAAGATAAATAAGAAAAAACAATTATGAATAACCGATGAAATCTTGAGTAAAATGTCTCAAAGAAAGAAAGCAAAGAACACTCCGGAGTATATAATGAGTGAGTAGCACCTTACAGTCTTGACAGTTAAAAGTATGTGAGTTGGAATTTGGCCAAAATTCCATCACAATGCCTGGGCAGAGCTTCAGAGAACATGTGGTGCCCAAACGACATGTTCCCTCTCTCGGCCTTGTCTTGTTTGATCCAGAGGAATGGTAACCAGTACGTCTGGAACAAGGTAGGCTGCAGACGCTGGCGGCTCAGCGTTAAACCTCCGAGACCTCGCCTCGCAGGAGACGAGCGATGGCCAGACCCTAAACCCTTTGGATTTGACTTAGAGGCGTTCAGCCAATTCCCACAGATAAGGGTCGTATACGCGTCCGGACCACTGGGCGTGTACACCTGTCAAACACGAGTGTCTGGAGCTTGTAAGCGTGTACTACCGTCTGACTCCCCGCCTGACTCGTGCGGCTCCCGCGACCAACGAGAGTAGGCCCGCCGGAGATATTGCTTGTCTGCTGCGAGCAAATCTTCCTGCCTGAAAATTGTGCGGATCAGGCGACCAACGAGAATAGGCCCTCCTGAGATATTGCTCGTCTGTTGCGGACAAATCTCCACGACTGAATAAGTAAAGAAACGATTCAAGTAGTGGTAATTCAATTGCGCTTGCGCTCCCATCTATGCTACACCCTTCATGTGTCTTCACAAAGTCGGACTAGAGTCAAGGTCAACAGGGTCTTCTTTCCCCGCTAATTCTGAAATACGTCACATGTGCAGAGTTGCCAAAGAGGAGTGGCTGCAGAACCATTGCAAAGAAAGAGGATCTGGAAATAAAACACAACTCGAAAGAATTACATGAAACTATAAGCAGATTTACAAAGAAGGAAAATAAAATAACAAGAAACGGTTGTATCAGAGGAAAAAATGGAGAAATTATAATTAATAACACTGACATAATAAAAAGATGGACAGAGTACAGAAAAGATTTATTCTGGGACAACAGGGTCAGTAGACCAACATTGTATAACACTCAAGATGGACCAAAAATACTAACGGATGAAGTAGAAAAGGCTATTAAAAAGATGAAAGAAGGAAAGGCTGCAGATTATGACAAGGTAACAGAGATGGTAAGGAGGCTAAAGAAACATGGCTTGAGAAAAATTGCAGAGAAATTGAAAAACAACACAACAGTAAAAATGCGAAACTAATGCACAAAAGAATTCAGGAGATTACTAATCAAAGAACACGTACATCAGCAGGCTGCCTAAAGACAAAAGATGGAAGAGTCATAATAGAAAAAGATCAGATTTTACATGTATGGTCAGATTACGTGAAAAACCTTTATGACGATAGCAGAGACGAACAATATATTGTTCAAAATAACAATGAAGGGCCAGCAATTTTGAAGATGGAGGTTCAGAATGCTCTTAATCATATGAAATCTGGCAAAACCCCCGGTCCAGACAGCGTCACAACAGAAATGATTAATGCTTTAGAAGAATATGGAATAGATAAAGTTACCAGTCTGCTTAATACAATATATGATACTGGAAACATACCTCATGAGTTATGTAATTCTGTATTTATTGCAATCCCAAAGAAATCAGGAGCCTTGGAATGTGATCAACATCGAACAATTAGTATAATGAGTCACATCACGAAGATTTTGCTAAGAATTATCATGCAAAGAGTTAGGAGGAAAATACAACCTGAAATAGGAGAAGAACAATGTGGGTTTGTAGTAGGCAAGGGTACAGTAAATGCTGTGTATATACTGAGAACCGTAATCGAACGTTCTATAGAAGTAAACAAAGATCTACACCTTTGCTTCATTGACTACACAAAGGCTTTTGATAAAGTGAGACATGTCAACATGATAAGGATGCTTGAAGATCTACAAATTGATGGGAAAGACCTTAGACTTGTAAAAAACATATATTGGAAACAACAAGCTGCCATAAGAGTTGATAATGAAGTAAGCCAATATCAGCCTATTAAGAGAGGTGTGAGACAGGGATGTGTAATGTCTCCAGATCTGTTTTCCCTGTACAGTGAAAATATTTTCAGAAATATTGAAAATATGGAAGGAATCAACATTGGGGGACGATGCATCAATAACATTAGATATGCAGATGATACAGTCTTGATTGCAGATAATGAACAGGACCTGCAAAATTTAGTAGATGCGGTTGTTACACACAGTGAACAACAAGGGTTAGAATTAAATTGTAAAAAGACACAGATTATGGTCGTCACTAGGAAGGACGAAATACCACAATGTAATATACAAGTAAATGGGAATATTCTTCAACAAGTGAATAGGTACAATTACCTCGGAACAGTAATAACATCTGATGGGTGATGCCTTGAAGAGATTAGAACAAGAATCGCCATGGCAAAAGTAGCCTTTAGCAAGATGAAAAACATACTGACCAATAAAAAGATGTCAATTGAAACGAGAAAAAGAGTGTTGAGATGCTACATAGAACCTGTACTTTTATATGGATGTGAAGCTTGGACAATGAGCAGCCAGGCTGAGAAACATCTGATGGCTGTAGAAATGTGGTTTCTGAGGAAAATGCAAAGAATACCATGGACAGCCAGAAAGACCAATGAACAAGTCCTTCAAGAAACAAATGAAGATCGTAAACTGATCAGAGACATTAGACGTAGACAGTCACAATTTTTTGGGCATGTTATGAGAAGAAATGATTTGGAGAACTTGGTGACAACTGGTAAGATCGAGGGGAACAGACCAAGGGGAAGACCTAGAAACAAGTATCTGGATGGCTTGGCCTTGTGGCATGGTCGAGACAAAAACACGGAACTGATCCACGACTCTGTTGATCGAGTGAGATGGCAGAACATGACCGCCCACGCTTACCGGCATGGCACATGATGGATGGAACAGAGATGATAAAATCCTTATCCAGCTTTGGCATTGAAACTATCACAGAAATATGTACTGATATATATATATATATATATATATATATATATATATATATAAAATACTGGGTACATCCCCAAGGATTTGAAAACATCCATTTTCATCACACTACCGAAGACGCCAAGAGCTGTTGAGTGTGAGGATTACAGAACTATTAGCTTACTGAGCCACATAACTAAGATACTACTGAAGGTCATACAAGAAAGAATTCAACATAAAATAGATGAGGAAGGAGCTGAAGAACAATTTGAGTTCTGCAAAACAACGGCACAAGAGAAGCATTTATCTGTTTGAGGATGTTAATTCAAAAATATATAGAAGTTCAAAAAAGTGAATATATTTGTATATATTTATTTAGACTAAAAGAAAGCTTTTGATAGAGTGCAACATGAACTACTAATTACGTGCCTTCAAGATATAGGAGTAGACGGAAAGGACATCAGACTTATTAGTAACTTGTACTGGGAACAAGTGGCGTCTTTTAGATGCGGAAATAACTATTCGTCGCCTATAGAGATAAAAAGAGGAGTACGGCAGGGGTGTGTACTGTCCCCAAGCCTCTTCAACCTATACAAAGAAAGAATTTTTAAACAAGTTGAAACGCCTGGACTCAGCATCAATGGAAGAATCATAAACAATCTTAGATATGCTGACGATACCGTGTCACTAGCATAAAGTGAGCAAGAGTTGCAGGACCTAGTGGAATTGTAAACAGGCACAGTGCAGAATGTGACTTAGATGTTAACATCCAAAAAACAAAAACTATGATAATTAGCTGTGAAAAGGAAAGGACATCAATGAACATCACAGTAAACGGGCAAATAATAGAACAAGTAACACGTTTCTCTTATCTTGGACATGTAATAACAGATGATGGCAGTAGTGAAATGGAAATCAAAAATAGAATAGGAATGGCCAAAAATGTTTTCAACGGCATGAAATCAGTATTAACATCTAGAGCAGTGGTTCTCAACCTTTTTTGGCCCGTGCCCCCCTTCACCATATTTTCAGAACGTCATTCCCTTCTTTCGTATTTCCTACCTAAAAAGTTGGTCCGTGCCCCCCTTCACCATATTTTCATAAAATCATCCCCCCCCCCACATCATTTCGTATTTCCTACCTAAATATACCCCCTCCCCACGCTCCTGTCCCTACACAGTATACGTAATAATGGAAGCACATACCAAAACAAGTCTAGGCGTCCACATAAGACGTGATTTGTGGGTCTACTTACTTTATAAAATGAATTTTAGAAGTGTGAGACGTACAGAACCGTAAAGTATGAAGGGAAAAACAATATCAAGTAATCGGTTCTTGTATTAACGCGATCTTGAAATAATCTTCATTACCCCCCCCCCCCTCCCTCTGGAAACCCTAAAATTCGCCCCTGGGGGAAGGGGGGGGGGGGAGAATTCCCTACCTGTTGAGAAACACTGATCTAGAGAGATTAATAATGCATTAAAAATGAGAATTGTCAAATGCTACGTATATTCAACGCTACTGTATGGCGCGGAATCCTGGACATTGAACAAGCAACTAGAAAGTCGCATAGAAGCCCTGAAGATGTGGATATACAGACGAATAGGTTGTATTTCATGGAAACAAAAACAATCAAATGCAGAGGTCCTAGAAAAACTGGGAATGAAGAGAGAGTTGATGAAAGAAATAAAGAGGAGACAAGTGAAATATTTTGGCCACGTTAAAAGACATGATACTCTTATAAAAACCATACTGGAAGGCAAGGTTGAGGGCAAGCGAGCAAGAGGTAGACAACAATGCAAGTGGGAGGAAACATCGAGAGATGGACGAACATCAGTCTGACAGAATGTACAGTCAAGGCGAGAGACAGACTGGAAATCCATTGCAGCCAACCTTCATTGCGGAGACGGCACCTGATTGATTGATTGATCTTGTTTCCAATATATGTTTTCTATGAGTCTAAGGTTTTTCCCATCAATTTGTAGATCTGCAAGCATCCCTACCATGTTGACATGTCTTACTTTACCGAAAGCATTTGTGAAGTCAATAAAGCAAAAATGTAAGTCTTTGTTTAGTTCTATAGAACGTTCAATTACTGTTCTCGGCACATATACAGCGTTTACTGTACCCGTGTCTTCTACAAACCCATATTGTTCTTCTTCAATTTAGGATTGTATTTTCTTCCTGACTCTTTGCATGATAATTCTTAGCAGAATCTTGGTAATATGGCTCATTATACTAATTGCTCGACGTTGATCACATTCCAAGGCTCCTGATGTCTCTTGTAATTTTATTCAGTTAGGGATATAATTTTTAAATATGGCATAGAGCTGAGGGCGGATTAGTAGGGGTGACAATGATGATTAGGAAAGAGAGGGAACATTCCTGAAGCTATCATTTATGCTTTGTCTGTGGTAATGTCCAGCCTTGATGTCCAGAGTCCAGTCACTTCACACAACTCCTACGAACATTCTAACGCCAGCTCACACGAGCAGTGTCTGCTTGCGAAACCAGACGGTTCCGATCTACCACTCCTGCCAATCTGAATGGTTGCAGGAACACGAGTACTGTAGCATCTCTGATTCTCAAGTTGATAAACAACTGTACAGAATAACAAACAATCTTTATCCCTAAACCAGTATCGAATGGTCACGACCTGTTGGCACGTGGTATTGTCACGATGTTAACACGTGGCGTTGCGACGTAATGTGGCCACATGGTTTTGCTACGTGATGTTGCCGCACGGTGTTTCCACATGATGTTGACACTTGGTGTTGCTATATGGTGCTGCCACGTGATGTGGCCACATGGTGTTGCCACGTGATGTTGCCATATGGTGTTGCCATATGGTGTTGCCATATGGTGTTGCTATATGGTGTTGACAAGTGGTGTTGACAGTGTTGACACATGGTTGACCTAACTCGATAAACATCACATACTCGATGCTTGAAGACTACAAACTAAACCTAGTCAAATTAGATTGGTGACCCTGAGTTCACAATCGCCTGTGAAGAGTCTTCAGCCATCCGAGGAAGTTTGCCATTTCCACATGGACCTCCACTATCATCAGGCCATGTTTTTTGTTTCTTTTTTGTTTCGGACTGGTGGCACAATTTAATCACACCACGAATTGCGATTCGGATTAATCCTAGTGATTATATCTTTGCATATGGCATACTAACTATCTACATAATTTAGTGCACTAGAATTATCACTCTAAATCCATTATTATGATGGTAGCTTCCGAGCTTCACTGGTTTCAGTACTATAGCGAACTTGCTAATCCTACAAAAAAGTTACAGCTGTCACTTACTTGCAATAAATGTTTATTGTAGTGAATGCATTTTTTTTTTGTGTGTCAATTATCAGACGTTAGTTAGTGAATAAAAGCTGTATGTGTGTTTCTGTTGTCTGGTTATATGATGGAGCATTGGGTGTAATGTACTTGCATTGTTTACAGCAAAGATGGTCTGGTCTAGATAAACAGACCATGTGTATGGTATCGTGCAGTCTATTCTCACAGTTTCTGCTCCACTAACGGGTATAGCACTGTAGAGTATAGCATTGTAGGGTATAGCACTGTAGAGTATAGCATTGTAGGATATAGCACTGTAGCGTTTAGCGCTGTAGAGTATAACAATGTAGGGAATAGCACTGTTGGGTATACCACTGTAGGGTTTAGCATTGTAGGGCTGAGCGCTGTAGGGTAAAATTCTGTAGGGTATAGCACTCTAGAGTATATCACTGTAGAGCAGTGGTTCTTAACCGGCGGGGAATTTCCCCCCCTCCCCCCAGGGGGAATTTTAGGGTTTCCAGGAAGGGAATGAAGATCATTTCAAGATTGCGTTAATATAAGAACTGATTACTTGATATTGCTTTTCCCTTCATACTTTACAGTTATGCAAGTCTAATCGTTCTCAAATTCCTTTTATAAAGTAAGTAGACCCACAAATCACGTCTTATGTGGATGTCTAGACCTGTTTTAACATATTTACCTTCCATTTTTACGTATACTGTGTAGGGGTGGGGGATTTATAGGTAGGAAATATGAAAGGGGGGAATGACGTTCTGAAAATATGGTGAAGGGGGGCACGGGCCAAATTTTTTATAGGAAGGGGGGGGGGGAATGACTTTCTGAAAATATGGTGAAGGGGGGCACGGGCCAAAAAAGGTTGAGAACCACTGCTGTAGAGTATATCACTGTAGAGTATACCACTATGGAGTATAGCGCTATAGAGTATAGCACTGTAGGGTATACCAATGTAGGGTATAGCAGTGTAGAGTATAGCACTGTAGGGTATCGCGCTGTAGGGTAAAGCACTGTAGGAAAAAACACTATAGGGTAAAGCACTGTAGGGTACAGCACTGTATTGTATATAGCATTGTATGGTATATAGCACTGTAGGGTATATAGCACTGTAGGGTATATAGCACTGTAGGGTATATAGCACTGTAGGGTAAAACACTGTAGGGTATATAGCACTGTAGGGTAAAACACTGTAGGGTATAGCACTGTAGGGTATATAGCACTGTAGGGTATATAGCACTGTAGGGTACAGCACTGTAGGGTATATAGCACTGTAGGGTAAAGCACAGTAGAGTATAACATTGTATGGTATATAGCACTGTAGGGTATAGCACTGTAGGGTATATAGCACTGTAGGATAAAACACTGTAGGGTATAGCACTGTAGGGTATATAGCACTGTAGGGTATATAGCACTGTAGGGTACAGCACTGTAGGGTATATAGCACTGTAGGGTAAAGCACAGTAGAGTATAGCATTGTATGGTATATAGCACTGTAGGGTATAGCACTGTAGCGTACAGCACTGTAGGGTATAGCACTGTAGGGTATAAAGCACTGTAGGGTATATAGCACTGTAGGGTATAGCACTGTAGAGTATAGCACTGTAGGGTATATAGCACTGTAGGGTATATAGCATTGTAGGGTATAGCACTGTAGGGTATAAAGCACTGTAGGGTATATAGCACTGTAGGGTATAGCACTGTAGAGTATAGCACTGTAGGGTATATAGCACTGTAGGGTAAAGCACTGTAGGGTACAGCACTGTAGGGTATATAGCACTGTAGGGTATATAGCACTGTAGGGTATAGCACTGTAGGGTATATAGCACTGTAGGGTAAAGCACTTTAGAGTATAGCATTGCATGGTATATAGCACTGTAGGGTATAGCACTGTAGGGTATAGCACTGTAGGGTATAGCTCTGTATGGTATAGCACTGTAGGGTATAGCACTGTAGGGCATTGTACTGTAGAGTATAGCATTGTATGGTATATAGCACTGTAGGGTATAGCACTGTAGAGTATATAGCACTGTAGTGTAGACCCTGCCTATTTTCAGGAAGCAATTCCATGGGCTATTGCTACTGGGAGTAGACTGTCCACTATGTTCCTGTATAAAATGTCTTCACTGACTTCACCTTTACGAGTGTTTAACGCCCCTTTGAAGACCACACCACACCCACCACAATTAACACTATTCCTACTACTTACTCCTTCTACAATTGCTACTACTGCTACAAAAAAAACAACAACAACAACAACAACAACAACAACAAATACTACTACTACTACTACTACTACTACTACTACTACTACTACTACTACTACTACTACTACTACTACTACTACTACTACTGCTGCTGCTGCTGCTGCTGCTGCTGCTACTACTACTACTACTACTACTACTACTACTACCAGCAAAAATACGACTACTATTACTGCTAGTATTGCAACTACAATTACTGCCCATGCGACTTCTACACTAATGCCTCTCTATCAATTCTCGTCAGCTTTGTTTAACTCAGAATCTCTGTGGCCTTGCCAGTTTTTGTGATGTTCTTGTTACTTGCCCGATTCTGTAACGTCGTTCCTTTCAAGATTCACGCCTGATTAGGTGTTGTTGTTCCTTTCACAGTGTCTGTGATGTGTTACTTGCCCTATTATGTAATGTCGTTCCTAGTCTGATTCTGTGTTGGTGTTGCCTGATTCTGCGTCGTTGTTTTTCCTTGCTTGATTCTGTAATATTGTTCCTTGCTGATTCTATAGTATCGATCTTGCTGATTATGTAATATTGTTCTTTGCCTGATTCTGCGATGTTGTTCCTTGCCTGATTCTGTGATGTAATTGTTATTTACCTGATTCTGTGATGTAATTGTTATTTGCCTGATTCTGTGATGTTATTGTTACTTACCAGATTCTGTGATGTTGTTCCTTGCCTGATTCTGTGATGTTGTTACTTGCCTAATTGTGTGATGTTATTTTTTCCTTGCTGATTCTGTGATGTAATTGTTATTTGCCTGATTCTGTGATGTAATTGTTATTTGCCTGATTCTGTAATGTCGTTCCTTGCCTGATTCTGTGATGTTAAATTTTTCCTTGCTGATTCTGTGATGTAATTGTTATTTGCCTGATTCTGTGATGTTGTTCCTTGCCTGATTCTGTGATGTTATTTTTTCCTTGCTGATTCCATGATGTAATTGTTATTTGCCTGATTCTGTGATGTAATTGTTATTTGCCTGATTCTGTGATGTAATTGTTATTTGCCTGATTCTGTGATGTAATTGTTATTTGCCTGATTCTGTGATGTCGTTCCTTGTCTGATTCTGTGATGTTGTTCCTTGTCTGATTCTGTGATGTCGTTCCTTGTCTGATTCTGTGATGTCGTTCCTTGTCTGATTCTGTGATGTCATTCCTTGTCTGATTCTGTGATGTCATTCCTTGTCTGATTCTGTGATGTCATTCCTTGTCTGATTCTGTGATGTCATTCCTTGTATGATTCTGTGATGTCGTTCCTTGTCTGATTCTGTGATGTCATTCCTTGTCTGATTCTGTGATGTCGTTCCTTGCCTGATTCTGTGATGTCATTCCTTGTCTGATTCTGTGATGTCATTCCTTGTCTGATTCTGTGATGTCATTCCATGTCTGATTCTGTGATGTTGTTCCTTGCCTAATTCTGTGATGTTGTTCCTTGCCTGAGTCTGTGATGTTGTTACGTGTCTGATTCTGTGATGGTGTTCCTTGCCTGATTCTGTGATGTTGTTCCTTGCCTGAGTCTGTGATGTTGTTACTTGTCTGATTCTGTGATGTCGTTCCTTGTCTGATTCTGTGATGTCGTTCCTTGTCTGATTCTGTGATGTCGTTCCTTGTCTGATTCTGTGATGTCATTCCTTGTATGATTCTGTGATGTCGTTCCTTGTCTGATTCTGTGATGTCATTCCTTGTCTGATTCTGTGATGTCATTCCTTGTCTGATTCTGTGATGTCATTCCTTGTCTGATTCTGTGATGTCATTCCTTGTATGATTCTGTGATGTCGTTCCTTGTCTGATTCTGTGATGTCATTCCTTGTCTGATTCTGTGATGTCGTTCCTTGCCTGATTCTGTGATGTCATTCCTTGTCTGATTCTGTGATGTCATTCCTTGTCTGATTCTGTGATGTCATTCCTTGTCTGATTCTGTGATGTTGTTCCTTGCCTAATTCTGTGATGTTGTTCCTTGCCTGAGTCTGTGATGTTGTTACGTGTCTGATTCTGTGATGGTGTTCCTTGCCTGATTCTGTGATGTTGTTCCTTGCCTGAGTCTGTGATGTTGTTACTTGTCTGATTCTGTGATGTCATTCCTTGTCTGATTCTGTGATGTCATTCTTTGTCTGATTCTGTGATGTCATTCCTTGTGTGATTCTGTGATGTCATTCCTTGTCTGATTCTGTGATGTCATTCCTTGTCTGATTCTGTGATGTCATTCCTTGTCTGATTCTGTGATGTTGTTCCTTGCCTAATTCTGTGATGTTGTTCCTTGCCTGAGTCTGTGATGTTGTTCCTTGCCTAATTCTTTGTTGTTGTTCCTTGCCTAATTCTGTTATATTGTTCCTTGCCTAATTCTGTGATGTTGTTCCTTGCCTAATTCTGTGATGTTGTTACGTGTCTGATTCTGTGATGGTGTTCCTTGCCTGATTCTGTGATGTTGTTCCTTTCCTAATTCTTTGTTGTTGTTCCTTGCCTAATTCTGTGATATTGTTCCTTGCCTAATTCTTTGTTGTTGTTCCTTGCCTAATTCTGTGATATTGTTCCTTGCCTAATTCTGTGATGTTGTTCCTTGCCTAATTCTGTGATGGTGTTCCTTGCCTGATTCTGTGATGTTGTTCCTTGCCTAATTCTTTGTTGTTGTTCCTTGCCTAATTCTGAGATATTGTTCCTTGCCTAATTCTTTGTTGTTGTTCCTTGCCTAATTCTGTGATATTGTTCCTTGCCTAATTCTGTGATGTTGTTCCTTGCCTAATTCTGTGATGTTGTTCCTTGCCTGAGTCTGTGATGTTGTTACGTGTCTGAATCTGTGATGGTGTTGTTGTTGAATTGTGTGTCACAGAACTGTTGGTTGCATTCTGCTGTTATACTGTATCTTGCGTAGTGTCTCACATAACTGTACCTGCCGGCTTCTGTAATGTTGCTTTCATTACAGTGTATGCCATATAACTTTTCCTTGCATTTTTATGTGGTGTTATTCCTTGCATTGTATGTTAAATAACTGTTCCTTGCTAGCTTTTCTGGTGTTATTGTTCCTTACGAGCTTCTGAAGTGCTATTTTTCCTTAGACATTCTCTGGATCCTTTTCATGGAATTTTCTCTGCAGTAGTAACCATTATATCTGATCGTGTGTTCAATCCCTGACAACTCATCGTATGTGAGTCCAAGACAGCTAATCGTATGAGAAGGTAAGACAAATCACCATGTGACTGTCAGAGTCTCACATGGAGTCGGTAGAAACATAAAGATAGAAGGGAATTAGAGAAGGGGCATAACCCCAATACAAAGGAGACACATTCGAATGCTCGAACAATCCAGAGCCTTCGAGAAGCATAGGTCAGTTCGCCTACAGCTCCGTGGACACGCTGACCGCGTGCCAGGACCTGTTCCACGAGAAACTCAAGGAGAGTTACAGCCCGTGTCCGATCGAGACACGTTGGAGGGGAGACACGGACTGGACATCGAAGAAGCAACAGGGTTTACCTTAAGGGGGACTTGATAGCTTAAACCCCAAGTGTATTTAGGGGTCTTATGCATACGTTAGATAGCTGATAGAGTTGTTGTATTGATCATGTATTATTGGTTTATTGTAAACTCCAGTGATATGCAATTCGAGGGTTGCTGGCTGCGAAAACCTTTCTTCGCCAGCTTAATGTAACATAATATAAATAAATGATGTTCGATTGTATCTGAACGGAGTTTGTTGCCTGTATGAGCCCGGGTTTCATTCCCCTAGGTATCCAGGACGGTGACAGGCTATTTGGGGGCTAGCCGGTTTTGGCAAGCCCAAGCTTTACTTTCCAGACAGCTCTTGGTTTTGCCAAGTAAAATATATCAACTTTCGTACATGACAAAGTCTATAACTTTGCAGCTATCATCGTATTATCTGTGAATGACCTATTGTACAAAAGTAATTGAAATGATTATGATGTTCATAATATTTGACATTGACATGACTGGACAATTACAGTGACCGTTACTAATTTTTTTTGATTCTAACATCAGATTGTTCCGCGAAATATCGTGTGTATGTAACCTCTCCTCCAGCAGTGGCGAGAAAACAACAGTAGAACCAAACAAGACTACAGTCAAGACACCAGGAAAAATAAGATGAATCCCATTTCATGCTCATTATATCCCTAAGCGATACTCAAGCATTTTTCATTGATGTAACATTTTTCATTGTATTGGTTTTTATATATATATATATGCCAATCTCATAACCAAGCAAACCTGCTCGTGCAAATTTGAATGTAAACATTAAGGGGGATAACCAAGGTTTGTACACCCAGACTAATATCAAAGGGATTTAATTTCAATAAAGTGAACACTAACTATAATACAAGATCTTAACATTAGAACAGTGCATTGAATTAGGAATTAGGTTAGGGTATACTGCCGAGAAACTTTCAGAATGGGCACAAAAGACACATTCAGAAAATATTGCACGAGAAGACAGAGCAACGGAAAGGGAAGAGAAAAAGATGCAAGCGGAAAGAGAAGAGAAAAAGATGCAAGCGGAAAGAGAAGAGAGAAAGATGCAAATGGAAGCTGAAGAAAAGAAAATGCAACTGCAGGCTCAAGAGAAGAAGATGCAAATGGAGCTCGAAGCTGCGACCAAGCAAGCCCAATTAAACGCAGAAACACAGATAAAACTGAAACAAATGGAAATTGACTCCAACTTAGAAATTTCAGTAAACAAAAGTAGAAGTAAGGAAGAGGAGCAAAAATACAACAAATATAAAGGCTTAGTCAAGCCCTTTTGTTCAGGAGATTCAATAAGCGCATACTTAGAGAACTTCGAGTGTTTGATGACTTACCATAACGTCGCAAAAGTCGACTGGTAATTTATTCTGATGAGAAATTTAGCATTAGAGCCCTTAAAAGTGATAGAGACAGTTCCACAAGACATGAGGAAAGATTACGACTATTTAAAACAAAGAATACTCCAACATTTTTCACTAGACACAGCAGGCTATCAACTACAGTTCTCAAAATTAGCCCCATCACCTAACCAAACTTTCATAGACTACGTGTCTACAGTCCAAGATATTTGTACAAAATGGATAACCTCAGCAAAAACAAATAACAGCCATGATAAACTGAAGGAGCTAATTATAATTGATAACATTATTAGCACAATACCAACCCCTTTTTCTAAATTTTTAAGGCAAATGGATTGTAAAACTATCCAAGAAATAGAAAATAAGGGGAGCGCATATTTCACAGCTAATCACGATATTTTTCAGTTAAATATGAGCCAAAATGAAACAGCAGCGGTTAAAAACACCAAATACTCAAAACCAGATGGAAATAGGTTCAAACAACGCTCTAAGTTCACAAAACCAGTCCTGTGTCAGTATTGTCATCTGACACACGAACAGTACGCGATGTGTGACAAATCACCGAATTATCCACATCATCTCCAAATGATAGTAGAAAAACAAAAGAACAAAAGGGACGCATATCAGAGAGCAGTTAAATGTTATTTTTGCGCGAGTTATGGGCATTTTTCAGCAGGCTGTGATGGGAGAAAGATGATGAAGCAGGCCAATGCCGCATTAATAGATACATCGTCGGATGAAGAAACTGAACAACAGAACGAATGCGACATCCAGAATGAAAGTGCAAATGAGTTAGGTAATGCAGTAGAGATCATTAACACCATCACTGATAACACATGTAACACCTGCAGAAAATTTCAGCTTGATACCACTTTGTTATGCGACCACACAATCCCATTGTCTAACGAAATGGCCAACGCAGCCTTAACATCAACAGGCAAGTTAAAATTTGCGACAGGTTTTGTCAATAACAAACAATGTACACTAATACGAGATAGCGGGGCGACCCTTTGTGGAATTAAAAGAACATTAGTTAATGACAAAGACTACACACACAAATACGTAACATGTCGCACAATCGCAGGCACCATCGAAAGATACCCCCTAGCACTTGCCGAAATTCGGACACCTTTTATATCAGGACAAGTGCTATGCGAAGTACTGGAAAATCCTGTCGCGGAAATTATCCTTGGGAATCTTCCTAACATAAGATCCTGCTCTGAAGAAGAAATCAGAGAATGGGAACAGAAAAACGGTATCCAAAAAGCAAACAGTGGTTCCAGAATTAAAACACACACTTGCATGTCTCAAACTGCCAAAAGCATAAGGGAGACAACCGATGACGGAATTCGAAACGAATTCACAGAGGTGCAGAACACAGGGTCGGTTGAATCTTTCAATGACACCATCAAATTAACACCTCAAACTGAGGACGTCACCGAACCACAAAATATTGAGCCTGTAAATGTGCAACAACAGACACAATACGCTAATATAGTGACAAGACAAATGACACAAAAAATCCACAACGACCAACTTCAGGAGTCGCTACAAATCATTTCACCCAATATTACCACCACCGAGTTTATACAAGAACAAAAAGCAGATCCAACCCTTTCGCAATACTTTCGACTAGTAGGATTGAAGCCAAAATTGACGAAAAACGCTTCTTGGACATTCAGACTAAATAACAATACTCTAACGAGGTTATATACCAGAGATCAAACCACGATACAACAAGTGGTTCTACCTCAGTCACATCGTGACAAAGTGCTTCATATAGCCCATGACTCACCTTTCGGAGGTTATATGGGTTATGAAAAAACCAGGGCCAGAGTCCTGAGCCAATTTTATTGGCTTAAATTTTGCCAGCACATAAAAAACTATTGCAAATATTGTGATATCTGTCAGAAATTAATTAAGAAGGGAAAAAACCCTACGGCAAAAATCCAATCAACCACAACGGCCTCAAGACCATTTCAAATAGTTGCGGTTGATTTAGTGGGTCCTTTAAACCACATTTCAAACAAAGGAAATAGGTACATTTTTACACTCGTGGATCTGTGTTCAAGGTGGGCAGAAATGATTCCGTTAAAATCAATCTCCTCTAAAGATGTGACGGACGTATTGTTACAAATATTCTCCCGTTTTGGCTTTCCGGAGAAGATAATATTGGATAGAGGAACGCAGTTCATATCTAATGCCACTCAATCGGTAAGTAAGTTACTCGGCATAAAACAATGTTTTACAAGCCCCTATCGACCGTCCGCGAAAGGAATTTGCGAAAAATTGAACGGGGACCTAAAACATATGTTAGCCAAAGTGACAGCTGAAAATCCAGCCGATTGGGATATACTTCTCCCAACGGTGCTGTTCGCCTATAGAGAAGTGCTGCAGTCGAGCACTGGGTTCTCTCCTTTTGAATTAATATATGGAGTAAATCCAAGAGGACCTCTCTCTGTGTACAGAGATATGATATCGCAACCCGTAAACACCCAACTACCAGTTTCCACCTATGATTTGGTCACTGACACCAGAGACAAAATCATTAGATCCTGTATACTATCCAGATCATCTTTGCAGGAGAAAGGTTTTATGTACAGGCAATACGCCAACAAGGGTGCAAGAACCAATGTATTACATCCCAATCAAGAGGTGTTGTTATTATTACCTGACAAGAGAAATTTACTTTCAACCTCATGGCAAGGACCATTTAAAGTTATGAGAAGGATTTCGGAAGTTGACTACGAAATCTCTTTGAATGGCAAATTGAAAATAATCCATGTAAATATGTTAAAACCTTACTATTCTAGGAATGACAGGGACAGAAGCAATCAAACGGAGAAAACAGGGGACAATAACCAGACTGACAAGAACGACAACCACAACGAAACGACAACTAGACAATTGAACGACTCTACTACAAATGAAAATCTAGACGAAACATCATTAATGACTCATTCTTGTGACAACGAAAACGACGAAAACATATTCACAGTACCGACAATGGGTGATAACGACAAATACGACGAAGTTAACGACACATTAGCAACGATTATTCTGGACGATGACTACGATGACATTGAAGACAATTTACAAACAGTAGCGTCAGTAATAAATCAGACGGACGTAGACAATACGGAAATTCCAGTACCAATTATGAACGACGACAGTACGATGAAGGACATACAAATCTCTGACACTGTGACACAACAGCAGCGACAAGACATTTTGTCTCTTCTTAACGACTATAAAACTATCTTCTCAAACAAACCTGGACAGACTGACAAAATAACACATTCTATTATTTTGACAGATCTAACACCGATCAAATGTAGACCATATTCAATTCCATTACATTATAGGGCAAATTTGGACAAAGAAATTTTAGACTTAGAAAAAAATAAAATAATACAGAAATCGGTGTCCCAGTACTCTTCGCCAATTGTTCTGGTGAAAAAGAAGGACCAAACTATTCGTTTATGCATAGATTACAGAAAATTAAATACTATAACAACGACAGATGCTGAGCCAATGTACAGCTGTGAAGACCTCATTTTGAATATGTCTCAATCATCCATTTTTTCTAAACTTGATTTAGTAAAAGGTTACTGGCAAATACCACTATCTCCCTCTTCAAGGCATATAACCGCATTCTCTACACCGCTTGGACTATATGAATGGAGATATCTTCCTTTTGGGTTAAAAAACGCCCCCGCTACATTTGTCAGGTTAACTAGACTGTTATTGCATGGCATAAAGGACGTGCAATCATATGATGATGATATATGTGTCCATTCTTCAGACATGACTTCTCACTTACTTACACTCCAACAAGTCTTTAATCAAATCCTTCTTTTAGGACTTACTATCAAACCTTCCAAGGTTGAAATAGGCTATAAACAGATAGACTTCTTAGGTCATAGGATTTCCGAAGGCAAACTATTAACAGATGATAGAATCGTATCAAAAATTCTGAACCTGCAAGTTCCAACTACAAAGAAACAGGTCAGAAGCCTTTTAGGTCTCATAAACTATTATGCCAAGTTTATACCAAACTAGGCAGAACTCACATCAGTTTTGGTCTAATCTGTTGACAAAAGATCAACCAGAAAAATTTTGTAAGAGTATCCGTTTAGAGGATGTAATGTGCAAATTGAAATCAATTTTTTCTAAACCACCCGTATTAAGATTACCAAACATAGATATACCTTTTATTCTGACCACAGATTCGAGTGCTATCGCAATTGGAGGATGCCTAATGCAGGAATATCAAGGCGTGAGACATCCAATACTCTATGTCAGCCGCAATCTTAAAAAGGCAGAAATCCGGTATTCCACAGTTGAGTTGGAGGCATTAAGTCTACTTTTTTGTATGCGTCGTTTATCTAAGTTCCTCTTAGGTTCCCATTTTGTTGTTTTGACCGATAATTCGCCGCTGCTGGTACTTAAACAAGGCGTTCCAAAGAATCATCGATTAGCAAGATGGTGTCTTCTACTTCAGGATTTCGACTTTGACATCCGCCACATCAAGGGTACAGATAATATTATTGCTGACATATTATCACGGCAAACTAATGCACCAGCAGACTGACACTATGCACATTAATTAGTAGCCATATGATAAGCTGTGATATTTTAGTCTGTTGCATAAAAGAGTGTACCTCTACACTTACTGTAGAACTTTAATTTGGAAGTGTCGACAACTGATTTAACACTCTACTTATAACCAGCACAGACATGAAACTGTGAGAACCGCTAACTATATTGAGCCACAGTGGCAATTATCAGTACATCAAAAACATTCCGAACTGTGGAGATTAACATTTGTGAAATTATTTCATCAATCACAGAACTGAAAGTTACCATGCGAATATTAATAACTGTGCATACGCGTGATTTCAATTGACTCGCAAACTAACGGAACAGAACAGCGCACATACAAACAGCGATATACTTAACGGATTCCGACATATGAGAGACAACACAACAATGTGACACCAAAACGTTACCTACGAACTGTAACAGTATTGGAACAACACACGGACGAAAGAACGACAACACACAGATCGTCGTTGGAGTTAATTAATTTAATGTTATTAGTTAAATATATATTACATTTGTGCTTTATTATATACATTAAATATGTGAACATGTAAATTATACATTTTCTATTATAATATGTCACAAACATTCTCATTCATAGTTAAAACTTTCTCCCAATACAATTGTTGCAATTTAATTTATAAACCATTTTCTTATCACCAAAACAAATAGTACTTGATGCTTTGAATATAGCATATCGCCAGTTTTTTTTTTTTCTAAGGGCGACAAACATTTACCTCACCTTAATTTGTATATTTTAACAAATTATTATATTGAATGAAAGATGTGCGAATCAGAGAGTGAATGAATTAAATGAGAGAGCGATATACTGAGCGGACAAATTGTACGCAAAAAGTATTTATTTTAATTTGTCTGCGTTTTGAGTGTACAATGTAACACTTGTCTAAAATTGTGTATACATGTTTAGTGTTAGATAAAATAGGTTCACTCTAAGAATCACTGTTTGAATACCCGGTACATGCGTTACACAGATTCATGACAAAGGATATTCCAGCTCGTGACACTTAGAGATGTACTACACACCATATACCCACATGTAGCACACACGTCAGACATTAGATAGAACATACTCATAAAACTAAACACTAACACATAAATCACACACATTTTATTAGAGCAAGTAACAAAGCAGTAAACACACTAACAGGCAAACAGGAACATAAGTAGTTACTTGGGAGACAACAATAGTGCATATATATATTAAGCACTATAAAACATACGGAAGTAAAAGTGTATCAAAATACACATTCAGGACAAGAATTGCAAGTGTTCTTAAATAAGCCAAGACAATTTGTCTTGTTAAACCTCTCTAACACAGAGTTTAATATCTGGGTATCAAATGGATACTTGAGAAGGGCGCGGTTGCAAATACAACTAAAAGCGTCAGGGAACTTCGGTCGGATAAGCATGTTTAAGGATATAGAAGAGATAGGGACTCTCCAGCAATCACCCTGGATTGTTGTACGGGGAAATACATGAGTTAATAGTGCAAATATATATATGGCCAGGTTCCCATCCACGAAACTACCAAATACCAACTTCATGTGATCCTATGACAGAATTAGTGCAAACTAATTGCCATATACTAACCCATAGAAGCGGGGGGAGGGGGTCCCCTGTCAGAGTCTCACATTGAGTCGGTAGAAACATAAAGATAGAAGGGAATTAGAGAAGGGGCATAACCCCAATACAAGGGAGACACATTCGAATGCTCGAACAATCCAGAGCCTTCGAGAAGCATAGGTCAGTTCGCCTACAGCTCCGTGGACACGCTGACCGCGTGCCAGGACCTGTTCCACGAGAAACTCAAGGAGAGTTACAGCCCGTGTCCGATCGAGACACGTTGGATCATGTATTATTGGTTTATTGTAAACTTCAGTGATATGCAATTCGAGGGTTGCTGGCTGCGAAAACCTTTCTTCGCCAGCTTAATGTAACATAATATAAATAAATGATGTTCGATTGTATCTGAACGAAGTTTGTTGCCTGTATTAGCCCGGGTTTCATTCCCCTAGGTATCCAGGACGGTGACAGTGACTGTCTACGACAGTTTATCATGTGACAAGCTAAGACAGCTCATCTTGTGACAGGCTACGACAACTGGTCAAGCTAAGATAGCCCAGTGTTTTATCAAGCTAAGACAGCCCATACTGTGGTCAATCTAAGACAGCCGATTTTGTGGTCAGACAGCCCATCCTATGGTCAGGATAATACAGCCCATTCGTCGGTGAGGCTAAGACGGCACATTCTTTGGTCAAGCTAAGACAGCCCATTCTGTAGTCAAGCACAGACAGCCCATTCTGTGGCCAAGCATAGACAGCCCATTCTGTCGCCAAGCATAGACAGCCCATTCTGTGGTCAGGCATAGACAGCCCATTCTGTGGCCAAGCATAGATAGCTAATTGTGTGATAAAGCACAGACAGCTCATTGTGTGAGCAAACACAGACAGCTCATTGTGTGAGCAAACACAGACAGCTCATTGTGTGAGCAAACACAGACAGCTCATTGTGTGAGAAAACACAGACAGCTCATTGTGTGAGCAAACACAGACAGCTCATTGTGTGGTCAAGCTAAGGCGGACGTGGACTTACAGAAAACAGAGTAGCTGGACATAGGATTGGCATAATAATAATAATAATAATAATAATAATAATAATAATAATAATAATTTAATAATAATATAATAATAATAATAATAATAATAATAGTAATATCATTAGCTGTATGTACTGTATAGAATGGTACAATCAACCCCAACATTTATTGACTGCGTGTATGCTATTTTCTAGGCAATTATCTTTTTAGTAATATACTGCTTTCTAAGAGCCGACGCCTCATATCATCTAAATCAACGGAAAGAACTGTTTCCAAATCGCTCATGGCTGATTTGGAGCCCGTGACTAGATATGTCCTGGAAATATGAAACTGCGTGTCATTAACCCCTCAGCCACAGACACAGAAGAGGTGCAGAGATGTGAGCATTGCAGATATTCACAGAGAACACAGCGGCTGGGCGCAAGAGTCGTGTGTTAATGCGAGCATTGTAGATACTCACGGAGAGCACAGCGGCTGGGTGTAGGAGTGGTTGAGCTTGATGCCGGTGGCTGCCAGGTGGTCAATGTTGGGACTTCTCACGTCTGGGTTGTGGTACCCGACATCGTTCCAACCTGCGGGTTGTAATGTGGTCAAATATGGTTATACATAAACATAGCCCAAGCCTGCCTACAAACTTTTCCATAAGGAAATAATGTACGCGTTTTCTCTCATTTCAATAATATGAATAGATTGCAGCATTCGTTATTACACCAAACATTAATAACTTATAGCAAACGTGTGACGAAAAGCCTCGGCAATAACAGATTGTATCTCTCATTCCCCAAGAAAGGAATAAAACCCAAAGAGCTAAAGACTTCTGGTCATGAGACGTCCATGTAACCATCCTAAGTGAAAATGGGAGGAGAAAAGACGGAAATCACGGTAGGGAAGAAGAATGTATTTAAAAACCGGCATTGCCAACAAAGCTCAAACATAAACACTGTTATAGCCTTCCAGGGAAGCCTTCTGGTGAGATATTACCTTCTCATTTTGCCCAACTTCAATAAGGAGTCTAGTAGCAGGATTTCGAGCAATAAACTCAGGTAATCAAATTATATCGTTTATTATTTATCTTCTCTGAGGGCCTGCTTTAGTTTTCTTGTTTCTGTTTACTCTTCCAAACCTCAAGCTTGTGAGTTTTCTTTATTACTTATTGTTCCAACTCTTGCCTTTATGGTGTCACCGTGAAAACTGTTTTCTCGTGGTTGTATGTGATTCTTTGGAGAAATCTAACATTATTCACATACAGGACAGACATTCAGATCCGTCCTACATGAGGTCGTTGCACATAGGAGACTGACTACTCAGGAGAAATCCCCGAGGGTAAGCAATCTATTGATAACGTCCGAAATAACATTGGTTATTCCGACCAACAACACTTATAATTCCTACCAACATTGTTGTGAAACCACTAGGAAGAAGAAAATATGTCACAAGTTCATCTTGCCTGTATCAAGCTAGACAGAGGACTTAGGAAACTAATTCTTTAATGCAGGTGAAGTGAAGGACTTTGTTTGATGTTCGACTTGGATGTGCGACTACAGCCCTTCAGACAGACAGCGCGTGTGTGTGTGTGTGTGTGGGAGAGAGAGAGAGAGAGAGAGAGAGAGAGAGAGAGAGAGAGAGAGAGAGAGGGGGAGGGAGGGAAGGTGAGAAGAGAGATAGAGAGAGTAAATGAGGTGAACTTAGATGAGAAACACTCAAGTATAGTAGTAGTAGACCTCTTTAAATCCTGCAGGACTATAGAGTTGTGCCTGGCAGCACAGCTGGTGACTGGTTAGTCCAATGCGAGAGTGACAATCTCTGTCACAGTTTCCGCATCTCTAAGACGAGGCTGGTCCCACAGTGAGTGACTGCATTTTATGCCTGTGCCGCCTATCCTCAGTTTCTTGAATCAGATTGCGCTTAAAGAGCACCAGTCCGTTTCGTACATCTCTCCTTCAAGAACATTTATCTGTTGCAACTCTTTCCCACGTGTCTGGATATATGCCAAGGGTTTTTATATCATTTTAAAACACATCCTTATATCGCATTGAGGATTTTCCGGTTGGCCTCTTCCCTGTGGCTAGTTCTCCGTATAGGAGATCTTTGGGAATATATTCATCTTCCATTCGAGATACACGGCCCAGCCACCGGAGGCGTCTCAGCTTGGGCAGGGAGTGCACTGTGGTATTATCCGCACTTTCAAGCACGTGTTAGTTTGCTATGTGATCGTTCCAGGATACGTCTCAGACATCTCATAAGGAAGGAATTAATCTTTATTTCATGTGGTTAGTATAAAGGCCATGATTCAGACCCTTAAAGTAGTGTTCACTGATACATCAGAAAATTGTACAGTAAGTGAAAAGTGGGGTAAACTTAAGGAAACTCTTTATACAACTGCTGTCGGGGTTTACGGCACTGTGGATCATAAGAGGCAGGACTGGTTTGCGGCAAGCAGCCAGACACTGCAGCCCTTGATTGAAAAAAAGAAGATAGCTCTCGTAACAAACAAGGAAAGAACAACGCGTAACACTCTCAGTGAGCTGAAGCATGCTAGGAAGGATGTGCAAAAGGCTGCGAGGCAGTGTGAATATGACTATTGGATCAAGTTGTGTGAGTCCATTCAAATAGCAAGTGATAAGGGAAACATCAGAAGCATGTATGAAGGGATAAAAAAAAAGCCTGTGGTCCAATGATCGAAAGAAGTGCACCACTGAAAACCTTGACTGGAGAAATCATCACTGATAAGAAACAGCAGATGGATAGATGGGTAGAGCACTATTTAGAGTTTTACTCAAGTGAGACCAAACTAGCGGAAGATGCCCTCAATGCCATAGAGCCCTGCCATCTCTTGACCACCTGGACACACTTCCTACCATAACAGAAGTTATGTGTGCTATACTTGAACTTGCATCTGGCAAAGCTCCAGGAAAGGATGGGATTCCAATAGAGGTTATCAGGAGTGGACAAGACACACTCACACTACAGATCCACCAGACCCACATCATTAAAGCACTCCTACAACCAGCCGCTGTATTCTCTGTGAGTATATGCTGACGAGAAGGACAAGTCCCACAGGATTTCAAAAATTCAAGCATCTTAACGCTGTACGAGAACAAGGGCGATCGAAGCGACTGTTACAACTATAGGGGTATTTCACTTCTGTGTACTGTTGGGAAAGTATTTGTCAGAATTGTTCTGCGATGACTTCAAGTCCTAGGAGATCAAGTGTACCCCGAATCACAGTGCGGCTTCCAACAGAACCGGTCTACCATCGATATGATATTCTCATTGCGACAAATGAAAGAAAAATGCCGTGAAAAAAATCAACCACTGTTTATTGCCTTCATCGACCTCACAAAGGCATTTGATTTGGTCATTCTTGAGGTTCTGTTCAAGGCACTAAAGAAGATTGGCTGCCCACCAACTCTTCTGTCCATTGTGGAATCGTTCCACACAGACATGAAGGGTATAATCAAGTTTGATGGTGCAACTTCAGAAGTGTTTGAAATCAAGAATGGAGGTAAGCAAGATTGTGTACAAGTCCCCACCCTTTTCGGAATATAATTTTCACTTCTACTGAAATATGCCTTTCGTGATCAGGATGCCGGTATATACATTCACTCACGCTCAGATGGCGGCCTCTATAATGCTCCGAGATTGAAGGCCAAGACCAAAATTAGGAGGGAACTAATCATGGAGTTGCTTTTTGCTGATGATGCTGCAATTACGACCCATTATGAGGAAGAATTATAACATCTACTATCTGCATTCTCCAATGCTTGTTCTGTATTTGGTTTAACAATTAACATAAAGAAGACACAGATTATGTCACAAGGTGCACATGGGTACCATCAATCTTTATTGACGACGCCGCACTGGAGATAGTAGACCATTTTACATATCTAGGATCAGAGGTAAATAGCAAATTATCCCTAGATCAGGAAATCGACATCAGGACTGGTAAGGCAGCAACAACAATGAACATGTTAGCAAAAAGAGTCTGGGAGAACAGGAAGCTTACTGCCAAAACAAAAGTCTTCGTCTACCAAGTCTGTGTCCTTAATACTCTTCTTTATGGCAGTGAAACCTGGTCAACTTACTCATACCAAGAGAAACGTTTAAACAGCTTTCGTATGCGGTGTCTGCGAAGAATACTTGGTATTAAAGTGGCAAGACAAAATTACAAATACTGAACTATTGGAAAGATCAGGTTGTGTGACGGTATATTCCCTGCTCAGTCTCCGTAGACTTAGATGGATAGGACATGTTAGGAGGATGGATGACGGTAGAATACCAATGGACATATTTTTTGGTGAATTACAGATAGGTAGGATATCACAGGATCGGCCTCTACTACGATACAATGATGTGTATAAGCGGGACATGATTGATACAGGCATTGATAATGCACATTGGGAGCAAGTCGCCGCTGAACGTGTTGCATGGAGGGCAACTATCAGAAACGGGATAAAGACAAAGGAGAAAATGATTGCAGATAAAGCACACACAGAGAGTAAGATGGTGAATGAGGGTTGAAATGACCATGTTTTCACATGCATCCACTCTTGGGCAAACATTTACAGCACGAACTGGCCTTATCAGCCACACTCGCCATCGCCATGGCTTGTAGTTATTAAGCCTGTTTGAAGCACAATGTACCAAACTATCGTCTGTCAAGACGGAAAGGTGCCAATGATGATATGTGTAGATAAATATATACTATACAGCCTCGTCTTGTTTAATTAAGCTCTTATAGGAGCCACAGATAGTCAGCAATTCACTCACATATATAACGGAGTGGCTGATGCTCGTGCTAGGACCCAATAAGAATCCTGCATGCTGGATATGCAACGGGTCTCAAAGTGGAGCTTGCCCACAGAGGTTGTTTTGTCAATTGTGCCAATGAGTTTCGTATATGTTGTTTTCTACATGGTGTAAATCATTCTCTCATCGCATACCACAAGGATTTCAAAACCTAAACTAGAACAAGCATCGTCATGATATTAACGTTTCAGCAGCACGATTGATTTATTCATATAATCCATTCTGTTGAACGATCATGAAAATGTAATAATAATCAGTGATAATTTGTTTAAACTCATAGTTTATCCATATTTCTAACTATATGTATATGTTTATTCATAGCTTAAGAGCTTGTAGACTCTTTCACATGACAGTAAGTTAGGGTGGAGAAATATATATTTCCAGGAGGGGATGTCAGGGAGATAACTTGCTCTACGCAGAATTGCTTGCTCTCTTGAGTATCCAGGGACTCATTCTTCAGTCAGCTTACAAGAGAAATTTGTCCCAAATGTTCTCACTAGTATTTGGAGTGTAAGTGATCTAAGCCTGTACCCATAACTAAACGCCAGTTTGAGATATTTCGACTTCTGACAAAAGTGGATTGCACTTCCTCGAAAGAATCATGGAATAACCCCTAGATCAATTTGGTTCGCTCCGAAGGAACCTATATCAAATCTGTTAGTTTAGCGTTGTTGTTTTTCCCGAGGATCGAATCTAAGCCATTCTCACTTAATTCTTAGCAGCAATACTTAGTTTTCATATATTTCTAACTTAATAGCTTGCTTGGTCGTAGGCGAAATTTCTGACTAATTGGAGTCCCGCTCACGATTTAAACCTGGGCACTCAGCAATTAACTTGGGTGTATCTTGGCAGACCCCACACTATCTTTTTCATAATAATTCTTTCACTCTTCATCCATTACTTATGCTAAGTATTAACTTACGAATTTGTTACTAGGAAAGTTTGTTGATTATAAGTAATTTTCAAAAGTTAATAATGAATAGTATCATGTGAGTTAACTTACATCATTCACCATTGTCGTTATAAATAATCACACTAATCAGTGATCTTAATCAGTATTTATACAGTAATGATATGATTGATGATTTGTTGATTGCGTGTTTTATCATTTGATTTAATCATGTATAATTTAATCAATGCTTAGTTAATTCCGTGTATGATGTTCTCACTCAATTCACTAATATCATATTCTTCCATTGTCTGTCACTTGTCACTTTCTTATTCTAGTATATCTGACTAGCACCGTGTAGGGTAGTAATATATTTATTTGCACGAGAAAAGCCGATAAGTTATCACGGATCAGCGCACTGTTTTCTTAGTCCACGAAAAGGCTGGGAATAATTGACAGTTTAGCAGAAAATGATCTAGAAAAATATACATGTATTAGAATAAAGATAGAAGCTTGTGACGCAATTGATGAAGAATTTAGAAAAGTAGTTGAACCAGCATGCGGACTAAAATTTCGTTGCGAAGCTGAAGAAAATGATATGAGAAAACGGCATACTGAAACACTGAACGTGGAGGAATCTACCAGTGTGGCAGAGAAAATACCAACCTCTCAAGCCACAATTCTGATAGATCGGAGAGTAGCTGACTTTCCCATTGAAGAGAAATGCATTCGTTCGGAAAATTGAAAACCGAACGACAGAGGCTCATACGTCCTATACTTAAAAAGAAAAGGATGGGGAAAAAAGTACCAAAAGAACAATAAACAGTCACAAACAAACGCGCAATAACTGTTTACACCGCAGTCAAAGCGGATTAGTTGGGTTTGCGCTTGGCTCCCCAGCAAGCTCAGAATCTTTCTAAGACTTTCCATAGGAGAAAATCCCAGGAGGAAGTGGACCTGAGGAAAAGTTTGAAAGATGTCAATAGTGAAGCCTTACCCGACTCTCTTGTTCTCTTCTGTTCAGATGAACTAGCAGTGGCAATAAACTCAACTGAGACAGTTTAGTTAGGTAGTTTAGTCGTTGGATCAACATCACGGCACACGGTTTAACCCATAAGTGCTCCGTTTTCCTCCTAACTCAAACCAGAGTGTGGAGAAACTCAGCTCAATGCACAAACTCCGTTGCATCGGCGAGGATCCTGAAATACTTTGGGTAGATTTTTAACTCAAAATTGTGCCCTGGCAGCGCCCTTAGGCTACTCTTTTTCGATTTCCAACTGTCAAGGGATTTTTTTACATGCGCAACAATACACACGGGCGTCCGATCTCACTACCCAGAGACCAGGGGAAATGTTATTACTGGAAGTCCAGATGGATTTTTTAAATAAATCCCGGTCCTCACCGAGGCCTGAACCCGGAACCTCCAGCACTGGAGGCGGACACCATATCTCGAGACCACTCAGCCCCCCAACTGAGACAGGAATTGATGTAAAACAGGATTCCAATGTTTCTTTCTGTGGGGCCACAAAAGATGAAATAATTATCAGTTTGGATTAATTATCTTAGGTGGGAGATGACGTGGACAATTGCACTGCATATCATTCACATTCACTGAGTTTGGCATAAGGAACGCAGACCAGCGAGATAATACCTGAACTGGACTTGGCACAAGAGAGCACAAGCACGGAGGACATACAAGACACGGGGAAAATCCTCACAATGTTAGGATCTTGACGTCATACGAAAAGGAATCTAAAGATATAAAACACATTCATGAAGGTCGTTATGCGGAATCAGGGAGTCTCCGTGGCGAAGTGGTCAAGCCGTTTAACTCGGGCTCCGTTGGTTGTGGGTTCGATTCCGTGCCGCGACCTTCGATTCAAGAGTGAAATTGTTTGGAGACTCCTGTGGGTCGTCGCTAGAGCTACGGAGTTCGTGCTTTATGCGACGCTTTCCACGCTGCGGAAAGAGACCGAGCCATACGAGATAAAACTCGGTGCAATGAAGTCGACCCTGTCGACTTTTAAGCGACTTTTTAAGTAATGCGGACTCAGATCCAGGACCTATAAATATATCTGTCAACAACCAAGAAGAAAATACTTCTTTGGGCAAGAGGAAGATAATACCTATCAACAACACAGCTGAAGTTAACAGGAGATCACAGCTGATGGAACCTGCCGGAGATAAAACCAGGAGCTGTTGGAATACACAACACTCAGGATCTTGTCTACATGTCACTTTGAACGATGTTGGATATGCAGTTAGTTAGTTAGTTAGTTAGTTAGTCGACAGATCATCCTCAATGCACATCGAACCATTCAGTCCATAAGTGCTCGGATCCCCTCCTCAGCAAATCCCGCAGCGTGTAGCGGCTAACGACGCCAGTTCTGTGTTGGTTTATCAATCTTCTTTGGCTTCCTGCGTAGTGTTCTTGTTTGGCCACACCTCTTTTAATTTGCTGCTCTCGCAGTCTGGCCATTGTTGCAGATTCACAGTCATCACTTGGTTCTCGAAAAAGTCTTACTTCTCGTAGAGCATTCAGAATGTCAGCCTGGTTCATGGCGCCCTGCACAGTAGCCTCACCTGCGAGCATGTCAGCCCGCTCATTTCCTTGTACTCCCGCATGCCCTGGAACGAAGATGAAACTAATCTTTTGCCAGGCGAGACCGCTCCAGAGGCAGCAACCATTCTCTTCGGATCGACCCCTCCTCTATCCTCTTGATCATGTTCATTGAGTCGCTAAGGAAACAAGCCCTAGTGAATGTCTGTGTCTCGAGCCATGTTATTGCTTTACTTACTGCCATGACTTCCATGGTCAGGCTACTTGTGGTTTCAGTGAAAGCACCAGAGTCCTCCTTCACAATTCTTCCTCCGGCCCGAGCTGTAAAGGCCCATGAGCTTCTCACATGTCGGACGACCGACCCATATGTGTAGATGACCGCGTCACCGTCTAGCGAATTCTCGAAAATCAACGCTTGTACTTCAGCCTCAACAGCAGCCGGATTTTCTTGTCTGCATTTCCTATCTAGTTGGATGCAAACTGAAAAGGATGTGCAGAAGTCTGTTGGCACTTGCACCCACTCCTCGCCAGGTTCTAAGTCCTCAAGTGAACACACCTGTTGAAGAATGTCTTCGGCTTGACTCATCCACGACCGTCCTCTTTTTAACCTGCTGCCCTTCACCTTCCTAATTTCACTATGCAGTGGATGTTGTGTGTTTGCGTTAACTCTGAGGTAGGCGGGTGCCCTGCAAACTTGTATTCTCTCTTCAATGGTTGGAAAATCAAGAAGGTAGCGCATCGCCCTGCATGCTGTATCTCTTGTACATCCAAGAATAATGCGCATAGCTTCATTCTGTATCCTTTCCATCCTTTCTATCTGCTTATGGCTGAGAGTCAGGATTGCCATTGCATACTCCAAAACAGACATGACCAGCCCCTCGTACAGAAAACATAGATGGCGCTGCTCACAGTTTGCTGCCGCCATCACCCGCATCGCAGCCAAACCCCGCTTGGCCTTTGTTATCACATGGTCTATGTGCACATTATAAGCAAGGCTTCGATAAAACCGTATCCCTAGGTAATTCATTGCCTGCGTTCTTTCCACCATCTCTGAACACAGCATTACAGTTCGTGTTGAAGTGTTGACAATGTGATTATTCAACGAGAACCAAGTCACTGTTGCCTTTGTTGGGTTGACCATTGCCCCAGCTTCATCACACCAAGTACTTATGCGATTGAGTTCGGTTTGTAGTTCCACAGCAACCTGCTCTCTATCCTTACCCTGACGCTACACTAAAACATCATCGGCATATGACAATGTCCTGGCAGGTCCAGTGATCTGCTCACTGGTGATTCTCACTGTGTAGGCGTTGAACAGTACCGGAGATAAAGGTGATCCCTGTGGTAGGCCAGGATATATTGTTGTTGGTTCCGAAGTCCAACTGCCACATCTAAAAACTACTTTCCGTTGAAAGAGGGCTGCAGCGATCCAACTAAGGAGGAATGGACTTCTTTTAGTTCAAGAAGCTGAAACATTAAAAAATCCAATGGTACTCTGTTGTATGCGTCCTCAAGATTAATCGCTGCAGTAAAGGTTTCAATGCCTGAGTGGATATGCAGTACAGCTGTTTAAGTATACTTCTACAAGAAGTGATACCAATTCACAGTTCATGGAGAACCACGGAATTTCTCAAGGCTGGACAACTTGTTCTAGCCTAGTACTTTTCAAGCACAGATACCAAATAGGACTCTGTTGGAAAGAAACTCACCCAGATAAAGGAATATCGAAGGCATGAAACTCTGAAACCAGGAGGGATTAAACGTACACCCTACCAAGACAGAGGCAAATACAATTTCTATGCATATCATAAAATCATGATGTTTGGCAAAGTTCCTGCCAAAAAGATTGACGGTGGAAAAGAACGAGGAGTAATCTTACTGAGACCAATTCATTTAGGAAAACACTGGTGGCACTCCTTTTGCTGATGGGGCAAGACCCAGTGATAAAGTGGGTAATAACATTCTCTCTACGCCGCAGAAGAATCCTATTGCCCACAACACGGGAATTTCCCAGTTGAAAAGAGAAAAACCTCCATACGACCGGACATTGCCGAGCAATATCCCAGAAACCTGACATGAAACCTTGAGCTAAGATATACAATCTTTATTCTTAGAGGATGGACATGGGGTGTCTTTATGATCTCATAGGACAACCCACCGCTATAAAGGATATTGGGAACCTAGACCTGTAGGCAGCTGTGGGATTGAGAGCACTTAGTTATCATTCTTGGATATTTTCGAGAGCTTTGTCATAGGTTTCATGCTGAAACCTACTTACATGGGGGAACCTTTGCTACGAAAGGTCTCGGCAATATCATAATTCCTCTCCATTTCCCAAGAAAGGAATAAAACCCATGAGGAATGAGAAGATAGACAAATAAAACTTCGCCGCACTGCTTCGATGCAAAATTGCTCAAGTAGAACCGCCCTCGCACAAAGCGGACCATCTTGTTTCTACGAGGGTTGTAAAATCGTATTCGTTACCATCTTACATCAGCGGAAAGAGGCCGTAGAGGTGTAACATTCTTACTTTTTAAAATGTGAAAACGTACCAAACAGTTAACACATCGCCGAGGAAGTCCAGACTGAGGAGATACTTTCAGTCGGACAAATGTGGGAACTTACAAAAGGCGGTCGAAGGATACCACCTACCTTGACACATATTTGCTAAACGCAGATGAAAAGTTCGAACGCCGCAAACAGGGACATCGGTGTTGTAAACAGCAGATTGGAATTATTACGTAACGTTGATCGCATCTCCAAGCTGCGACCAAAGCATGTTTCAGACGCATGGTGAAGGCCGGTCAACAGATGATTGACAGTTGAAATTTACAGTCCATAGTGAAAGTAAGGGAGAAGTTAAAGAGTTGTGAGTTATGAGCTTAGAACCAACGTCACTGCACTCAGGATATTGCCACAACCGCTCATTCCTTTCGATCAACAGCTAACGATGAGTCATACTACTAATCGTTCCCACCGCCATCTGATTAAAAGTTCTCCATGTCTGTCCTCTCGATTTTGAAATTCGTCCCGAACAGGGACTAGGCCATATCACATTCTACACATACGGGTTCTCAGTCTGTTTTACCGCTTTTTCCACCTTGTCCCACATGGGCCCGATCACCTCTTCCTTGTCCATAAGTAATCTACCACCAAGAGTTGCATTCGCTGCCAACCTATACGCCTGTTCATTCCACTGCACACCCTCATGACCAGGGCAGAAAATCCATACTATTCTGACAATCTTTGACCTCTAAAGCGAGACAAGCCATTCCACACGAAACGTTCCTTTCTCCGCCTTACTAACAGAACACACATACAGCTATGTATGTGTAGCTCCTGCGAAAATATGAGATATATTAAACACGGACATAGTGTACATACCTTACAACGGGCTCCATAAAGTTGAACATAAATCACAGAGTGAAAATCCCCCCCCCCCCAAAAAAAAAGACAAAGACAATCCATAAACTATATAATAAAAGAATAAACAGACAGACAGACAGACAGACAGACAAATATGGAGGAGCAGTTACCGAAATCGTCTGCAACGATCCATAATAAATTAGTTGCTGAAAAGGCCTGCTGACTCTGGAGCACAAGGGCAGCAATCCAGTGAAGCAAATGTTGCATTGTCTCCTCCTGCCACGACTGAAAGTCTGCTCGCTGTGTGAGTTCTTATGTATCCATTCGCCTAACTCTCCCCTTTTTTACCTCACCATCTGTTGGCCTGTCCGCCCCATATCTGATACCGATTGATCGCAGGTGTGGATTGTTTACTGCATACCATCCTATAGTTTGTATCCTGCCTTAAAACATAAGCCCCAGCTATGCCAACCACTCTGGCTTGCATAAAAACGGCCTCATTAGCATATCACTCAACTTGCTGCTTGTAACTGTTTCACACACGTAGTATGTTACTTTATGGTTAGTTGGAGTGTGCAGGAGTGGAAGGGAAACATGTTCTACTAACTGAGTGGCCAGCTCCAAGAATAATCTCCCTTAGTTACGTCGCACGACATGCATTGTAGGTTAGACCGTTAGAGTGTTACTATTCGTTGCTTGGCCCGATGGGACTAGAAAAAATGTTTTGCATATCCTTTACAGGACATCGCTGTCAACATCAGCATCTTTCAGCTGTATGTTGATTTCTTGGCAAGATTACGCTCAGTAGTTTGCCATTGCTTTCCGAACGGCCGGCTCATTATCCCGCAAGTCACGAGCGTGGGTCGAACCGCTTCCAGTTCTCGCCTCGCTGCGAGACCCTGCGTGGATAAACGTGATTACGGAGAAAGTGGTGTAACCCCTCAGCCAGAGAGACCTGCGATGGGACTAGGCATTTCAGAAAATGTCCTCACTGAACTTTTTGCTTAACTTAATGGCTTTTCCAAAGATTTGTTTATTCATCCAGCTAAACTTTTCCGTAAACTTACATTGTGTATTCATCTAGCTAAACTTGTTCACAAGTTTACAATGTTTATTCGTCTAACTAAACTTTTCCAGAAACCGAAATAGTTTATTTCTCTAGCTAATAGTTTCGAACAACTTAACATTGTTTAGTCATCTAACTAAACATAACTCCGCCCTCCACCTTGTAGTCCTTCTGTCAGGTGTGCAGCCACTCATTTTTGACACTGATGATCCTTTATTCTATGATTGCAAACTGTCCGACATCTTCTCGCATGGTATCTTCATTCTTCCTCTCCACTCCTCTCTCTTTCTCGTTGTGGCAACACACTCCAACATTCCTCTTCTCAAGACATACCCCCACAAATGTGGACTGACCTCTTCTGATGCCAGGAACAAGTTCTCTTTGGAAATACAATTCTTTCAAGATGTCATCATCGCTCTTTCTATCCGTCCACGATGTTCTCACCATTCTCCTGTAAAACCACATCTCCGCATCTTCCACATAATCCCTCACCTGTCTGCTAATTATTCATAATCTGCGTCAATATATCAGGATTGGAAGATCTTAAGAACTCTTTCCACACCTCGAGTGGCGAAAAGACATGATGTGCGAATCATCTGAAAAGAAAGTAATTTGCCATTGCTTTCCTTCTTGTTAGTAATCATACTGGTCGGTGACCATAGCCATTATATCTGTAAAGAGATCATCTGCCTGTCGCTGTAAAACGTGAGACTATAACCAACAACTATACGTCTGTTTCTCCACAACTCCATCCACTAGATGCTCCATGTTGCACTTTTCCCTCATTGGGACGAGGGCTAAATAGATATGTCATTAGAGAACCATAGCTGTGTCTAATAGAACGTTAGATGTGTCTTTAGGCAGTGAAGAAATATAGTGAGTAGTTACAATGAAGTGATATAGTGAAGGGACACGTTAATGAAATCTATATCTATAAAACAGACTGTATGTGTGTGGTTGGCTATGTATTGGATGCGTTCGATAACGGTACATCCGATTTAGATGAAATTTTCTACACGTCTTCCTTTCATTCCTGTGCAACCGACTGTAATAGTTTCTTAGTGTAAAATCGGCTAGTTACTTAATAACATTTAATATTTCAGTTTTCATTATATAATTTCTATTTAGCAGGGGGACTTCACTCTAGAAAAGTTATTTCAAGGGGCATAACTTTTAATAACATTTCTATATACTTTATAGTCAAATTGTTGGACTTACTTGCACTATTGTTAAACTCTTTCTCTATAGTTATTTACAAGCATATGAGTTATAATAAATAATGATATAATCTTTAAGGCATTTTCAAAGTTTTCACAAAAATAATGCATAATGCATAACATTGTTACCTATCTTTTTATGCTTAAAGAAGTTATCTACAGTCATGTATGTGATTAAAAACAGTTTTCATTAAAAATAATGGATGGTGTGTGGAAGGACATTCTTTTAAGTTACTGTGCGCCAGGAGCTGGGCGAAACCACGCCGGATCAGATAGATAGACAGACAGACAGACAGACAGTCGGGAACGGGATCTTATTTGACTACTTATATGGATTAAATGAGATGCTCCCCACCAGGGATTGGGTGAAGCCGGGCCAGCTCAGACAGACAGACAGACAGACAGACAGATAGTCGGGAACGGGAGCTTATATGACTACGTATATGAATTAAATGAGATGCTCCCCACCAGGGACTGGGTGAAGCCGGGCCGGGTCAGCCAGACAGACAAACAGACAGACAAACAAACAAGCAGACAGACAGATAGTCGGAAACGGGAGCTTATATTACTACTTATATGAATTAAATGAGATGCTCCCCACCAGGGACTGGGTGAAGCCGGGCCAGGTCAGCCAGACAGACAGACAGACAAACAAGCAGACAGACAGACAGACAGACTGATAGATAGATAGATCCCCTCCAGGGCCTGGGCGAAGCCGGGCCGGGTCAGCTAGTATAGATATATTTATCAATGGAAAGAAGTTATAGAATGTAAGTAACATCTTGGGATAGGATATTAACATTTATTAGATGAAATAAACATTAGATGAAATAAAATGTTGAAGAGGAGTGGTTTTTAGATCAATAAAATATAAACATGAAATATTTTGGGTATATAACACGACACAGTGAGAGACATAGTGAAGAGACAAGTGAAGAGACAAGTGAAGAGACGGCACAGCGAAGAGACACAATGAAGCGATACAACGAAGTGGCATGAGTGAAGCTTCTTAGTGTATAATGTTATTGAGTGGGCTGAGTGTTATGTTTCGACTCTTCCACATTCTCCATCTATCATTCCAGAATCACAAAATAACACACTAATTATAAATACTTAACAAGACGCCGTATAGTTTCACATTATCTATTCTGTCATTGAATTAACAATTAAATTCTCAAAAAAGTATCTTATGTATTTCTTTTAAATCAATCAATAAATCAGGTGCTGTCTCCACAATGAACGTTGGCTGCAATGGATCTCTCTCTCTCTCCCTCTCTCTCTCTCTCTCTCTCTCTCTCTCTCTCTCTCTCTCTGTCGGTCTCTCGCCTTGACTGTACATTCTGTCAGACTGATAATCGTCCATTTCTTGATGTTATCTTCCCACTTGTATCGTTGTCTACCTCTTGCTCGCTTGCCCTCAACATTGCCTTCCAGTATGGCTTTTATAAGAGTATAATGTCTTTTAATGTGACCGAAATATTTCACTTGCCTCCTCTTTATTTCTTTCATCAACTCTCCCTTCATTCCCAGTTTTTCTAGAATCTCTGCATTTGATTATTTTTTGTTTCCAAGAAATTCGACATATTCTTCGGTATATCCACATCTCCAGGGCTTCTATGTGACTTTCTAGTTGCTTGTTCAATGTCCAGGCTTCCGCGCCATACAGTAGCGTTGAAAATACGTAGCATTTGACAATTTTCATGTGTAATGCGTTATTACTCTATCCAGATGTTAATACTAATTGCACACCATTTACAGCATTTTTGGCCATTCCTATTCTCTTTTTGATTTCTGTTTCACTTCCTCCATCATCTGTTATTATATGTCCAAGATACGAGAACTTGTTACTTGTTCTAGTATCTCCCCGTTTACTGTGATGTTCATTGATGACCTTTATTTTTCACTGCTAATTATCATTTTTTTTTTTTTTTTTTGATGTTTTTTTGTTTTTTTTTTAATGTTAATATCTAAGCCATATTCTCCACTCAAGCATTAAAACTATCAACAAGTGGCGGCACCCTTCACATTTTCCTTGCCTATTACCTGTCTAACCAGTCTGTTTGCTACCATGGTATCAGCTCAAGTGTCGTGGTTACGAGAGGCCATTCGGTCTTGGACTTCGTCGAAACGTGCTTCATGACTTTAGGCAGTGCGCACACTTAAATGTGATCAGAGCTCACTCTCCAGCTGACGACACACTGTGAAGAGACACAATGAAGAGACACCGCGAAAGACATAATAAAGAGACATAGTAAAGAGACACGGTGAAGAGACACAGTGAAGCGACATAGTAAAGATACACGGTGAACAGACGCAGTGAAGAGACACAATGAAGAGACATAGTAAAGAGACACGGTGACGAGACACAGTGAAGAGACACAGTGAAGAGACACAGGGAAAAGACGCAGTGAAGAGACATAGTGAAGAGACACAGTGAAGAGACATAGTGAAGAGACACGGTGAAGAGACACAGTGATAAAACACAGTGAAAAGACACAGTGAAGCGACATAGTGAAGCGACATAGTAAAGATACACGGTGAAGAGACACGGTGAAGAGACACAGTGAAGAGACATAGTGAATAAACAGTGACGAGATATAGTGAAGAGACACGGTGAAGAGACACAGTGAAGAGACACGGTGAAGAGACACAGTGAAAAGACACAGTGAAAAGACACAGTGAAAAGACACAGTGAAGAGACATAGTGAACATACACAGCGAAGAGACATAGTGAAGCTACATAGTAAAGATACACGGTGAAGAGACACGGTGAAGAGACATAGTGAAGAGACACAGTGAAGAGACACAATGAAGAGACACGGTGAAGAGACATAGTGAAAAGACAGTGACGAGATATAGTGAAGAGACACGGTGAAGAGATATAATGAAGAGACATGGTGAAGAGACACAGTGAAGAGACATAGTGAAGAGACACAGTGAAGAGACATGGTGAAGAGACATAGTGAAGAGACACAGTGAAGAGACATGGTGAAGAGACACGGTGAAGAGACATAGTGAAAAGACAGTGACGAGATATAGTGAAGAGACACAGTGAAGAGACATAGTGAAGAGACACAGTGAAGAGACATGGTGAAGAGACACAGTGAAGAGACATAGTGAAGAGACACAGTGAAGAGACATGGTGAAGAGACACGGTGAAGAGACATAGTGAACAGACAGTGACGAGATATAGTGAAGAGACACAGTGAAGAGATATAGTGAAGAGACACAGTGAAGAGACACAGTGAAAAGACACAGTGAAGATACATGGTTTAAGAGACACAGTGAAGAGACATAGTGAAGAGACACAGTGAAGAGACATGGTGAAAAGACACGGTGAAGAGACACGGTGAAGAGACACAGTGAAGAGACATGGTGAAGAGACACAGTGAAGAGACACAGTGAAGTGACATAGTGAAAAGACAGTGACGAGATATAGTGAAGAGACACGATGAAGAGATATAATGAAGAGAAACGGTGAAGAGACACAGTGAAGAGACACGGTGAAGAGACACAGTGAAGAGACATGGTGAAGAGACACAATGAAGAGACATGGTGAAGAGACACAGTGAAGTGACATAGTGAAAAGCAGTGACGAGATATATTGAAGAGACACGGTTAAGAGATATAATGAAGAGACACGGTGAAGAGACACAGTGAAGAGACACGGTGAAGAGACACAGTGAAGAGTCACGATAAAGAGACACAGTGAAGAGACACGGTGAAGAGACATAGTGAAGAGACACAGTGAAGAGACATAGTGAAGAGACATGGTGAACAGACACAGTGAAGAGACACAATGAAGAGACATATAAAAGAGACATGGTGACGAGACACAGAGAAGAGACACAATGAAGAGACAGTGAAGAGGCACCGTGAAAAGACACAGTGAAGAGACGCAATGAAGAGACATAATGAAAAGACACAGTGAAGAGACATAGTGAACAGACACAGTGGAGAGACATAGTGAACAGACACAGTGAAGAGACACAAAAGTTTGACCTAGTGAAGAGACATAGTGAAGAGACTAAGTGACGAGACACAATAAAGAGACACGGTGAAGATAAACAGTGAAAAGACATATTTAAGCGACACAATTATGAGACCAAGTGAAGAGGTATATTGAAGAGACATAGAGAAGAGACAGCTGGGGAAGCAGTGAAGAGACATGTTGAAGAGACACAATTAAGTGACACAATGAAGAGCCACAGTGAAGAGACACAATAAAAGAGACACATTGAAGAGAACAATAAAGAGACACATTGAAGAGACACAACAAAGAGACACAATGAAGAGACACAATGAAGAGACACAGTGAAGAGACACAGTGAAGAGACACAATAAAGAAACTAGTTGCTTGCTTGCTTGTGTTCGTTGGCTTGAGCTCCAACGCAAAGTCCTGTATGTCGGATGAAGACATCCTGTTGTCCAACATCAGTGTGATGTCATATAGGACCTGAGTTTTGCGTGAGTATCCGTTGTCCCATGTCTGGCTTATTGGTGTGCAGACTGGTGGTTCCTCGCCGTACAGGCAGACACTCTCCGACTTCGGAGAAAGAAACTAGTGAAGCGACACAGTTAAAAGACACAGTGAATAGAATCAGCGGGAGACACGGTGAAGAGACACAGTTATTAAAAATGTCTCAAACGTAGAATATCTTTACTCCATTATCATCAACAATGGGCTAAGTGCAAAAAAAAAAAAAAAATAGACGCAGGCTGACCGTAGAACTACAGAGATGAAACAATATTAAGAATCTATTGCACAACAACAGCAAACAAGTTAAAGGATTTGATGACATGCATATTTCCTGTGGAAATACATTTGTATATGAGTAGGGACAATTTCACAGTCACCGAATAAGAAAATTGGGGTTTTTGAGCTGACATGCTACATAACAAGTTCTTAGAATATCGATGGCCAAGAAGAAGTAAATTACTGAAAAGTTATGGACATCGAAGAAACTGTCTCATCAATAGCACAATGACTCAGACACTCAAATACATTGACCATCAGGGTTGCCAGATTGGCTTTTTAAACGGCTCAGTGGTTTGGGAAGACGAGGCAGGAGTCACCAGCACGAAGATCGACACAAGACATTGCAGACATCTTTAAGACGAGGGTGCACGAGGCGGGAGAAATGGCCAGAGATGGAGAGGTTATATGTCCAAAGAGTGTTCTTCAAATGATCATACCTGACCTTGTTGTAAGCATCTTCAAGTGCCACTGCTTCCGTCCTTGTTTATTATGGAAGCCCTCATTGACATAGAATGAAAATGTTGCCTCATTGGCCCAGGTGTCCTTCTCAGGCCGATAACTCCTAAATCCTTTGGAGAGCAGTTTACATGATTCCACGTGATGTTTTAGCTTGCATGCTACTATCCCCTTGGGTACTTTAGCAAAGGTGTTTTGCATGGTGATAATTCTATATCCATTTAGTTGTGAGTGATGCTTGTCTGGCTTTGGGAGTGGGACTAGGTAGCTGTGCAACCACTTCTGAGGTATTTCTGCTTTTTTCATGCTAAAGGTGAAATAAAAAAATCATCCCTTCCAAGTGACGATCGTTCATGGTCTTCATATGAGTGCGCCTCTAACTCCATCCAGATCTGGTGCTATGTCTTTAGTTCTCTTCGGCACCCGTTTAATATCCTCTATCTGTATCATATCTTCATAGTGGTCATTCCGTGAGGCCTGTGACAGGGCCTCTCTGACCGCATCCATGGTAGCCCTGCCCTGCTGATCAGTCTGTATTAGGAATCGTGCAAGATTTGTCCTTCTTTATGGCCACCCTCTTTTCCGTACATGATTGCTCCCCTCCCCCTCTCCCCCCCCCCCCGTCTACTCTTTTTTTACCCTTATCATAACGTGGCCAAAAGAACGATGGCTGCTTCTTTCTAATATTTGTTATAAATTGTCTTTGCGACTTAACTTCCCTCAATTTGATTTTTGTTTGTTTGTTTCGGGATTTGAGATTTGAAGATTCAGCACAACCCACTACTGGCAACGCTGATCGTATTCCGATACGAAACACCAGATGTTTTTTGTCTCGATTATGCCATGTGGTCAAGCTATCAAGATATTTCTCTCTCTCTCTCTCTCTCTCTCTCTCTCTCTCTCTCTCTCTCTCTCTCTCTCTCTCTCTCTCTCTCTCTCTATCTCTCTCTCTCTCTCTCTCTCTCTCTCTCTCTCTCTCTCTGTCTTCCTATTGTTCTTTCCCCCTCAATCGTTGCAGTTGTCTTAAAGTGCTCCAGTTTATATCTTTTTATAACAAATACAAACAATCGTGAATGTCTTACTTATAATTTCTCGAATCAGGTTACGGTTTTCAGTTTGTTTTCCTGTAGGATTTGCTGACTGGTGTTTCTATCTGTCAAATGTATTCTTTGCATTTTCCTCAGAAACCACATTTCCACTGCCATCAGATGTTTTCCAGCTTGTCTGCTCATTATTCACGCTTAACATCCATACACAAATACAGGTTCTCTACAGCACTTCAACACATTTTTTCTCGTTATAATTGACACCTTTTTATTGGTCAGTATGTTTTCCTTCGCGCCATAGCGATTCATGTTTTAATCTGTTTAAGGCACCTTCCATCAGATGTTATGACTGTTCCGAGATAATTACACCGATTCACTTGTTTAAGAATACTCCCCTTTACCCGTATTGAGGTATTTCTTTCCCCCTAGTGACAACCAAAATCTCTGTCTTCTTACAAAGTAATTCTAACCATAGTTGTTCACTGTGTACAATGACTCCATCCATCCATCATGTGCCATGCCGGTAAGCGTGGGCGGTCATTTTCTGCCATCTCACTCGATCACCAGAGTCGTGGATCAGCTCCGTGTTTCTGTCTCGACCATGCCACAAGGCCAAGCCATCCAGGTACTTGCTTCTAGGTCTTCCCCTTGGTCTGTTCCCCTCGATCTTACCAGTTGTCACCAAATTCTCCAATCCATTTCTTCTCATAACATGCCCAAAAAATTTTGACTGTCTGCGTCTAATTTCTCTAATCAATTTATGATCTTCATTTGTTTCTTGAAGGACTTGTTCATTGGTCTTTCTGGCTGTCCATGGTATTCTTTGCATTTTCCTCAGAAACCACATCTCTACAGCCATCAGATGTTTTTCAGCCTGACTGCTCATTGTCCACGCTTCACATCCATACAAAAGTACAGGTTCAATGTAGCATCTCAACACTCTTTTTCTCGTTTCAATTGACATCTTTTTATTGGTCACATAAATAATATAATTGGTCACATAAATAAATAAATAAATAAATAAAGTACAATGACTGCATCCACTAAATAATGCAGATCGTATTCGTTGTCTGCAATTAATACTGTATCATCTGCATATGTAATATTATTGATGTTATGTCTAACAATGGCGATGGGGGTTCATAGCCAAAGCTAATGGTCAACGTTTGGTGCAGGAAAGCCTGGCATATGATACCACAACATCCAGCTTAAGAATGGAGGTGGAAGCACTCACTGCGGCTCTCCGCTGGATGGAGAATACGACACACACACACATACACACACACACACACACACATGGTGATTGTAACTGACTCAGAAAGCATACTGTCGATGGTGAGGACGGGCAGGCTTCGTGCGGAGTGGCTTGGTTCGCTTCGGAGGTCACGGGTGACAAGCATTGGCTGGCTCTGCAGAACTTGGTGGAGCATTGATACATGACAAGGCAGACGTGGTTGCGGCCTTGTGGGAGCACGTGTACATCTCTGAGGAGCAAATGGTTTACCATGGTCTGGCAAGAATGAGACAGCGAGGAGTGACGAAAGGATCTGGCCGACGCGCAACGCTCAGGGGAAAGGCGAGACGGACATATAATCAGATTGCTACTGGTACTATTAGTGTTGGAACTCTTCGCTGGCTGCTGAGGATGGGGACGGAGCGCTTATGGGAATGCTCCGAATGCTGTGATGTCGATTCCTAAATCAATCAATCAATCAATCAATGGCGACTTCTCCCATACCTTATAAATTTAAATAAAGCTACATCGCCACATTTATGCCAATAGAAAGATATAGACATAATCGAAAAGGCAACAAATAGACGGATGGTAATCGTGTTGAGAATACGTAAAATTAGATCCCTTCGAATAATATACACGTGATTAAAACATGCTAGTTGCATGTCCTATAAAAATAGTTGATACCCTTTACAGAACGTAGCAGTCAACTTTAGAATCTTCTGGCTGTTTGTGATTCCAGTTTACGTGCATTAGTTTGCTATTGATTTCGGAGCGACCGGCTCTGATACCATTGTATGGAAACCAAAGAACGGCCGTCTGCTTTCAAATCTCCCGCAGCTGTGTTTCGAACGCGATATTCGGGATTGTGAATCGCATTCATAACCCTTTCGCCACAGTGCAAGGATATCTTTTACAGGCAGTCGCAATAAACCCCAGCATTAAGTGATTGAGTTTTATTTTTTAGTGAATTTTATCTTCAGTAGTTTGCCATTGCTTTACGAACGGGCAATGCTCATACCATTGTGTGTACAACATAAAGCAATCTTCTTCCAAATCCAGTGCGGCTGACTTCGAACCAGATATGTCAGGATTGGAAACCTGCGTTCACTACCACTAGGTCACATATGCCGACACTCAGACGATTACCGAATAACAAACGCAAGTAGCAACGAACACAAACAATGGTAAAATATTCACTCCCCAAATAATAAAAACGTTTAACTGATTTAACACATTGGTCAGGTCGTCTATTTTGATAGAGCTGGGATGAATATTGCTATACATAAATAAAATGCAAATACATTCGCCAAAACTAGATACAAAGAAGATGATATTGACTGATTGTATAATTAACGTGGCCTGGTAATATAGCAGTCAGGCTACAGGGTATAACATAAGTTTGAATAACGAAGACACAAACAATAGATTGCACGATTTATTGCCTGGCATATTTCGCTGCATCTCGTCAGGTACATACTGCAGAAATCACACAACTTACGTGAAATTAACTAGATAAATCCTTCAAGTTGAAATATACACAATTTCGCACAGTAATGTCGATTGTCTACCACGGTAATTTTAAGCTGACTAACATGTCTTTCTGTTTACACAATTCTGGCTTGCGTTGATAGATCATAATTGCTTCTGCAAATTTTAACAAGCGAGTATTTTGTGTTCTAAACAACACGCGAAATGCAGTGTCCCTGGACACAACATGGCGACTGGCGACAATGTGCCTGCCGATTGAAGACGTCGGGAGCTTCCGGTGTGTCGGCTCCTCGTGGCTAGCCTCTCCTGTAGCCACGAGGAGCCGACACACCGGAAGCTCCCGACGTCTTCAATCGGCAGGCACATTGTCGCCAGTCGCCATGTTGTGTCCAGGGACACTGCATTTCGCGTGTTGTTTAGAACACAAAATACTCGCTTGTTAAAATTTGCAGAAGCAATTATGATCTATCAACGCAAGCCAGAATTGTGTAAACAGAAAGACATGTTAGTCAGCTTAAAATTACCGTGGTAGACAATCGACATTACTGTGCGAAATTGTGTATATTTCAACTTGAAGGATTTATCTAGTTAATTTCACGTAAGTTGTGTGATTTCTGCAGTATGTACCTGACGAGATGCAGCGAAATATGCCAGGCAATAAATCGTGCAATCTATTGTTTGTGTCTTCGTTATTCAAATTCACTACGGGAAAACATTGTTTTGTATAACATAAGTCTTAGCATGCCGCAAGCCATTACAAGTGGTTTAGAGGGCTGGGCCATCTGTATTCAATGTATTTGTTAATATCCCGTGACTATACAAACAATACTGCATTAATTAACACACACACACACACACACACACACACACACACACACACACATATATATATATATATATATATATATATATATATATATATATATATATATATATATATATATATATAGGGAGACGAAGCCTTGTTACAAACCTTTGTGAACTAAGTCTTAAGACGCATCTTTGGGCCCATTAGGGATACATAAAGTGGAGAGTGGAAAAGAAAAAGCAACAAAGACATTTATGATCTGATTAAGTCCCCGCTAATCACTGGCATCATGAATGCTAATAGACTGCAATTCGCATATAGGTAATGGGGCATATAGAAAGAATGAAATCTATCTAGAAAGAATGGAATATAATAGGGAAACAAAACTCGCTTACACTCAGGAAATAAATGACCGTAGACCCCGAGGTAGACCAAGAAGACACTGGAGAGATAATACATATACAGACCTACAAGCACTTGGAATCAACGACTGGCAAGAGAAGGTCAACCAGAGAGACGAATGGAGACGGATTGTATCTGCAGCAAAGAACCTCAATGGCTCGGAATGCTGAAGAAGAAGATATATATATATATATATATATATATATATATATATATATATATATATATATATATATATATATATATATATATATATATATATATATATATATCATAAAGTACAATGCGGTTTGCGTGGCCGAATGGATAAGAGCGTTTGCCATTAAACATCCGGTGTGATGATGCTGAGGTAGCGGGATCAACCCTTACACCGGACAAGCTGGTCTAAAATGTTGCCTTCTCGTCCTTGACATAGGGGCGTACATTACAAATACCTCTGAAGTCGGAATACCTCTGATGGCGAGGGACACTTAGTAATAGGGAGAGCTAAACCACACGCAAAATTCAGTCCAAAACTAATAGAAGAAGTGTGAATGGAGTACGCTTGGGTTCAAAGCGAGCGCAAAAAACAAAATGTATTAGATTTGTGTTTAATATTTACATTGGTAATAAGCTGAGGGAGAACAGAAACTAAAAACCGATAATTAATGCAGCTACAATACAGAAGTGAAAATGTAACAGCTTGTTCTATGCAATTCATAGCTAGCGATTTAGTGTAACGTTAGTAAGTTGCGCTATATTGTGTTTTTTTGTTGTTGTTGCCTCAATATAAAATTCAATATCTCATTAACAAACTGAGGGAAAATTATGAGATTTAGTATATAACCTTATCATTATGTCCACCCAACAAAAAAATTTATTTTTGTTCTGGAGATTTTACAGCAGATTTCAAAGTTAGTTTATATGCGGTATATTAATTACGACATAGAGATTACATCCATGATTTTAACAGTATTACAGCTTCACCAAGAGACGTCAGAGCATTTTTTGAAATTTTCACGTGATTTCCGTTTTGAAACAAACAGCGCGATGCTGCTTGCTTGCTTGTGTTCGTTGGCTTGAGCTCCAACGCAAAGTCCTGTATGTCGGATGAAGGCATCCTGTTGTCCAACATCAGTGTGATGTCATACAGGACCTGAGGTTTGCGTGAGTATCCGTTGTCCCATGTCTGGCTTATTGGTGTGCAGACTGGTGGGTCCTCGCCATACAGGCAGACACTCTCCGACTTCGGAGGAATCGGCGATCCTATTGACTTCAGCCAGGACCCCGAAGGGACCTGTTGCTCTGGACGCTCGGCGAGGACGCGTCAATAGGTCTTGGCCAGTATATAACCCGGCCCTGGTGCCTTGGAAACATCTCTGCGTCCCAAACAGCGCGATGATTCAGAGGTGTCTCCAAATGAGGGTTCTTTCATGAAACGTGATTAAATAAATAAACTAGCTGACAAGGCCCGGCTTCTGGCGGGGATCTATCTATTTTTCTATCTATCTATCTATCTATCTATCTATCTATCTATCTATCTATCTATCTATCTATCTATCTATCTATCTATCTATCTATCTATTTATCTGCCTACCTGCCTGCCTGCCTGCCTGCAAGCTTATCTATCTATCTATCTATCTATCTATCTATCTATCTATCTATCTATCTATCTATCTATCTATCTATCTATCTATCTATCTATCTATCTATCTGCCTGCCTGCCTGCCTGCCCACCCGCCTGCCTGCCTGCCTGCTTATCTATCTATCTATTTATCTATCTATCTATCTATCTATCTATCTATCTATCTATCTATCTATCTATCTATCTAATCTATCTATCTATCTATCTATCTATCTATCTATCTATCTATCTATCTATCTATCTATCTATCTATCTATCTGCCTATCTGCCTACATGCCTGCCTGCCTTCCTGCCCGCCCGCCCGCCTACCTGCCTGCCTGCTTATCTATCTATCTATCTATCTATCTATCTATCTATCTATCTATCTATCTATCTATCTATATATCTATCTATCTATCTATCTATCTATCTATCTATCTATCTATCTATCTATCTAATATATCTATCTATCTATCTATCTATCTATCTATCTATCTATCTATCTATCTATCTATCTATCTATCTATCTATCTATCTATCTATCTGCCTATCTGCCTACATGCCTGCCTGCCTGCCTGCCCGCTCGCCTACCTGCCTGCCTGCCTGCCTGCTTATCTATCTATCTATCTATCTATCTATCTATCTATCTATTTATCTGCCTACCTGCCTGCCTGCCTGCTTATCTATCTATCTGTCTATCTATCTATCTATCTATCTATCTATCTATCTATCTATCTATCTATCTATCTATCTAATCTAATCTATCTATCTATCTATCTATCTATCTATCTATCTATCTATCTATCTATCTATCTATCTATCTGCCTACCTGCCTGCCTGCCTTCCAGCCGGCCGACCGACCGACCGACCGACCCAGCCAGCCAGCTAGCAAGCCAGCCAGCCAGCCTGCCTGCCATCCACCCACCCACCCACCTACCTTTCTGCCTACCTACCTACCTACCTACCTACCTTTCTGTCTGTCTGTCTGTTTGTCTGTCTGTCTGTCTGTCTGTCTGTCTGTCCGCGCTATTAAATATTGATAAAAGTTACTGGAAAAAACGTCAGGACCATGTGTTGAAAGAGGAAGAGGACTATTGGAGAAAGGATGGATTGAAGGTTGTATGTTCGATTCCGGGCCGCGTCCTTCATTTCAAGGGTGCATTTTTTTTCGGACACTCCCGAGGGTCGTCGCTGGAGCTACGGAGTTCGTGCTTTGTGTGACGCTTTCCGCGATGCGGAAAGAAACTGAGCCATATGGGATAAACACCCTGATTAAAAAATATTCGGATAAAAACAAGCTACTTCTTTCATTGCACCCACTCCCATACGAATCCGGATACGCCTTTGTTTGTCATCTGAATTTTCAGGTCCCCATTACCGTAAACATAACATTTTTAGCGAGAAATCACTAGTTGTTAAGCAAAACATCAAAGGAATGTCGCCGCTTTCAATGATTTAAGTTGTTTTTGGACCTATCAAAGACATATTCCTTGGGTGGGGGTAAATATAAGACGGCTGGAAAAATTTCATAACGATGCAACAGACAGTTTTCAAAATAATTGATCGTGAATGAAGGCAAACAAATGTGGACATACTATAACAATGGTATGAGTGCGGTTGTACTAGGGCTCTATTCCTGTACTCGTCGCTTGCTACGGGAGGGAAAAACTGGTCACCCCTTCCCCCATTCACTCAGGCATGCACAGTGTGACGGTCTTGGCACATCACTGAACCATGGCCGGCTCCTGCTTCGGCACTTGTTATTTCTATTTAACTCATACAGGTGGTATTTTAACAATGGAGCACACTCTGGACAAGACAATGAGGAGAGAACTATTTATCGTTTCAGCCACACAATTGCAACACGGACAGTAACATAACAAATAACAACGTGAAGAAACAAATAAGATAAACAACCAACACCAAGTCGGTATAAATATAGTATGCAGTTACATTTATTACGTTGATCTATTTCATGACAGAGCATTGATATAACAGTTCAGCATCAAATGTACACAGCTTAGCAAGAGATGTCAGAAACTAAATGATGGCTGCATGGTGCCATTACTAGTGTGTGCTGGGATATTTTATATCATAATCGAGAAAACAAACGCATCTTGCTCAAGTAGTCGCCAGACGGTGTTCAGTTCAGGATCATATGTTTTGCCTCAGATACATAACCCCTCCTTAACTTACCGGCGATTAGAACTATATTTCCATGATATAACCGTGACATTTATTAATATAACCCATTGGCAACATATTAATATATAACCCAGGAGCCATATTTCTTGATATAATCCAAAAGCCGCAATTCTTGATATAACCCGTCAGCCACATTTAAGGATATAAACCATCAGCTACATTTCTTGATATAAACCATCAGCCACATCTAAGGATATAAACCATAAGCCACATTTAAGGATGTAAACCATTAACTACACTTCTTGATATACATCATCAGCCACATTTCTTGGTATAATCCATCAGCCGCATCCAAGGATATAAATCATCAGCCACATTTATTGTTATAATCCATCAGCCGCATCCACGGATATAAACCATCAGCCACATTTAGTGATAAATCCATCAGCCACATTTAAGGATGTAAACCATCAGCTACATCTCTTCATATAAACCATCAGCTCCAATTCTGGATATAAACCATCAGAAAACTTTAAGGATATCACCCTTCAGCCACATTTGGTTGTTTTTGTTTTTGGTATAATATATCATAAACATTTCTTGATATAACCCAACAGCAACATATCTTGATTTCTTAACACTCAAACATTACTGAACACTTAAACATTACAGAAAATTGAAAGATTACTGAATATTTAGACATTACTGAACATTCAAACATTACTGAACATTCAAACACAACTGAACACGTAAACATTACTGAATATTTAAACATTACTGAACACTTAAACATTACTTAACATTCAAACATTACTGGATATTCAAACATTACTGAACACGTAAACATTACTTAACATTCAAACATTATTGAACACGTAAACATTTATGAATACTTAAACAATACTGAATATTTGAAAAATTATTGAAGACTTAAAATATTTCCGAACAGTCGCATAATTCTGAAGTCAAGCACATAGCTAAACTGTTACACATTTGTAAACGCAGCCACATCTGTGAACAGGGAATCACTAATGGAAAGTCTCCTAACATTGTGGCTAGACTAGTCAGGAGTTGGAGTCCTCATGGAGAACAATTCTAACAACTGACCTGACCTTCTAGGTCGACGAAACATAATATGGGTACCAGGCAATGTCTTTGGAAGCAAAGATGGTCGGCGTGGCACAGACATCGTGACCCACCGAGTGGTCTATAAATTCTCCAATAGCACATGCTCAATGACCTTCAAGCGGTAAAAGGGTCCTTTACTATATTTGTACACGTTGTTGAACAGTCAAACATCTCTGAACAGTTAAACACCTCTGCAACTTAAACTGCTCTGTACACTTTGACATTTATGAATATATTCGCATTACTAAACTATTCCATCAGAGTCAACTGTATCTTAATTTGACGACAATAAACAAATCATTCTCGTTGGTACTGAACGGATATTTCAATCATGTAATTTTCATCCTACCACTCCCCGAAAATGACACAGATGAATTATGTCTTTTTATTGACTGTGATAATTATCGTTACCCTGAATAACTAAAACCTAGTGGCGTATAAACACACAAATAGAAAATCACATCATGTGAAATGATAAGCATGACAAAAGACAGACGGACGAATGAGAAACTAAGATCAAGTGTAAGGGCAACATTGATTACTGACTTTATGAAACACCTAAGAATTAAATTCCTCGGACAAATAGCTAGAAAGGAACAAGATCAACCAACGGCTAGAAGGTTGTATATGAGAACATCGGGATACAAGGCAACAGTACGCCACAAAAAGAGTTATGGAACAAAAGAGAAAGCAGCGGCTGCAGCAGGATATAATAATGTGAACTGGAAACAATTAGGTATATTTTGCTCCTGCGAAAAGAAGAGACATACTAAACACAGACACAATGGACATTCACAGACACAATGCACATTCACATACCTTACAAGTTAAGGAAATCCATCGTACACAGGTGAAAAACAAAGTGTGACTTCTCCAAAAATCAGAAATAATCAATAAATATATAAAATGAAATAATAAAATAACAAATAAGTACAATAGGACAACAAATACGGCCGAAGTTTCGATTCTAAGAATCTTTGTCAAGGACAGTTCAACACAAATAGATAAAACAACGAAAAACAAAACAACAAAATAACACAACTTCTCGCAGAAATGGCGGTTTGTTATTTCATTATTTCATTTTATATATTTATTGATTACTTCTGATTTTTGGATAAGTCACACTTTGTTTTTCATCTGAGTACGATGGATTTTCTTAACTTGTAAGTTATGTCAATGTGCATTGTGCCTGTGGATGTGCATTGTGCCTGTGTTTAGTATGTCTTTTCTTTTCGCAGGAGCAAAATATACCTAATTGTTTCCTGTCTAAAAAAGAGTTAGCTAAGAGTAAATGAGAGAATGGAAGAAATCAAATATGATATGAGATAAGCGAAACACAGACAATTGCATCTACTACCTCTCTGGGATGCTGTACAGCAGTGTTTCCCAACGTGGGGCCCACGCCCCACAGGGGGGCAATTCGATAGTTAAGGGGGGCAATTCGAAAATGGAAGAAATCGGCTGGATATAAATAACAAAACGGGGAGACTTGAGTCTGAAGTTAACTAAATTGGAACCGGATATAAAATCTCTTTGCAGCAAGCATCAAGCGCAAGGATCTATTCTTCTTCTTCTTCTTCTTCTTCTTCTTCTTCTTCTTCTTCTTCTTCTTCTTCTTCTTTTTCTTCTTCTTCTTCTTCTTCTTCTTCTTCTTCTTCTTCTTCTTCTTCTTCTTCTTCTTCTTCTTCTTCTTCTTCTTCTTCTTCTTCTTCTTCTTCTTCTTCTTCTTCTTCTTCTTCTTCTTCTTCTTCTTCTTCTTCTTCTTCTTCTTCTTCTTCTTCTTCTTCTTCTTCTTCTTCTTCTTCTTCTTCTTCTTCTTCTTCTTCTTCTTCTTCTTCTTCTTCTTCTTCTTCTTCTTCTTCTTCTTCTTCTTCTTCTTCTTCTTCTTCTTCTTCTTCTTCTTCTTCTTCTTCTTCTTCTTCTTCTTCTTCTTCTTCTTCTTCTTCTTCTTCTTCTTCTTCTTCTTCTTCTTCTTCTTCTTCTTCTTCTTCTTCTTCTTCTTCTTCTTCTTCTTCTTCTTCTTCTTCTTCTTCTTCTTCTTCTTCTTCTTCTTCTTCTTCTTCTTCTGCGTTCATCCGGAGAGTTTTTTTTTCGGACGTGGTTGTGTTGTGCCTGTTTACAGCAGAGCTGCGTTCTTTCGTCGTTAGGCCGACACATCCGACTTCTGAGGGCATTTGTTGACCGGGTTAACCTTTCCGCGGGTTTCGTAGGACTTTTGACTCTCACTGTTGTGGTGTTATCTCCCATCCCAGCTGGCCCATTTAGAACAGACCAAGACATAATGGTCAGCCCTCAAGGGAAGGCAGGGGCACACCATGGGCATTCCCCGCCATCCAAGGAGGCTTCCATAATTGCAGAGCCGACACTTAGTGCTCTGGTACTTGGCTCACCCAAGAAATCGTCACGTCCTGCTCTTGGCTGCTTAGCTTCACTTCCATATATTGCGCCTTCCGTTCACCACAGGCTGTTCCTCTGGAAACCAGAGGAGTGCAGTCTGCTGATGACATCCACATAGTGAGCTTTTGATTCGGATTTTCCACATAATGTATTTGCTATCCAAGCAATATTCCATTTCGTGCCACTAGGACACTTTTTCCACCTTTTATGACGCCCACATAGTGAGCTTTCGATTCGGACTTTCCACGTAATGGATTAACTATCCAAGCAATATTCCATTTCGCGTCACTGGGACGCTTTTTCCACCTTTGATGACGCCCACACAATGAGCTTTTGATTCGGATTTGCTAGCCAAGCAATATTCCATTTCATGCCTCTGGGGCACTTTTGCTACCGACATACCTGTAGATTGAAATGTGGCCGTCTAAGTATTTCTTCATGCACCTTTAGATGTCAACATGAATGTAGTAAAAGTAAGCGGCGGTCAACTTGAGCTTGTTGATATCTCCATAGAGCTTGTCCTCAAATGAAGGAGGTGTGGGCCAAAATATCTTTCTCTGTTCTGCATATATTGGGCAAACCTGCAGCAAATGTCTAGCTGTCATTTTACCAGTTCGGCAATTACATTCATCGGTATCTCCTATCTTTAGTTTATTGAACAAGTGGTATTTCAGCATGGTATGTCCTGTGCAGAGTCTGAAGATTGCTACTTCTCTTCCTTCGAGTTTGTAATATGCATCATCTTTCTGGTGGCCTGTATGCTCTGATTCCCATTTGGTTCTATAAGTGCTTTTTATAAACGTCTTTGCCTCATTATAGGTAATGTCTATGTCAGGCTAAGGTAGTTGTCCATTTTCTTTTGCCAGTCTGCCAGGCTCTTCATTTCCAGGTATACTGCAATGTGATGGGATCCACTGTATTACAACTTTTTTGGATTTCTGACATAGACCATGGAGTGCTGCTCTTAGGTCTGCTAGTTTTGTGCTGTTTTTGCTCTTCAGTATCGAGACAGCTGACTTTGCATCTGTGAAGATAGCTATTTGCTTCTCTTTATTTTCCTCCATCAGGAGCATTTCTGCAGCAGTTTTCAAAGCTTCTACTTCTGCTTTGAAGTTACTTGAAAATTTTCCAGTTGCCACTGACTTTTTTTTTTCTCCATTTTTATAAATTTAGGAGAATTCCTCCTACTCCATTTTCTATTGAATTTTTGGCTGATCCATCAGTATATGCATGGGTCCAATTGCTGCTTGGGTAATGTTCTTTTATGTAGTTTAGAGTGATTTTTCTTCTTTCTGTTTCATTCTGAGTGTTCTTGTTCTCAGTACCAGGAATGTTTTCTATCATCTCAGGCAGTTGCTGCTGTCTCCAAGCTGGGAACTTGTGTGCATTGTAAATGGGCTTGACTGTTGATATGTTAAGTATAGGAACTGCCCTAATCTTCTATATTGCTCTTCATTTTGAATGTTATTGATGTAATTTAACCATAACTGCCTGGCTCTCTTTTCCTAATGGCTGCTTCTTCTCATTTTTGATTGAACCATCTGTTCTTTCTATGGATGGTTAACACACCGAGACATTCTTCTGCGGTGGTTTGAATTGTATTCTTGATGTTCAACCAAGTTTGGTCAACGCTTTCCTCCAACGGGTTTTGTAGAGTTTCAAGTTTACATTTTATTTCATCAGCACATTTCTCTTAGCTGTAATTTCTTGTAGTTTTTCTCTGTTATATGTTGGGTGTAACCTCAGTGGTTTAGTATAGAAAGCTCTTTTAAGTTTTATTTTAAATTTTTCCCCAACGAGGAACTGGTCGCTGTGACAAGGATCTCACTAAATTTAAATAATAAATAATTACTAATAATTAAAATAATATAGAAAAATCTTTCATTAAAATTATTTTGTGCTTGAATTTCAGTTCTCCATTATATTTTTGAAAATTGACTTACTGTGTTTGCTCAATAATGTCCTAGTGATTTCTTCCTAAAACCTATAATTCAAGTTTCTTTAGTGAGCATTTCAATATTTGAATATTAAAAATTATGTATATGTTGGGGGGGGGGGGCATAAGAATTTTAGAAAGGCTTAGGTGGGGCATGGCACAAAAAAGGTTGGGAAACACTGCTGTACAGTGAAGCAGTAGAACAAAAGAAGAAGAAAAAGTGAGGTAACTCATGTCCTTATTTTCCCATCCCAAATGTAAGGTCATGTAATAAAAGATATCCCAGTGTGGTTATTAACAAATAGTTTAAAAATTTCCTTTCTTAATTTAATTTCAAAGATGACATGTTCCTTACAATTTAAGATAGAGCACTGCTAGAATATAAACGCGGTTCACATATACTGAGTCTTGCTTCTCTAGTTATCTTTTATTATGTTTCTATGGATGCTCTCTTGTGGCACTCGGTCCAGGAACTTTGACACACTAATTCTTATTTCCGGGTCGCGTTGTAACAGCGTCAGCAACGTGTCCCTGTATGGATGAGACAATAACATGGGGATAATTCACTGTGTATTATGGTTATTACACATGGGTAAATAAACCTATTAGTGATAGCTAGAATAAACCAGATGGTTGACAAGAAACACACATACACAATGAATTAATGTTTATTATTATTCTTCCCGTTCGCTCGCTTTGACTCGAGCGAAGTCCACACACGTGCTACAACTACCAGCGAGTACACATTTGCGTGAGAATTAGCTTTCCCCTATTACCAATGTTATCTAAGTTATATAGGAGCTTCATTGGTGTTAATGACAAGTTTCATGCAATCCAGTAAATGTTAGCATTTTTAGAACACGTGTAGTACTTTGGTTCAGTTTTGTAAGTATTGCTTTCATTGTACACATGTATTTCCATAAGTGCCAATGTCGTTGTAAAGATCAGACAAGGCGTAAGGTATAATAAGTTCTTTAAATAGATAAAGGTGAAAGATGTACTTTAAAGCTTTAAGGCAAGGGCGATAAGCAATAAATAAAAGTCAGAAGGTAGAGAAATTAATAGTTAAGGACCCTTGTAAACGCCCTAAAGTGTATTGGGTGATGTCATCAGTGTCTAAACGGCCTCCTTTACTTCCCAAAGCATTTTGCAATTCCTATTTTAGGCCGAGGGGAACAGACCAAGAGGAAGACCGAGAGGAAAATACCTGGATGGCTTGGCCACATGGCATGGACGAGACAGGAACACTGAGCTGATCCACGACTCTGGTGATCGAGTGAAATGGCGAATCATGACCGCCCACGCTTTCCGGCATGGCACATGATTGATTGATTGATTGATTTTAGGCTGGGTCGACCTGGGAGTCCGAATTAATTGAAAACATACGAACCCGCCATGATGCGGTTTGAACTCATGACCACCGTGCTGGTGGGCGAACGTCTAGCCACTATTACACCGCTGCTCAGATATGAGATGGTGGAAAAGTAAAGTTATCAAAAGAATAACGTAAAAATGTGTCAGTTTGCCATGCTAAATGCTACATTTGATCACTTGTCAATAAAATAAACACTTACAGCAAATGTGATTGGTGTATACAAACATACGAAACCGCGCCTGTACAACACTCGTGCACTTTGTTGTGATTCTCTTTACTTAATCTAAAGGAGGAATGATACACCTATGTGGGTATCCGTGTACAATTCACTAAACTCCTGCATCCAACCATTCTAGGATTAATTCAGCCACTTAGCTTTAATGGATTTCTTTATTGTAAACTGACTTCAGCCCTACAGTTGCCGTTCAACTATTTATAATTTTGATTTGCTTTGATTTCTGATAATAATCACGTGCACTACACACGGCTTTCTCAATAAGTGACCCAATGTAGCCTCATACATTATACAAGGAGAAGCTCGGCACAGTGCACAAACTCCGCGCCGTTGGCCAGGTTCCAAATGAGTTTACAGCAGACTCTCACTTGCTATAAATATTATCTTGTTGATAGATTTTCAGATTTTGAAATGTAGCTTTTCAGCGACCAGTTCATTTGTTTTCCATCCACGGCTGGAGTTTTCATGTGCGCAATGTGTACACCACCCCTCCGATGCCTTGTCCAAAATGCTTCCCTTCTGACCCATTACCCCAGGATCAGGTGGGGAGTAGTGGGGTAGGCTTTCAACAATTAACGTGAGCCTTTTCTCAAGGAACATGAGAATGCCAACGGAGGTTCAGTGAGATACATCAAACAATGCGTTTTTTTTTTCAGCCATGGCTATTGCCCATCCGAACCGAAAACTGTGGGAATTGACCAGAATTCGTATTGCGTCCAGCAGCAGGGTCTGATGTGTTTGGGGTTCATATTTCATGTACCCATTGTTAATATTTTTGAAATCTGTATTTCAATTGCATGGGAACGCGGTACCCAGATGACAAGCACACATGTCTGCTTTTAAAGTGAAATCATGAAATATAACATCGTATTTGCCAAAGAAATTGGGCGTTTGGGGAATACTTGATTTTGCCTGTTGTCGGTGTGTCAGTCTGAATGACCACCCCCCCCTCTCTCTCTCTCTCTCTCTCTCTCTCTCTCTCTCTCTCTCTCTCTCTCTCTCTTTCTCTCTCTCTCTCTCTCTCTCTCTCTCTCTATGTCACTCTGTGTTTGTGTGTATGTCTGTGTGTGTATGTTTGTGTGTGTATGTTTGTGTGTGTATGTTTGCGTATGTATGTTTGTATGTGTGTGTGTGTGTGTGTGTGTGTGTGTGTGTGTGTGTGTGTGGAAAGATCAACAGAGACACATATAGACATATATGTGTGCTTTATAGATTATATCAATTCGTTTGATAAAGTAAGACCTGACGAACCTATTAACATAATGGGAGGTATCAATATAGATATTAAAGATCTCAGAATAATATAGAATATTTAATGGAAACAAGTAGCAGCACAATTATGATGGGAAATACAGAAGGAGATCTGAAACACATAAAGATAGGAATACGACAAGCGCGTGTTTTGTCACCGGATCTCTTCTCCCTCTATGGCGAAGTAATAATGAGCGGGATCAGTTGTTCGGTTGAGTTGCGTTGAGCGAGATCAAAGAATAACACTAATCAAAGTTTATAATATAAAATATCTTTGCTATCCAGATGACGTAGTATTGATGGCGGATAATGCAAAAGATCTGCAACAATTGTTGAACATTGTAGTGGAGAAAGGGGGGCGCTACTTGAATATCAAGAACATAGAAACAACGGTTATATCAAAGAAACAGGTGATGCTAAAATGTGAGATAACAAAAGACAAGAAAATGGTTAACCAAATCGATACATTTAAATACCTAGGGGCAATTATAACATCAGTTGGAAGATGCACAAAAGTGATTAAGAGCAGAGCAGACGCTGCATTTCCGAAAAATAAAAATAAATGTGTCTTATGCTATGAGCCGGTGTCAAAGAATATGAAATAGCGAGTACAGAGATGCAATGGAGTACATGGTTTTCTTTAGGGTAATAGTTGCCTGAAAGAGGCTAACGAAATTAGAACATTATACAAAACAATGAAAAAGAGACAAACAGCTCTCTTTAGTCATGTGATGAGAAGAGAGGCATTAGTAAACATCCTGACAACTGGATATATCAGCGGGAGAAGAATCAGACCCAGAGAAATGATGCTGGATGGACAGAGACGGTGGCATGGAGATATATCGTCAACAGAGTTGATTCAGGACACCAGTCCATGACCACCTGGCCGGAAGGTGGTCTAGCCATGACAGTACCGCGACTCCCTTTAGCACAGTTACTGTCACCATTTGTGCATGAATCACAACTATTGTGTGATAAAAATGTGTATTGCTGTCAGCTTGGAGTGATTGTTTCAACCAGCCATGTCTTCGGTGAATCTGATTAGTTCGGTTTATAAAACGGTATATTTTAGTGATCGTATGTTGGAAGGTTCCTCGAGTCGGGAAGGTGTTTCTATAACTGACCATGGCTTCAGTTTCGACCCAGCATGAAATGTGTACCACGACATGTGCTCAGAAGTAAAGGCGTCCGGCTTGACATTGACAGTATCAGCCACCGAGTAACGATTGGTCTATAACAATATGAGGCTAGCTAGCACCATGTACCCAATATGTATCATTGAATGGAAATCATCCACACATAGTTAATATGCATTATTATTATGACTGGGTAGTTGTTAGTATTCACAAACAGAAAAAAGGTAGTTGCATATCCTTTACAGGACATCGCAGTCAACACCAGAATTTTTTTTTTTTTTTTTTGATGTCGTGATCTCTTGGCAAGTTTACGTTCTTACTTTGTCATTGCTTTCTGAACGACCGGCACCATCGTAAAAACACCATCGCTAGGCGGTTTGCTGCCAAATCGTCTGCAGATGTGATTCAAACGCAGGTATGCGGGATTATGAACTGCGTCCGCAACTCGGAGCCACGAAGCCGACAAATAGACAAAGACAAATGATAATTTATAACAGTATAGAATAACTGCCTCTTGTTGAACAAGTCATGAGATAGGGGTGTTCGGAACCCATTGTGACAACCCAGAAGATTGAGGTTATTAGAGATACAGATCAACAGAGAACCGACTCTGGCTGAGTTGGCAGAGTGGCACGGAAGACTGTCAGTGGTCCGCCTCAAGAAGAACACAGAAGACAGATAGCCGTGGAAAAGCATGGTCACATCAGCTACACGAAAAGACACATGAATTGATGATGTACCACAATCCCCCTTAGGTGTTGAGATTTACAACATTTATTTGTGTCGTTGATTTGGTCGCCAACGTTCTTATACCCTATAATGGGTTCCAGAACATTGTTTGTAGAGTAGAGGCGACTGCCATGGTATTGACTACGCTATATACAGAATAAGCCTTATGAAAATGATTCTCTAGACAGACAGACAGACAGACAGACAGACAGATAGACAGATAGACAGACAGACAGACAGACAGACAGACAGACAGACAGACAGACAGACAGACAGACAGACAGATAGATAGATAGATAGATAGATAGATAGATAGATAGATAGATAGATAGATAGATAGATAGATAGATAGATAGATAGATAGACAGACAGATAGACAGACAGACAGACAGACAGACAGACAGACAGACAGACAGACAGATAGATAGATAGATAGATAGATAGATAGATAGATAGATAGATAGATAGATAGATAGATAGATAGATAGATAGATAGATAGATAGATAGATAGATAGATAGATAGATAGATAGATAGATAGATAGATAGATAGATAGATAGATAGATAGATAGATAGATAGATAGATAGATAGATAGATAGATAGATAGATAGATAGATAGATAGATAGATAGATAGATAGATAGATAGATAGATAGATAGATAGATAGATAGATAGATAGATAGATAGATAGATAGATAGATAGATAGATAGATAGATAGATAGATAGATAGATAGATAGATAGATAGATAGATAGATAGATAGATAGATAGATAGATAGATAGATAGATAGATAGATAGATAGATAGATAGATAGATAGATAGATAGATAGATAGATAGATAGATAGATAGATAGATAGATAGATAGATAGATAGATAGATAGATAGATAGATAGATAGGCTCTACCAACTCTTGACCACCTGGACACACTTCCCACCATAACAGAAGTTAAGTGTGCTATAAATGAACTTGCATCTGGCAAGGCTCCAGGTAAGGATGGGATTCCAATAGAGGTTATCAGGAGTGGGCAAGACATACTCACTATACAGATCCACCAGCTATTAGAGCTATGCTGGCGTGAAGGACAAGTCCCACGGGATTTCAAAGATTCAAGCATCATAACACTGTACAAGAACAAGGGCGATCGGAGCGACTGCAACAACTATAGAGGTATCTCACTTCTGTGTATTGTTGGAAAAGTATTTGCCAGAATTGTTCTGCGCAGACTTCAAGTCCTAGGAGATCAAGTCTACCCCGAATCACAGTGTGGCTTTCGACAGAACCGGTCTACCACTGATATGATATTCTCATTGCGACAAATGCAAGAAAAATGCCGTGAACAGAATCAACCACTGTTTATTGCCTTCATCGACCTCACAAAGGCATTTGATTTGGTCAGTCGTGAGGGTCTGTTCAAGGCACTAAAGAAGATTGGCTGCCCACCAACTCTTCTGTCCATTGTGGAATCGTTCCACACAGGCATGAAGGGTATAATCAAGTTTGATGGTGCAACTTCTGAAGAATTTGAAATCAAGGGTGGAGTTAAGCAAGGTTGTGTACTAGCTCCCACACTCTTTGGAATATACTTTTCACTTCTACTGAAGTATGCATTTCGTGATCAGGATGGTGGTATATACATTCACTCACGCTCAGATGGCGGCCTCTACAATGCTCAGAGATTGAAGGCTCAAGACCAAAATTAGGAGGGTACTGATCAGAGAGTTGCTTTTTGCAGATGATGCTGCAGTTACGACCCACTCTGAGTAAGAATTGCAATGTCTACTATCTGCATTCTCCAATGCTTGTTCTGTATTTGGTTTAACAATTAACAAAAAGAAGACACAGATTATGTCACAAGGTGCACATGGGGTACCATCAATCTTTATTGACGACGCTGAACTAGAGATAGTAGACCATTTTACATATCTAGGATCAGTGGTTAATAGCAAATTATCCCTAGATCAGGAAATCAACATCCGGATTGGTAAGGCAGCAACAACAATGAACAGGTTAAGAAAAAGAGTCTGGGAGAACAGGAAGCTTACTGCCAAAACAAAAGTCCTTGTCTATCAAGCCTGTGTCCTTAGTACTCTTCTCTATGGCAGTGAAACCTGGACAACTTACTCACACCAAGAGAACAATTTAAACAGCTTTCATATGCGGTGTTTGCGAAGAATTCTTGGTATTAAGTGGCAAGGCAAAATCACAAATACTGAAGTATTGGAAAGATCAGGTTGTGTGACAGTTTATTCCATGCTCAGTCTTCGTAGACTTAGATGGATAGGAAATCTTAGGAGGATGGATGATGGTAGAATACCAAAGGATATCTTTTTTGGTGAATTACAGATGGGTAAGAGATCTCAGGGTCGGCCTCTACTATGATACAAAGATGTGTGTAAGCGGGACATGATTGATACAGGCATTGATAATGCACATTGGGAGCAAGTCGCCGCTGAACGTGTTGTATGGAGGGCAAATATCAGAAATGGAATAAAGTCAAAGGAGAAAATTATTGCAGAAAAGTCACACACCAAGCGTTTGAGACGTAAGATGGTGCATGCTGGTGGAAATGACCACGTGTTCAGATGCACCCACTGGGAACGGACATTTACAGCGCAAATTGGCCTTATCAGTCACACTCGCTACCGCCATAGTTAAAAGTTATTATGCCTTTTTAAAGCACAAACTATCGTCTGTCAAGACGGCAAGGTGCCAATGGAGATAGATAGATAGATAGATAGATAGATAGATAGATAGATAGATAGATAGATAGATAGATAGATAGATAGATAGATAGATAGATAGATAGATAGATAGATAGATAGATAGATAGATAGATAGATAGATAGATAGATAGATAGATAGATAGATAGATAGATAGATAGATAGATAGATAGATAGATAGATAGATAGATAGATATATAGATAGATAGATAGATAGATAGATAGATAGATAGATAGATAGATAGATAGATAGATAGATAGATAGATAAATAGATAGATAGATAGATAGATAGATAGATAGATAGATAGATAGATAGATAGATAGATAGATAGATAGATAGATAGATAGATAGATATATAGATAGATAGATATATAGATAGATAGATATGAGAACGAGAGAAGGAATTGTCGTTACCTTATATGTGGCTGCATATCTTCCTTTCTTCTAGCTTCATGGTAATAATAGGTATCCTTATGAGGTTGTTGTTCAAATACCAGGCACCACAGCACCACTCCAAGACAGAAAGAATCCAACTGAAAATATACATTTCAAAACGTGACTTAGTACAACAGTTCGGACCAAACACAATATGTCTTACTACAACAGTTGAGACCAAACACAACAAGTCTTGCTACAACAGTTGAGACAAAGCAACACATGCCTTCTACAATAGTTGAGACCAAGCAACACATGTCTTCTGCAACAGTTGAGACCAAACAACACACGTCGTCTACAACAGTTGAGATCAAACAGAGTAAGTCTTGCTACAACAGTTGAGACAAAGCAAAACATGTCTTTCTGCAACCGTTGGGACCAAGCAACACACGTCTTCTACAACAATTGAGACCAAACAAAACATGTCTTACTATAACATTTGAAACGAAACAAAACATGTCTTGCTACAACGGTTAGGACCAAAGAACAGATTTCAAACTACACCACTTGAGGCCAGCTATATATTAGATTAAATAATGAAGCATTTCACTGCTGATATATGTTAAGTATCTAGCGCTGTGGCCTTTGACACTGTGAGACGATCAGTTTCAAGATTTCCCGTCATAACGAGTCGATGGGTCCAAGCCAGCAACGGACAATTTGGGAGCAGGCCGCTTTGAGTTCATTTCGATGCCTTGAGGCATCGGCCGTTATGAAAACAATTATTATGCCATGTTCCATGAACCGCACTGTTCCATAGTAGTAGTAGTAGTGGTAGTAGTAGTAGTAGTAGTAGTAGTAGTAGTAGTAGTAGTAGTAGTAGTAGTAGAAGTAGTAGTAGTAGTGGTAGTAGTAGTAGTAGTAGTAGTAGTAGTAGTAGTAGTAGTAGTAGTAGTAGTAGTAGTAGTAGTAGTAGTAGTAGTAGTAGTAGTAGTGGTGGTAGTAGTGGTAGTAGTAGAAGTAGTAGAAGTAGTAGTTGTGGTAGTAGTAATAGTAGTGGTAGTAGTAGTAATAGTAGTAGTAGTAGTAGTAGTAGTAGTAGTAGTAGTAGTAGTAGTAGTAGTTGTAGTAGTAGTAGCAGCAGTAGTAGTAGTGGTGGTAGTAGTAGTTGTAGTAGTAGTAGTAGAAGTAGTAGAAGTAGTAGTAGTAGTAGTAGTAGTAGTAGTAGTAGTAGTAGTAGTAGTAGTAGTAGTAGTAGTAGTCGTAGTCGTAGTAGTAGTAGTAGTAGTAGTAGTAGTAGTAGTAGTAGTAGTAGTAGTAGTGGTAGTAGTAGTAGTACTAGTGGTAGTAGTAGTAGTAGTAGTAGTAGTAGTAGTAGTAGTAGTAGTAGTAGTAGTAGTAGTAGTAGTAGTAGTAGTAGTAGTAGTAGTAGTAGTAGCAGCAGTAGTAGTAGTAGTAGTGGTGGTGGTGATAGTCAGTACACGTCATTGATGCCATGTTGCCTTATTCGCACCCGGTCACATCTTACAGATCCGCCCTAAAGTCATGTGTCTCCTCAAGTGTGAAGTTCCAACACCTCGCTGTACCAGGGCTTGGAGAGGGGACAGAGATTGCTGCAATAATCTCCGTGGAAATAGTACTTAGGTTTCGTGTAGGGAGGAAACGCTACATGCCAGCCTCATCCCCCATGGATATAAATATATTCTAGGTCTCAGGCGACATCATAATCCACACATCAGACCCAAGAGGTTAAGCTCCATCTTCCAATGACCCACTAACAGGTACCAGGAGATGTGCTAGGAAATCAAAGCAGCCGATGTCAAACTGTGCACATTACCCGTCCAGGGCTGATTGGTTTATACAAATATGGGTCAAGCGACATATGTCAAGGCATATAAAACGGTCCTTATCTTAATATTCAATGTATGAAATCCTTTAGGCGCCACATTTATTGGATTCAAGTAATTACTCCTTCAGAGAGAAAGAGTTAATGTAACAAAGACTTATATTACGTTATATAACAATTGCTACGGAGAGAAAGAGATACATTAACTATTGCTTAGGAGAGAAAGAGCTAAAGCAACAAATGCTTCAGAGAAAACTGAGTTAAGTGGCAACTGCTTCCAGGAGATAGACTAAAAGTAACTACCTACTTCGTCTACAAAATCAACCAAGTGTTGGCAGCAACGTCACGCAAAAGACTGTCATCAGGTTTGTGTTTAATTACTTCTAGGAGAAAGAGTGAAAGTAACAACTGTCTTCGAGAATAGGCGTTACAATAAGTACATCTTCGGGTAACAGGAATAACGAAGCCTTTTCTTCAGATATAAATAGTTTAAATAGGTACTGCTTTCGAGAGAAAGGGGTTAAGAAACAACTGGTTTGGAGAGAGAATGAGAGAGAGAGAGAGAGAGAGAGAGAGAGAGAGAGAGCGAGAGAGAGAGAGAGAGATAGAGATAGAGAGAGAGAGAGAGAGAGAGAGAGAGAGAGAGAGAGAGAGAGAGAGAGAGAGAGAGAGAGAGAGAGTTAAAACAATTATTGCTTCAGATAGAGACATTTTATATTTGATGAATAATTATTTTAATTTGTGTCAATAATCTTCTTTCTTCTTTTTATCCGATCAACGTTTACAGTGCGTAGATGTCCGCTTTCTACTCCCGAGCCACTCAGGCCTGAATCTTTTGTCTTTGACGATTGAGGGTTCTTGTTTGGAATCCTCTTCCCATATCCAGATTGACTTCCAAGGCTTTTGGGCTCTGCCTGCCCGCATTTTCTGACTGACTTTAGTGGCCAAGTCTTTGTCCTTACAAGAACGTCCACAAGGCAGTGGTGGTTTGGCATTCGGTGTGTCCTTCACATAGATGGATCTCCTTCCAAGGTTTATGAGCTCTATCAGCCCTTTTTGTTTGCTCGCTTGTTTTATCCTATCAATTATTTTGCCAGAGAGAACAGATGTAAATACAAATGTTAGTGGTGCTGTCTCAATCAACTCTCCCTTGTCTCTAATTCATTCTTCTACTTCTATCAGCGCCAAGAAATACATTTGTGTTGTTTATGGACTATCTCAATAATAGAAATACTCATTACACTTATCAACAGTGTTTATCTTTTATTAAAACGTTATTTCTTAAACTGGCCATTCTCAAATTGCTGGACGCCACGAGGTTGCCAAAAATCTCCACTGAGAATGTATCAAAAAAGTTTGAAGATTTGAATCCTAACGACCAACATTATCACTCACGGGGTCCCATGCCAGCTCAGGTGTGGCACACGACCGTACCTCCCCAGCGGAGAGCAGTGGCCACTAACTCCATTGTTCTAGACCGGGTAACTCAACCCACTATGTAAACAAAATTGCCGGCTTCATGACGTTTTCTTTCAACCTCTGTGGCTGTTTTCACTTATATTGATAATAGACGGGAGTGGCAAATCTGTATGGCTGGTTTATTTTCAATAGGTTATCAGTACCTATGCTGATGTCAGCTTGGCCATCCTTTGTCCAGCGGAGGATTACATGCCTCTTGTGCAAGCATCGCCTAGGGGTGCCCAGATGGGATACCGTGTGCAGTATCCTATAGGCAACAAAGAATTTCTAATTACAAGCACACACCTGATTAAGATACTCTAGATGGCTCAGTCTGAACTCAGCAGTGGTTTTAAGCAGTTGTGCTCTTATCTGTTCGTCTGTTAGACATTTGGATACCCTATACTTTCCAGACCTGATACAAATTGGTTTTGTGTTATTACAGCAAATATTTCGTGTTGTCGTGTATTTGGATTTACTGTTCTAAGTTTGAGTTTATCATACTCACTAGTGTTTATACTCACTTTATTGAGAACATTATAGCAAATATTTCGTGGTGCTTTCATTCTGTGGATTTACTGTTGTAAGTTTGAATTTATCCGACTCACTAGTGGTTATACTCACTTTATTGAGAACATTATAGCAAATATTTCGTGGTGCCATCATTCTGTGGATTTACTGTTCTAAGTTTGAATTCTTCATACTCAACAGTATCTATACTCACTTTATTGAGGATGGCTCAGGCAGGTAATGGCGATGCGTCTGTCACAGAAATGCAGGAGGACTATTTAACTAAATGTTTCCAGCCCATTGAAGTCATTAGTAAAGGAATGTGTGGCGAGATTGTTTTGGCTAAACCTTTGAATGATACAAAACGGAAACAGGTAGTGAAGAAATTTAGCTTACTCAAAAAAGCTAAGATGGCCAGAAATGAAGAGCTTTTCTATAGAGAGTTTAAGTTTATGCAAAAGCTACATCACCCATTTCTTATTAGAAGCTTAATGGCCGTCAAATGCCCAGACTATTTCGCGATATCAATGGATTACTGTCCAGGAAAGACACTGAAAGACCATGTGGGCAAGTTGAGCATTGAGTTATCTGAAATGTGCATCATACAAGTGGCATGTGCTCTTCGGTACATGCACAAGAACAACGTAGCTCATCTTGACGTTAAACTGAATAATATCTTTTTAGATGGCCAGTTTAATGCCATTCTGGGAGATTTTGGCTTATCAGCTGAGCTGTCTCCCGGGCAGTTGACTTTGCCAAGACGGCGCCTCGGAGGCACACCTGCTTACTTTGCACCAGAAATTAAGACATCACCACTTTGGCAAGGAACTCAATCCATACAAGGTAAGTGCATCACTATCCTCTTCCTCTTCTTTAAACCGTTATTCTTAACTGAGTTATATGCCCTCAAGCAATTCATCACAAGCCCTCCTATCCTTAGATATCACACGTAGCTCCATCTATATATCATCCCCATATTATTGATTTTAACTTCTACTTCTCCGTGTGTTTTATATCTTCCTTTATTTATTTGCCAATGGAAGACAATCTGCAATCCGGAAATCTTGGGACTTTCTCCGCATTGCGACATTCCTTTTCTAGAATAGCTTCCTTTCCTCTCGCTTGGCTTGCGTGTGCCCTTTTCTTTATCATCTTTGGACCTGGGTATGACCGGTTGCATTTTGCATCTGCAGTGTTTCTACAAAATGGGAGAAACAGTCCCATGACCAAACCTCCTTAGTCGCACTTTTGACTTCATGGTAGGTTACAGTGAGGTACTATTCTTTGTTTCCCTTTAGGTCCGCCTAAACACGCAAGTGTGTACAACGCTGTCATAAATCTTATATATAAAAGGCAATCTCCGTCTGTATGTCCTTAATGCGTTCTCGAACGGTCCATCCGATTGAGATGAAATTTTCTACACGTCTTCCTCTCATTCCCGCGCTGCCAACTGTGATATTTTTTTTAGTGTAAAATCGGCTGCTTACTTAATATTATTTAATTTTTCATTTTTCATTTTAATTTCTATATAGCAAGGGGACTTAACTCTGTAAAAGTTATTTCAAGGGGCATAACTTTTAATAACTTTTCTGTATATCTTATAGTCATATTGTTGCATCGTTTTCAAAGATTTATAAACTCTTTGTCTATAGTTATATTCAGGCATATGAGTTATAATAAATAATGATACAATCTTTAAGACATTTTCAAAGATTTCATAAAAATAATCCATAATGCATAACATTGTAACTCATCTTTTTATGCTTAAGAAGTTATCTACAGTCATGTCGGTGATTAGAAACAGTTTTCATTAAAAATAATGGATGGTGTATGGATGGACATTCTTTTAAGTTACTTTTTTGTTGTTGTATGAATTTAATGAGACGCTACCCGCCAGGAGCTGGGTAAAACCACGCCGGGTAACATAGATAGACAGACAGACAGATAGTCGTGAACGGGAGCTTATATGACTACGTATATGAATTAAATGAGATGCTCCCACCTTTTTGCTGCAGTTATCTACAGGCATATGCGTTATAATCCTCCTCCTTTCCCCCTCCTCCTCCTCCTTCCCTCTTCCTCCTCCCCTCCCCCTCCTCCCTCCTCTTCCTCTCCATCCTCCTCCTCCCTCTTCCACCTCCTCCTCCTCCTCCTCGCCCTCCTCCTCGCTCTCCTCCTTCCTCCTCCTCCTCCCTCTTCCTCCTCCTAATCACTCCTCCTCCTTCCTCCTCCTCCTCTCTCCTCCTCCTCCCCTCCTCCCCTTATCCCTCCTTTTCCCTCCTCCTCCTTCTCCTCCCTTTTCCTCCCTCCTCCTCCCTTCTCCCCCTCCTCTTCCCTCTCCTCCTCCCTCTCCTCCTCCCTCCGCCTCCCTTCTCCTCACCCCTCCCCTCCTGCTCTCTCCTCCTCCCTCCTCCTCCTCCCTCCTCCTCCCTCTTCCTCCTCCTCCCTCTTCTCCTCCCTCCTCCCCCTCCTCCTCCCCCTCCTTCTCCTCCCTCCTCCCTCCTCCTTCTCCCTTCTACTTCTCCATCTTCCTCCTCCCTCCTCCTCACGCCTCCTCGTCTCTCCTCCTCCTCCCTCCTCGTCCCTCCTCCTCCTCCCTCTCCTCCTCCCTCTCCTCCTCCCCCTTCTCCTGCGTTATCCCTCCTCCTCCCTCTTCCTCCTCCCCCTCCCTCTTCCTCCCTCCTCCTCCTCCCTCCTCTTCCTCCTCCTCCCACTCCTCCTCCTGCGATCTCCTCCTCATCCTTCTCCCTCCTCCTCCCTCTTCCTCTTCCCCTCCTCCCTCCTCCTCCTTCCTCCTCCCTCCTCCTCCTCCTTCCTCCTCCTCCTCCCTCCTCCTCCTTCTCCCTCCTCCCTCTCCCTCCTCCTCCCTCCTCCTCCCTCCTCTTCCTCCTCCTCCCCCTCCTCCTCCTGCGATCTCCTCCTCATCCTTCTCCCTCCTCCTCCCTCTTCCTCCTCCCCTCCTCCCTCCTCCTCCTCCTCCCTCCTCCTCCTCCCCTCCTCCCTCTGCCTCCTCCTCCCTCCTTCTCCTTCTGCCTCCTCCTCCTCCCTCCTCCTCCCTCCTCCTCCCTCCTCTTCCTCCTCCTCCCCCTCCTCCTCCTGCGATCTCCTCCCCATCCTCCTCGCTCCTCCTCCCTCTTCCTCCTCCTCCCTCCTCCTCCCCTCCTCCCTACTCCCTCCTCCCTCCTCCTCCCTCCTCCTCTCTCCTCCTCCTCCCTCATCCTCCTCCTTCTTCCTCCCTCTTCCTCCTCCTCCTACAGACAGACAGACAGACATACAGACAGTCGGGAACGGGAGCTTATATGACTACATATATGAAATAAATGAGATGCTCCCAACAGGGACTGGGCGAAGTCAGGTCGGGTCAGACAGACAGACAGAGAGATATTCAGACAGACAGACAGACAGACAGACAGACAGACAGACAGACAGACAGACAGACAGACAGATAGACAAACAGTCAGACAGACATACAGATAGTCGGGAACGGGAACTTATATGACTACTTATATGAATTAAATGAGATGCTCCCCATCAGGGTCTGGGCGAAGCCGGGCCAGGTCAGACAGACAGACAGACAGACAGACAGACAGATAGACAGACAGACAGACAGATAGATAGTCGATGAACGGGAACGGGAGCTTATATGACTACTTATATGAATTAAATGAGATGCTCCACACCAGGAGCTGGGTGATGCCGGGCCGGGTCAGACAGACAGACAGACAGACAGACAGACAGTCGGTAACTAGAACGAGAACTTATATGACTACTTATATGAATTAAATGAGATGCTCCACACCAGGAGCTGGGTGATGCCGGGCCGGGACAGACAGACAGACAGGCAGACAGACAGACAGACAGACAGACAGACAGACAGACAGACAGACAGACAGACAGACAGACAGACAGACAGACAGTCGGTAACGGGAACGAGAACTTATATGACTACTTATATGAATTAAATGAGATGCTCCCCATCAGGGTCTGGGCGAAGCCGGGCCGGGTCAGCTAGTAATAAATAAGTTCGCATATCCTTTACAGGACATCGCTGTCAACATCAGCATCTTTCAGATGATTGTTGATTTCTAGGCAAGATAACGCTCAGTAGTTTGCCATTGCTTTCTGAGCGACCGGCTCACATACCCCGTAATTTACCGACGCGGAGAGAACCGCTACCGATTCTCGTGCACGTCACGTTACTTACGAGAGTTTACGGGATTACGGAGAAAGTCCTGTAACCTACAACATTATCACAACTACTGTGTAATATCTTCTTGTTTACAACGGTTTAAAAGCAAAATGTCTTCCTATAATCTGAAGTTGAGTTTTTCCATGTAATTTTCTCTTAGCTCTTTCACTGCTGAAACAGTCTCGCATTTCTCTTATATGCTCTGTTTCTCTGATCCATGATACTATGTATACACAATTATACGTGTCAAACACCCTCAATGTCTAACTACGGACTGATACAAACTATGTACATTAGCTGCATGTGTACATATTTCTATCTGGGGATACATGAACTGTTGACAACTCAGGATACATGTGTACACAGATAAGTAATGGAGCCAGCAGCTGTCCCGGTAATTATGTGTTTGAATCCTCCAAAAGGAGTGAGTTTTATTTTTTTCTAATGACCTAAGCTCCCAGATCGAACTGGCCAAAAAGATTACTAGAAAATATCCTGGAAGATAAAGGCCTCCAATTCACGATTTTTTATTGTTCCATATCCCTTACAGGACGTTGCAGTCAACACCAGCATTTTTCAGCTGATGTTGATGTACTAGGTAAGATTACGCTTAGTAGTTTGCCATTACTTTCTGAGCGACCGGCTAACATACCCCTAAGTTACCGACGCGGTGAGAACCGATACAAATTCTCGCGCACATCACGTCACTCACAAGAGTATACGGGATTATAGAGAAAGACGCTAAACCCTAGGACAGGGAGACCGGCCGATTCACGATATCAGCCACCAAGTGCCCTCTGGTCTCAGACTTTGAGGCCAGCAACATATGCCAAAAACATGGAGGTCAGCGTGGCCGAATAGATATGAGCGCTCTTTCTTAACCACACGGTGTGCTGATGCCGAGGTAGTGGGTTCCACCCCTATAGTGGTCAGGTTGACTTCTCGACCTTGACATGGGAACGTAAATTACAACTACCTCTGAAGTCGGAATGGGTTCGCCTGATGGCGAGGGACACTGGTAATAGGGAAAGATCATCCATACGCAAATATCAGCCCCATGCACTAGAAATCAGTAGCAAGTATATGGACTACGATTGAGATCAAAGCCAGCAAACGCAATAAATAATATTTCATTGTGTGAATCGGAGTTCTTTACCACTGCTTACTGTAGCCGGATAACCCGCCTAAGTGAGTAACATAAAACAGTTATATCTTCCTGTGATTTAATAATAAGTTCCGCGACTGAGACTGCCGTCAGAATGGGAGGTATTGAGTCGTCAAATAAAGAGATGGGTTGTTCGGTTGCCTTCCGTCCCACATTTACCTGCCATACAATTTTCAGAAATTCTAAAAATGATCCCTTACTAATTTCGTCGGACTGGATCGACCCCCAGAGCCATACTGACCCGAAACAAGCATCCTGCCAGAGCTGGAGATTGTACCTTTAGACACGTTATATGTTGGTAAGAAAGCACGCGAAGAGACGCTTCGTCTGTCAACTTCCGGCAACAAAAAGAGAAGTTCTGGAACGATATGGAACCCCTATAACTTGGTGGTTTTACTCTCGCCCCGTGGGTGGGGGTGGGGGAGCCTCATGGGTTGGGGGTTGGGGCGCCCCATGGGTTGGGGGTGGGGAGTGGTAGAATTAAAAGAGAAATTCTAGATCGATAAGGATCCCGTGTCGCTTGGTTTTATTTTTTATTTTTATGTTTTGGTGAGGGGGGTGGGGGTGGGGGGGAGGTAGAACAAAAATAGAAGTTCTAGAACGATATGGAGCCCGTGTAGCTTGGTGGCTTGATGCTCCACCCCAGTTTATTTTTAATTTTTTTGGTAAGGGGGTGGGGGGGGGTGGGGGAGGTAGATCAAAAATAGAAAATCTAGAACGATATGGAGCCCGTGTAGCTTGGTGGCTTGATGCTCGCCCCAGTTGTTGGGGGGGGGGGGGGGGGACAAAAAGAGAAGGTCTATATATGAAGCCCCATTAACTTGTTGACTTTACGCTTGCACCGGGAATGGGGTGTGGGGGGGGGGGGGAGTTAGAAGTCAAATTTAAGTTCTAGAACGATATGGAGCCCCTGTAGCTTGGTGGCTCGACGTTCGCCTGTCGGCCCATTGGTCAGGAGCGCGATCAGCATCAAGGCGGATTCGGATGTTTAAAATTGACCTGGGGTCATCATTCAACCTGACATGGCTACCAGAAAATGCCCTGGGACGTAAAGGCGACAGATGTGACACTGACCACGTCACACTCGAGTGCCTGTCTATACAAATGCGGGTCTAGCACTGTAGGCCCAGTGCACCTCAAAGCCTGGGAAAGAGTCGTTGACATATTCACTCACTCCAGAAACACTCAGCTTAACAAATCGCGCTGGTGAAAGACACAATCAGTGGGGAAGACATGGTACTCATTGATATTAAAAGACATACCGAAATGTATACCAATAATCTCGTAGCAGGGACCTGCGCTCGTATATCAAGTGTCAGTGGTCAGTCGTTCCCTCCCGTACGAACAGCGAGCGCCGCAATCGAATCCTTGTCCGACCTAGCTCATGCCATTGTCAGTGTAACTTCATAACCATTACACCAACGAGCCAGCTATGCTACATAGCAATCTACTGAAACCGATAATGGCGGGAAATTTTAAGGACAAAAGTGCTAAAGCATCAAAGATACAAATGGACAGACAATACCATATTATGTTCTGGGCACTGTGGTTGTAGAAAGTGAAACAATGGGCCTTTGCTTGAATAATAGGAAGGCAGAAGTCATAGCGATATCACAGAGACAGATTGTTCATAAATGTAAAATTAAAGTAAATGGTGTTATTCTGGTGCAAGTTCAGAAATTGAGGTTTTAAGGCATATGAATAGTATCAGATGGAAGATGCATCACAGAGATAAAGAAAATAGTAGAAAATGAAAAAAAAAACTGCATACTATCAAATGAAGAACATTTTATGCAAAATTCTTTCTCATTGAAAGTTACACAAATAATTATTGCATGCTGAACAGAACCAGTTTTAACATGCGGCTGCAAATCCCGGCAATTGGTTATAAGGTGGGGGAAATCCTTAGAAGCCTTGGAGATTTGGTTTTGTAGAAGAATGCTGAAAGTTCATTGGACAGCCTAGATGATAAATCTGGACATTTTGAAGAACGCTAATTAAAACATACAGCTTATCAAAAACGACACAGAAAAGCAGTCATCATTTTGTGACCACATGATGAGAAGACAGAAACTTTCGTGACAACACAACCGGAAAGATTTGTTGTAAGATAGATAAAGGAAGAAAGTGAGAGACAATTCTTGGCAGTCTTGCGTCATTGCAAGGAAGACAATCAACATATGAATTGATCCATGCCGTCGGAGATCGCATTTTGTGGATAAGCATGAATTCCCCCGCCATTCGGTAAGGCACTTGATGATGATGATAGGCTAGCAGAATCTAGGCAGCGATTGTGTTGTGTGGTCATGGGCCATGTGTCATGGGTCATCTGCATCGGGGCTGATTTGTGAGACGACGACCAGGCCTCCCAGGTCTACGGAGCATACAATGGCTCACAGGAAATGTATTGGGAAGTACAGGCGGCTGTCGTGATATTGACCAAATTATCAAACAAATGTCGAATGGATTTTTAAAATAGGATGTGCAACCAGTTCGGCTAATGAATCTTAAGACTTATAAAAGAAACTTTTTACAGACTAGCAGAATGTACAACGAAGATTCACGACAGACATTCCTTTAGATTCATTACCGTCAACCTTCATTGCCAAATCGGTAAAGGACGATGATAGTCGTTAACCGCCCACCAGGTCTAAGTAGAGAATTATACAATTAATTCTATGAACGTGTATCAGTCCATCACCCACACAGTGCCCATTGGCGTATACACATATGGGTCTATGAACGTGTATCAGTCCATCACCCACACAGTGCCCATTGGCGTATACACATATGGGTCTATGAACGTGTATCAGTCCATCACCCACACAGTGCCCATTGGCGTATACACATATGGGTCTAGAACCACACGCCCACATGTCTTTAAGATGTGTAAAGGGCCAGGCACTTGATTGTCTTTGACTTAATGGATATCAATAGTGAACAGCTGTATTATTTAATCTGAAATATTGGTCTAACAATCATTGTCCACTTGCACTTTAAGCAGTGCAAAGAGGTTATTTACTGACATTTTATTAAAACTTAACATATGTTAAAAGTCAGTAGCATGACTTTTACATGACGTTGTAATAAATCCCAACATTTATCAGCTGTTTGTGATTTAATGGGTAATGTTTAGTTCGGTAGTTTGCCATTGTTTTCATAACGGCCGATGCCTCAAGGCATCGAAATGAACTCAAAGCGGCCTGATCCCAAATTGTCCGTTGCTGGCTTGGACCCGTCGACTCGTTATGACGGGAAATCTTGAAACTGATCGTCTCACAGTGTCAAAGGCCACAGCGCTAGATACTTAACATATATCAGCAGTGAAATGCTTCATTATTTAATCTAATATATGGCTGGCCTTAAGTGGTGTAGTTTGAAATCTGTTCTTTGGTCCTAACCGTTGTAGCAAGACATGTTTTGTTTCGTTTCAAATGTTATAGTAAGACATGTTTTGTTTGGTCTCAACTGTTGTAGAAGACGTGTGTTGCTTGGTCTCAACTGTTGTAGAAAGACATGTTTTGCGTTGTCTCAACTGTTGTAGCAAGACTTGTTGTGTTTGATCTCAACTGTTGTAGCAAGACTTGTTGTGTTTGATCTCAACTGTTGTAGCAAGACATATTTTGTTTGGTCCGAACTGTTGTAGTAAGTCACGTTTTGAAATTTATATTTTCAGTTGGATTCTTTCTGTCTTGGAGTGGTGCTGTGGTGCCTGGTATTTGAACAACAACCTCATAAGGATACTTATTATTACCATGAAGCTAGAAGAAAGGAAGATATGCAGCCACATATAAGGTAACGACAATTCCTTCTCTCGTTCTCATATCTATCTATCTATCTATCTATCTATCTATCTATCTATCTATCTATCTATCTATCTATCTATCTATCTATCTATCTTTCTATCTATCTATCTATCTATCTATCTATCTATCTATCTATCTATCTATCTATCTATCTATCTACCTATCTATCTATCTATCTATCTATATCTATCTATCTATCTATCTATCTATCTATCTATCTATCTATCTATCTATCTATCTATCTATCTATCTATCTATCTATCTATCTATCTGTCTACCTATCTATCTATCTATCTATCTATCTATCTAGCTATCTATCTATCTATCTATCTATCTTTCCGTCCGTCCGTCCGTCCGTCCGTCGGTCGGTCGGTCGGTCGGCCGGTCTGTCTGTTTGTCCATCCGCCCGTCTGTCTGTCTGTCTGTCTGTCTGTCTGTTTGTCCGCCCGTCTGTCTGTCTGTCTGTCTGTCTGTCTGTCTGTCTGTCTGTCTGTCTGTCTGTCTGTCTGTCTGTCTGTCTGTCTGTCTGTCTGTCTGTCTGTCTAGAGAATTATTTTCATAAGACTTATTCTGTTTAAAATACGTAGCCAGTCATTGCAATATCACGATAAATATAATATATCATTATTCTAAGTTAGAGAATCATATTCATAAGGCTTATTCTGTACATAGCGTGGTCAATACCATGGCAGTCGCCTCTACTCTACAAACAATGTTCTGGAACCCATTATAGGGTATAAGAAAGTTGGCGACCAAAACAACGACACAAATAAATGTTGTAAATCTCCACACCTAAGGGCGATTGTGGTACATCATCAATTCATGTGTCTTTTCGTGAAGCTGGTGTGACCATGCTTTTCCACGGCTATCTGTCTTCTGTGTTCTTCTTGAGTTTAACCACTGATAGTCTTCCGTGCCACTCTGCCAACTCAGCCAGAGTCTGTTCTCTGTTGATCTGTATCTCTAATAACCTCAATCTTCTGGGTTGTCACAATGGGTTCCGAACACCCCTATCTCATGACGTGTTCAACAAGAGGCAGTTATTCTATCCTGTTATAAATTATCATCTGTCTTTGTCTATTTGTCGGCTTCGTGGCTCCGAGTTGCGAACGCAGTTCATAATCCCGCATACCTGCGTTCGAATCACAGCTGCAGACGATTTGGTAGCAAACCGCCTAGCAATGGTGTTTTTACGATGGTGCCGGTCGTTAAGAAAGTATTGAGAAACTAAGAACGTAAACTTGCCAAGAGATCACGACAGCAAAAAAAATTCTGGTGTTGACTGCGATGTCCTGTAAAGGGTATGCAACTACCTTTTCTCTGTTTGTGAATACTAACAACTACCCAGTCATAATAATAATGCATATAAACAATGTGTGGATGATTTCCATTCGATGATACATATTGGGTACACGTTGCTAGCAAGCCTCATATTGTTATAGACCAATCGTTACTCGGTGGCTGATACGGTCAATGTCAAGCCGGACGCCTTTACTTCTGAGCACATGTCGTGGTACACATTTCATGCTGGGTCGAAACGGAAGCCACGGTCAGTTACAGAAACACCTTCGCGACTCGAGGAACCTTCCAACACACGATCACTAAAATATACCGTTTTATAAACCGAACTAATCAGATTCACAGAAGACATGGCTGGTTGAAACAATCACTCCAAGCTGACAGCAATACACATTTTTATCACACAATAGTTGTGATTCATGCACAAATGGTGACAGTAACTGTGCTAAAGGGAGTCGCGGTACTGTCATGGCTAGACCACCTTCCGGCCAGGTGGTCATGGACTGGCGTCCTGAATCAACTCTGTTGACGATATATCTCCATGCCACCGTATCTGTCCATCCAGCATCATTTCTCTGGGTCTGATTCTTCTCCCGCTGATATATCCAGTTGTCAGGATGTTTACTAATGCCTCTCTTCTCATCACATGACTAAAGAGAGCTGTTTGTCTCTTGTTCATTGTTGTGTATAATGTTCTAATTTCGTTAGCCTCTTTCAGGCAACTATTACCCTAAAGAAAAACATGTACTCCATTGCATCTCTGTACTCGCTATTTCATATTCTTTGACACCGGCTCATAGCATAAGACACATTTATTTTTATTTTTCGGAAATGCAGCGTCTGCTCTGCTCTTAATCACTTTTGTGCATCTTCCAACTGATGTTATAATTGCCCCTAGGTATTTAAATGTATCGATTTGGTTAACCATTTTCATGTCTTTTGTTATCTCACATTTTAGTATCACCTGTTTCTTTGATATAACCGTTGTTTCTATGTTCTTGATATTCAAGTAGCACCCCCTTTTCTCCACTACAATGTTCAACAATTGTTGCAGATCTTTTGCATTATCCGCCATCAATACTACGTCATCTGGATAGCAAAGATATTTTATATTATAACCTTTGATTAGTGTTATTCTTTGATCTCGCTCAACGCAACTCAACCGAACGAACAACTGATCCCGCTCATTATTACTTCGCCAAAGAGAAGACATTCGGTGACAAAGCACACGCTTGTCGTATTCCTAGCTCTATGTGTTTCAGATCTCCTTCTGTATTTCCCATCATAATTGTGCTGCTACTTGTTTCCAGTAAATATTCTATATTATTATTAGATCTTTCCTATCTATATTGATACCTCCCATTATGTTAATAGGTTCGTCAGGTCTTACTTTATCAAACGAATTGGTACAATCTATAAAGCACACATATATGTCTATATGTGTCTCTGTTGATCTTTCCACACACACACACACACACACACACACACACACACACACACACACACACATATAAACATACACACACAAACATACACACACAAACATACACACACAGACATACACACAAACACAGAGTGACATAGATAGAGAGAGAGAGAGAGAGAGAGAAGAGAGAGAGAGAGAGAGAGAGAGAGAGAGAGAGAGAGAGAGAGAGAGAGAGAGAGAGAGAGGTGGTCATTCAGACTGACACACCGACAACAGGCAAAATCAAGTATTCCCCAAACGCCCAATTTCTTTGGCAAATACGATGTTATATTTCATGATTTCACTTTAAAATCAGGCAAGTGTGCTTGTCATCTGGGTACCGCGTTCCCATGCAAGTGAAATACAGATTTCAAAAATATTAACAATGGGTACATGCAATATGAACCCCAAACACATCAGACCCTGCCGCTGGACCCAATACGAATTCTGGTCAATTCCCACAGTTGTCGGTTCGGGTGGGCAATAGCCATGGCTGGAAAAAAAAAAAAACGCATTGTTTGATGTATCTCACTGAACCTCCGTTGACATTCTCATGTTCCTTGAGAAAGCCTACCCCACTACTCCCCACCTGATCCTGGGGTAATGGGTCAGAAGGGAAGCATTTTGGACAAGGCATCGGAGGGGTGGTGTACACATTGCGCACATGAAAACTCCAGCCGTGGATGGAAAACAAATGAACTGGTCGCTGAAAAGCTACATTTCAAAATCTGAAAATCTATCAAAAAGATAATATTTATAGCAAGTGAGAGTCTGCTGTAAACTCATTTGGAACCTGGCCAGCGGCGCGGAGTTTGTGCACTGTGCCGAGCTTCTCCTTGTATAATGTATGAGGCTACATTGGGTCACTTATTGAGAAAGCCGTGTGTAGTGCACGTGATTATTATTAGATATCAAAGCAAATCAAAATTTGAAATAGTTGAACGGCAACTGTAGGGCTGAAGTCAGTTTACAATAAAGAAATCCATTAAAACTAAGTGGCTGAATTAATCCTAGAATGGTTGGATGCAGGAGTTTAGTGAATTGTACACGGATACCCACATAGGTGTATCATTCCTCCTTTAGATTAAGTAAAGAGAATCACAACAAAGTGCACGAAATCTGTTGTACAGGCGCGGTGTCGTATGTTTGAATAACCCAATCACATTTGCTATAAGTGTTTATTTTATTCAAAGGTGATCAAATGTAGCATTTAGCATGGCCAACTGACACGTTTTTAAGTTATTTTATTGATAAATTTACTTTTCCACCCTCTCATATCTGAGCAGCAGTGTAATAGTGGCTAGACGTTCGCCCACCGGAAGGATGGTCATGAGTTCAAACTGCATCATGGCGGGTTCGTATGTTTTAAATTAATTCGGACTCCCAGGTCGACCCAGCCTAAAATAGGAATTGCAAAATGCTTTGGGAAGTAAAGGAGGCCGTTTAGACACTGATGACATCACCCAATACACTTTAGGGCGTGTACAAGGGTCCTTAACTATTAATTGCTCTACCTTCTGACTTTTATTTATGGTTTATCGCCCTTGCCTTAAAGCTTTAAAGTACATGTTTCACCTTTATCTATTTAAAGAACTTATTCCTTACGCCTTGTCTGATCTATACAACGACATTAGCACTTATGAAAATACATGTGTACAATGAAAGCAATACTTACAAACCTGAACGAAAGTACTACACGTGTTCTAAAAATGCTAACATTTACTGGATTGCATGAAACTTGTCATCAACACTAAAGAAGCTCCTATATAACTTTGATAACATTGGTAATAGGGGAAAGCTAATTCTCACGCAAATGTGTACTCGCTGGTAGTTGTAGCACGTGTGTGGACTTCGCTCGAGTCAAAGCGAGCGAACGGGAAGAATAATAATAAACATTAATTCATTGTGTATGTGTGTTTCTTGTCAACCATCTGGTTTATTCTAGCTATCACTAATAGATTTATTTACCCATGTGTAATAACCATAATACACAGTGAATTATCCTCATGTTATTGTCTCATCCATACAGGGACATGTTGCTGACGCTGTTACAACGCGACCCGGAAATAAGAATTAGTGTGTCAAAGTTCCTGGACCGAGTGCCACAAGAGAGCATCCATAGACACATCATAAAAGATAACTAGAGAAGCAAGACTCAGTATATGTGAACCGCGTTTATATTTTAGCAGTGCTCTATCTTAAATTGTAAGGAACACGTCATCTTTGAAATTAAATTAAGAAAGGAAATTTTTAAACTATTTGTTAATAACCACACTGGGATATCTTTTATTACATGACCTTACATTTGGGATGGGAAAATAAGGACATGAGTTACCTCACTTTTTCTTCTTCTTTTGTTCTACTGCTTCACTGTACAGCATCCCAGAGAGGTGGTAGATGTAATTGTCTGTGCTTCGCTTATCTCATATCATATTTGATTTCTTCCATATCTCATTTACTCTTAGCTAACTCTTTTTTGGACAGGAAATAAGTAGGTATATTTTGCTCCTGCGAAAAGAAGAGACATACTAAACACAGACACAATGCACATTCACAGACACAATGCACATTGACATACCTTACAAGTTAAGAAAATCCATCGTACTCAGATGAAAACCAAAGTGTGACTTATCCAAAAATCAGAAATAATCAATAAATATATAAAATGAAATAATACATTGAATACAGATAGCCCAGCCCTCTAATCCACTTGTAATGGCTTGTGGAATGCTAAGACTTATGTTACACCCTGTAGCCAGACTGCTATATTACCAGGCCACGTTAATTATACAATCAGTCCATATCATCTTCTTTGTATCTAGTTTTGATGAATGTATTTGTATTTTATTTATGTAAAGCAATATTCATCCCAGCTCTATCAAAATAGACGACCTGACAAATGTGTTAAATCAGTTAAACGTTTTTACTATTTGGGGAGTGAATATTTTACCATTGTTTGTGTTCGGTGCTACTTGCGTTTGTTATTCGGTAATCGTCTGAGTGTCGGCATATGTGACCTAGTGGTAGTGAACGCAGGTTTCCAATCCTGACATATCTGGTTCGAAATCAGCCGCACTGGATTTGGAAGAAGATTGCTTTGTGTTGTGTACACAATGGTATGAGCATTGCCCCTTCGTAAAGCTATGGCAAATTACTAAAGATAATAATCACTAAAAAATAAAACTCAATCACTCAATGCTGGGGTTTATTGCGACTGCCTGTAAAGGAATCTTTGCACTGTGGTGAAAGGGTTATGAATGCGATACGTAATCCCGCATATCGCGTTCGAAACACAGCTGCGGGAGATTTGAAAGCAGACGGCCGTGCTTTGATTTCCATACAATGGTATCAGAGCTGTTTGCTGTCGTAAGTTATCCTTTATAACTTTAGTGTCGTCCCTGGAGTGAGGGGAATCAAAACCCACATTTTTATTAACCCAATATTATTGTCCTAGAGAAACCAACAGACTCCGTCCACAAAACTCCGTCAGTCTGCAGACACCTCTTTCTCACTCTCACTCACCCCTAGATCATGCCCCCTCTCACTCTTCCCCAACACAACATACTCAACAACTCTAGCTTCAACAAATAAATACAAAATAATTTATTAAAACAAAGAGTATGTGTGTGAGAAGTGTATGAGTGTACGGTGTAGAATGTGTGTCGAATATACTAGTGTGTCTGTAGATTCAGAGCAGCAGATCAGGAGCCCAAGTCAGATGAACATCATAGCAAGGGTACACCACAGCATGATAGCTTAGTACGTGAACACCTCACCGATTGATGCGTCTCTTCTTCCAGCCGTTGACTTTCTCCGGGATCCACTGGGTCGACTAGATGCATGATCCACCAAAAATAGTTATTGTATAACCTTAATCATGGATCTGTCACTCACTATAAAGACTAAGGTCCCTATACTCAAATAAGTACGGATCGCTGTACCGTGAAAACTAGGTTTCAATGTCATAGGTCTCACATTTGTTCTAATCCATGTTCATAGATTGTCACACACAAACGGTTCTAAAGTACTTCTTTACTGTACTAAATTATTCCACGAGAACTTCATGTTCAAATGTCTTTCTCTACACACTAATGTTCAGTGGTATATGATGAAGAAACGAGTATCACCCACCCTGGGTGAATCCCTATTGTAAATGAATCGTTTATAATGTTTTGTTCAACTGAGCCAGTTTCGTAAGGACCCTCTGGATCCTAGGCCTAGCATAAACAGTGCTGATTGTACTTTCTTCTGGGTATTTATTCATCTTATAAAATAAAGTGAATGTTCATTGGATGTTCTTCTTAATGAGAGTTGACCTCCATCAAACCCAGTGTAGAGCTGCCTCATAGACGTAGGGGAACCTGTTAGAGAAAGAGACCACATCTGGTGAAGGCCGCCTGATACTTATCCCTACTAGCTGAATGTAGGCCTACTGCCTTGCTCAGAGATTTATCAGTGAACTAAACTCTGTCAAGGATCAGAGTGGCTCATTACCTCAATCAGAATCAGGTTATGACAAGGAAAGACTAATGAACAGAGTTCAGAACCCCAGTGGGCACCCCACTGAAAGATCCCACTATTGGACACTTAACCCATCTCCCAACCCATTCTTAAATCTCTCCAAATATCACCCCACTACACGATTCTCACTAGCAGAGCTAATTCTCCCTTCCCTACTCTATTCTCAACTAACAGAGCTAATCATCACTTCACTACTCTAGCTAGTTTTACCAAGGCTACTGCTTATATTAATTAGGCTTAAATATATTATCTATAATACCTTATGCAATACGCATCACTCTTGGATGACATCTACAACTTGCCATAAAGACATATGTTATTTAATGTTAATTAAATTGAACACATTAGATGCTCTTCGAATTTCCTCACAGCGGTACCCACACACGTCAGCTCTAGTCAACTTTTTCTTCAACACTAACCGTAAACAAGTTATGTTTTTGTCACAAAGAGCTGGGAGTGTTCTAGTGAAGTTCTTTTGATGTCACGCAGGTGTCCTCAGGGGCACTAACTATTTCCAGAAATCTTATTTCCCTTTGGTTTAATCAATGTCACCAGTTGTCTCCCCCTTGTTTCAACATCCAAAACAAAACACATCAGATGATCCTAGGGGCAGATTATCCATTTCAGACTAAGTTCTTATCCCCCTTGCTCCACCAATACAAAAGTTGTCTCTGTTGTTTCAACAATCAAAACAAGCCCGCGTGTCACAACCACATGCTTACAATTTCCTGACTTGTGAAAACTTCAAAGATAATTCCACTTGCCTGATCTTACCGACTCGCCGTAGTAAACAACTGCAGCTGCAAATCAGACTGTCCTTGTTATCTGTATTATCTGATTGTGACTCCACAGTGATTTCACGACAGTCGCTCCGAAATCAATAGCAAACTAATGCACATATACTGGAATCACAAATAGCCAGAAAATTCTGAAGTTGACTGCTACGTTCTGTAAAGGGTATCAACTATTTTTTATAGGACATACAACGAGTATGTTATAATCATGTGTATATTATTCGAAGAGATCTCATTTCACGTATTCTCAACACGATTACCATCAGTCTATTTGTTGCCCTTTCGATTATGTCTATCTTTCTATTGGCATAAATGTGGCGATGTAGCTTTATTTAAATTTATAAGATATGGGAGAAGTCGCCATTGTGAGACATAACATCAATAATATTTCATATGCAGATGATACAGTATTGATTGCAGACAACGAATAGGATCTGCATTATTTAGTGGATGCAGTCATTGTACACGGTGAACAACTATGGTTAGAATTACGTTGTAAGAAGACAGAAATTTTGGTTTTCACTAAGGGGAAAGAAATACCTCAATACGGGTAAAGGGGAGTATTCTTAAACAAGTGAATCGGTGTAATTATCTCGGAACAGTCATAACATATGATGGAAGGTGCTTAAACAGATTAAAACAAGAATCGCTATGGCACGAAGGAAAACATACTGACCAATAAAAAGGTGTCAATTATAACGAGAAAAAACGTGTTGAAGTGCTGTATAGAACCTGTATTTTGGTATGGTTGTTAAGCGTGAACAATGAGCAGACAAGCTGAAAAACATCTGATGGCAGTGGAAATGTGGTTTCTAAAGAAAATGCAAAGAATACATTTGACAGATAGAAACACAAGTCACCAAATCCTACAGGAAAACAAACTGAAAACCGTAACCTGATTCGAAAAATTAGACGTAGACATTGACGATTGTTTGTATTTGTTATAAAAAGATATATACTGGAGCACTTTAAGAATAATGCAATGATTGAGGGGGAAAGAACAATAGGAAGAGAGAGAGAGAGAGAGAGAGAGAGAGAGAGAGAGAGAGAAAGAGAGAGAGAGAGAGAGAGAGAGAGAGAGAGAAATATCTTGATAGCTTGACCACATGGCATAATCGAGACAAAAAACACCTGGTGTTTCGTATCGGAATATGTGTCTCCCTCACTGTGTTTCTTCATTGTGTCTCTTCACGGTGTCTCTTATTTGTGTCTCTTCACTGCGTCTCTTCATTGTGTCTCTTCACGGTGTCTCTTCATTGTGTCTCTTCACTATGTCTCTTCATTGTGTCTCGTCACTGTGTCCCTTCACTGAGTCTGTTCGCCGTGTCTCTTCGCTGTGTCTCTTCACTGTGTATGTTCACCGTGTCTCTTCATTGTGTCTCTTCATTGTGTCTCTTCACTATGTCTCTTCACTATGTCTCTTCACTGTGACTATTCATTGTGTCTCTTCACGGTGTCTCATCACTATGTCTCTTCACTGTGTCTCTTCATTGTGTCTCTTCACTGTGTCTCTTCACTGTGTCTCTTCATTGTGTCTCTTCATTGTGTCTCTTCACGGTGTCTCTTCATTATGTCTCTTCATTGTGTCTCGTCACTGTGTGTGTTCACCTTGTCTCTTCACTGTGTCTCTTCATTGTGTCTCTTCACTGTGTCTCTTCACTGTGTCTCTTCACTGTGTCTCTTTATAACAGCGCACAGATAAATAGGACTAACGAGTTCTTTGTTTGAGTATAAATAGAGATTTATTTCATCTTGATGACAACTTCTACAGCCTTCATACAACATGGCGTCTTCTCTCTTCCAGGCCCAGATGTTGACTGGTTGACTGGTTTCTAACAACAAACTACGTCACGACTTGAGCATCCTTCTTCCCATTCCACCCTGATGCTCAAGCGTGCTGTAGTTTTGCCCACCCCATATACACATACTGCTACACCTTCCTATTTTTTCGAAAGACTTTTTCCTTTAAAAAGTCTTTACTCCCAATCCCCTTACTCTATTCCCCCTCTTTCCTTACCTCCCATAACTCCTCTAACCTTCCCCAAACCAACTTTACTTTAAGTAAAACAATCTATTCGTAACTCTTTCCCCTGCCATATAGTAAACCACTATACATTTCTTGTTCGTTTTTGGCTCTTCAAAAGTGTTCCTGTACAAAATATATATCATAAGAACAGCTCGTATAACCGTTATCATACACTTGACATTATGAAATTCCTCACTCTTTCACAACACAGAAAACAACGTAGTTAGAAAAAGTAAAGAAGGGGTGCGCACCCAGTGAAAAGTATAAAGAACGAATAGTCAACACAATCACATTTACATAAAGGAATGGATAGTCAACACAATCACATTTACCTCTCTTGCCAACAAAAAAAAAATTTTGTAAACAATATTTTTTAAAAATACATCTTATGAAATACATCTTTGTTCCCTATAAATCAAGTTGATATAAGTTTTCTCAACATTTATATGTTCAACATTTATATTGCCATCCACAATTTATATTTCCGTTATCTCATCTTTGACCACGAACCAACGTTCATATTCCATGAACATTTTTAATTTAATTAACGCTGATTTTTCACAGCTCCTATATCTTTCCCCCTTACATCCCATGATCTGCTTCCTTGTCCACCTATATATATATACCCCAGCTTATATGCTGCCATTCACAGTCATATACCCAACCTTATATCTTCATATAATGCAGCTCCTATTTTTACACATATCCATCCCCGACTTTCGTTTCTAATACTTCATATCCAAAAGAACCTTTTCATGCCGATTATCACAGCCACATAATATTCACAAAGAGCATGTATGTGTCTCTCTATTAGCCCCTTAGTAGTTTTATTAACTCTTTTCTGAACGAAGGGTCTTAAATAAAGCCCTATGTATTTTCTCTATTTTAGCCAACACCATAACTATTTGAAAATTAAACTTACTTAATTAAATTTGTAACATATTTGCTAACAAAGTAACCTAATACACAAAACAACTTATTTAAATTATGAGTTAAGCGAAATAAAATCAAAACAGGACATCATACCCCCCAAATAGCTTTTTACACAAATTTATGTTTCCCCTCATATTAACTAAAGATATCAACTCATTCAAAGAAAAACACATTTTAAAATAATATAACATGCATCTTATCAAATCATAAGAAAATATTCTATTACTACCTATCACTATTGGTCTCTTTTACGGACCAATAGTTTGTACGCAAAAGTCTAAGAACACCACAATCCTATTCTACAATCAAATAATAACAATCATTTTACAGGACCAAACCAAGCAAAAAAAACATATTATATATGAGACATTAAAACTCAGACTCAATAAAACAACTGTCTTCTCGCTAAAGAGAAGGTTTTCAGAAAAAAATAATATAATTCACTTAGAATTAACTACGTAAAGTGACCCAGCAACATTGGCTTCTTATACGAACCAATGTAACACATATCTATTCACACAAGTCATTCCATTATTTTTTATAACCGAGAAAACAAAACAACTCACTACGAAGTATATATATATACAGACCAATTTCTTGACTTAGAGCAATATCTGTTCTCTCTACCCAAAAAAAATTACTAATCAACAATGACTGTACTATCATTGATTCTCTCCCCCTCACAATTTTCTATCTTTTTCCAGCTTAACTCCTAACACATCATAATATCTGGAATATCATCTTAAGCAAGCACTGTAAACTACAGGTCAACTCATTTTATCTATTACTAATGTGGCGATTATTCTATTGTCATCTCAATGTACCAGCCGTCATCTATCTACTAATTAACCTGTGGCTCGGCACACCAATTGTTTCCCTTGGATTTGTACCAAACCTCACTACCACGGTATTTCTAGCACCAATCAAACTTGTCTATTTACTATAGAGTACATCTACCTGCTGTACCATTAACTACTTAACTATCTACGAAAACTCAAGAAGTTGAAACATAAAATCAACCAGCAATTCCATCACAGAGAGGAAAAAATATATGCCTCACTCGAACCTACATCTATATTAGTTATCTCAATGCTTAACTACTCCTCAAGACCATTTATGAAAAGTATCCATAGAAGCCTTTTCCATTCCCACCGTTTCATATACTTCATCAAGTATCTCTTTCCTTTTTACACCATGAAACTTATTTTCCATTTCCACCGTTTCACATAAGTCATCGAGTATCTCTTTCCTTTTTACACCATGAAATTTATATCTTGCCATCTGCAGTATATTCTAATCATTTACTTCTTACGTTTCCAGTTCTTCAATAACTCCAAGTTTCTTTGAATAAGTGCTATCTCCACATCAATATCTTCTTCTTCGTATAACTTATTAGTTTCTTCCATACTACTATTTGATTCTGACTTTTCATCCATTTCCTCTTCTTCACCTGTATGTCTCTCGCTAGCAGCCGCTAATCTCTTCCGTTCAATATCCCATCTAATTTGTCTATCATTATTTCTTAAGGACCTTTCTAGTAGAGGCATATCTTCACCGCTTGTTGAATAATCTCTAATTCTTCTCTGTCTTTTTACTTCTCTTTCTCTTTGTTTATCTATTCTTCTTTTCGTTGCTTGTCTAGTATTCTTAAATGGAGCACCTGTTTCCTCTTCCATAGACTTTATACTATCATAATGATTCTCATTCACATTTTCTTCTTCTACCGTTTTCGGTATTGTCTGTTCTTGAGTATCATCGTAAACTGGAGTTGTTATTAACTGATTTTGTGCTGGATCTTTTCTAAAACCTGGGGTTATTGTAGCTCCTCTGACGACTTGTTCATCTAAATATCCAGTGTCTGAATAATAATAATTATTATAATTATTATTTTCCCTCTCATCCTCATCTCTTCTTAAGTGTTCCACGTGTGCCCTTGCCACATGTCCCGTGACCTGGTTCTTGATACTATACGATACTTTTCCTAGCTTTTCCAAAACGTAATAACCTGGAACCCAACGAGCATCAAACTTAGAGTTCCTTCTATGCTTCTTATAATAAACTCTATCACCTACTTTAAACTCCTGTAATTTTGTATTCACGTTTTTGTACTTTTTCTGTCTTTCTCTAGCTTTAATTATGTTATTCTTTAGTCTTACGTGTGCTTTATGCATTTCCTGTATGATAGTCTCTTGAAAGTCTTCCCCCATATATTTCTGTCTTGGTTTTAACAGATTATCTATAGGTAGTACTGGTTCTCTCCCGTGTATTAAATAGAATGGTGAAAACCCTGTGCTCTCATTTTGATTTGTGCGTATAGCGCTAAGCGCTGGTCCCAGGAACAAATCCCAATCTTTTTCATGTTCATCGACTATCTTTGCTATAATATCGTATAATGTTCTATGTTGTCGTTCGTTCTTAGCATTTGAAGAAGGTCTATAGTATGAGGTCTTTATATGGTTTATATTCAAATCTTTTAATAACTTTTCAAATTTTTTATTTACAAACTCCCTACCATTATCCGTAAGTATACTTTGTGGGCAACTAAATCTTGGTACGAACTCTTGTAAAAAAATATTAATGACAGTATCTGCGCTCTTATCTGGGATTGCATAAACTTCTGGCCAAAGACTGTAGACGTCTACTGTATGAATTAAATACACGTTTCCTGACAATGTTCTAGGGTGAGGACACGATATATCTAAACTAATTTTTTGCATAGGAAACTGAGGAATATCTGTATCTTGTAAGGGACACTTAATTATTTTCATAATCCTTAATCTGCATCTTTCACATGTATCTACATATTTACAAGCAGATTTAAATAAGTTCGGCCAATAATATTTACTTGTAAGTGCTTTTACCAACTTATCACGACCGAGATGACCATTCTCATCATGATATGCTTTTAAAACTTCATTTTCCAAATGTTTTGGAATATATTTCCTTAGCTGTTCGTTCCTTTCACTCATATAATATAACTGTTCGTCGTCTTGCAAAACTAAATAATTCTTCTTATATTTATTCTCCTCCGTTTCTTTTAATTTCTGTTTTATTTGTAAGACTTTTGGATCTAATTCTTGTTCTTCTTTCATATTAAATTGTGCTAAATGTGGGTCTTCTGCTCTAGGTTCAGACTCTTGATCCGATGGTAAACTCTCAAACTCTTCTCTATTTATTATGGCAGAATCTAATATATTCACTTGCCAGTTTCGGTCGTCGATCTCTGGTTCACCTTCATCTTCTGTGTCTCCTGATGACTGTGGATACGGGATCCTAGACAATAAATCAGCACATGTGTTAATCCTACCTGGAATGTATTCAATTTTCGTATTATATCCCTGTAGATTCAATGCCCACGTCTGTATCTTCCTGTTCTGCACTGGAGCTTCTAACAGAGATTTTAAAGGCATATGGTCAGTTCTAATAACAAAATTTGCGTTATGTAAGTAGTAGTTTAGTTTTTGGAGAGCATAGTGTATAGCATAAGCCTCTTTCTCGATAGTCGCCCATTTTCGTTGAGACCTGCTAAGTTTATGAGACAAGAAATAAATTGGCCTTTCATTTTAACCCCTGGTATTCCAGATTCTTTTCCTTCATATGGTTGAACCAGACACGCTCCTATAGCATTGTCCGAAGCATCTGTATATAGTATTAACTGTTTATTCAAATCTGGATGCGTCAATAGTGGTACCACTGTTAAGCTATTTTTTAAAAACTCGAACGCTTTTTGACACTCATCATCCCACTTAAATCTAGCGTATTTGCCCGTTAAATTAGTAATAGGCTCTGCTATTTTTGAAAACCCTGGGATAAAGCGCCTATAATACCCACAGGTTCCAATAAAAGCACGCACTTCTTTTACGTTAGTTGGAGGAGGTAACTCTTTAATAACCTTTATCTTGTCTTGGTCTGGTTTAATTCCGTCTCTATTAAAAATATACCCCAAATATTTTGTTTCTGTTTTTAAAAACTGGCATTTACTAAGCTTCAATTTAACATCATGTACTCTTAATCTGTCGAATACTAATCTGACATGTTTTAAGTGATCATCCACATCCCCTGCTGTATAGATTAGAATGTCGTCTATGTATGCCAATGCAAACTTTTGCATACCCTCTAATACCTCATTTATTAACAGCATGTAGTGAGATGGGGCCATTCGAACCCCGAATGGCATTCGTAAGGATCCGTAAGAACCCATATGAGTACAAAAAGCACTCTTCTTTTGAGCGTCTTCCGACATCGGGATACACCAGAATTCTGATCTTGCGTCTAGCGTCGTGAAGAATGTGGAGCCATTAAGCAACCCCAAAATATCATCAATCACCGGCAGTGGGTACGCTACATTCTTAGTGATCTTGTTCAACGCCCGATAGTCACAGCAGAATCGATGTGAACCATCAGGTTTGGTCACGATGACGATCGGAGATGACCACTCTGACTTCGATCTTGTTATTATTCCTGCTTTCAACATATCTTCTATTGCCTTTTCAACAACTTCCCTATTTCTTAATGGAGTTCTATATGGTTTTAAACTAATTGGTGGATGGTCTCCCGTATCTATTTCCATTGTAACTGTTTTTGTCTTTCCCAATTCTAAATCATTAATTGCAAAAACATCCTGATTTTCTTTTATAAGTTGTTCTAATACTTTCTTATTTTCTGGTGGAGCTTTTAACTGTGCCAACAATTCTTGTTCCTTTGTCATTTTGTCTAGTGAATGTATTTGGGCTGTATTTCTTCTGAATGGATGGATCAATTCATCCATTTGTACGTTCCCTCTTCTTCCGCGTCCGCGTCTGTTATTAACTCTTTCACTAGAAGTTTCTGAATAATTTGTTCCCGACATTTCTACTCTATCCGTTGCCAATATGTCACTAATGTTATGTTCTAGTTTGGCTATTACACATCCTCTGTATAATTTGATTTCTCTACCTGTGTTGTTAATAATCATTACTGGAAAGGTTAAGTGTTTATCTAACGATATTATTCCATCCGGGACTTCAAGACCAGGCTCATCAATTACTTCCTTTTGCAATTCAGTGATTCTAACTGTGTGTCCTGCCACATAATATGGGTTTCTCTTTATCTTGGCTTGTATCAAATTAACCGACTGTGGTTTTAACGTCGTGGACATTTTAATTCTAACTAGTGCCGATATATGCAAGTCTTCTTCCATATCTACATATACGTCCTTGAATTTTAATTTGTGTAAATAAAAGAGAAGTCTTACTCCGTTTTTTATTAAAAAATCTCTTCCTATAAGCATGTTTCTATTTAAATCTTTTACTACATGAAAAAGATGTCTTACGTTGATCCCCCCTAATTTAAAATTGATCATTGTCTGTCCAATTACTTGTAAATTCTGTCCTGTAACAGAGTGAAGATTATTATGACTCTTAAATATTCTACAATTTCTCATTATTTTATACAAAAAAAACTTTCTTTAATTACACTAACCTGAGCTCCTGAATCAATTAATGTACGAACTCTATATTTTCCTATTTCTATTATACATGAGCTATGATCTGTTTTATTTTCTGTAAACTGTTTGATTTCCTCTAGTTGAAAGTATTCTCTACTCGTCCTACTATGCCTGTTATTAACATATTCTTTAAACCTTGGGACCTTATTATTTTCCCTCCTACTACAGGTCCTATTTAATAGGTAGGGCGCCGGTTTTCCTGCGTTCTTGTACCTGTAAAATTCCTGTGTCTATCTTCAACATTCCTATTCAACCTGCTATTGCCATTTCTACTTTGTGTATTCGACTGGACACGCCTGTTATCACAAAAACGAGAAACATGTCCGCGTTGACCACAAAACCAACATACTATATTTGTGTTGTTCGTTTTACCTACTGTCTCACTTGTAGGATACCTCATATGTCTTCTTTCATCATAAGCACTTCTATTACCACCTTGCAACGTCTGTATACCTCATCTCCTATTCCATCCGAACCTTGTTTGTCCTATCTCCATAGGCTCCTCAATCCTGTCTTCTCGACTATTTCCTATTTCTCGTCCTGTTCTCAATCTAAATCTACGTCTCAAATTTTCTTCTTGTACCGCAATGTCTACAGCTTGTGATAACCTCTCAGGGTTTTCTCTCATCAGCTTAAACTTCAATCCATCGGATTTTATGCCATCTACAAAAATCCCGACTAACATCCTATCCACCTCCTCTCCTCGTACATTCTGTCCTAAGAATGCTTCTTCAGCCAGGTTAATCAACCTATCGCTGAACAATTGTACCGTCTCTCCAGTGTTTTGTTTAGACTGTCTCAACACCGAAAACGCATGTTGTGGATCCGTTATTTCCGCGTACTTATGGGCCAGGACGTCTTTGAACTGCTCCCATGTCTCATCTACTCTAGCCTCTAATTTCCTTAGGATATGATCCGAAACCGGTTCTGTTGCTGCCTGATAAGCAAGTCTCATTTTCTCTTCATCTGATGCAGACACCAAATACGCATATTTCTCTATGGAAGTTATCCATTTCTTAAAATCTCTTGCCTGTCCACTAAACTTAACAATTTCAGTTGCCATTCCCTGTTGTTTTATAACCGTATGAAGTCTACCTACCGCTGTTCCTACCCCGTCAAAACTTGTGCCAATGAATCTTGTTCTGTCATGCTGAAATATTTATGTATGCACCAATAAATCAAATTCACATTCGTAACCAGCTAAATTAACAATATGATCGTATTTACTTTACACAACAGAATTGTTCAACTAGTCAATTGTACGTAAAATAATATGTAAAGTTCACCAATTACCCTAATTTGCTCCCGATCCAAGAAAGACGGATTCTTCTATGTTCGATATCAGGTAGAATTCAAACGCCAGGAGTCTGTGCCAGTTGAAATGCTCCTCCAATCGATCACGCACTTCAGGTAGTTAGGGAGTTCTTCTTCCAACGTCTCAGTAACTTCAACCCCTGGTTGGATCCCTACCAGACTTTTGGCATCTTTTCACCCGATACAGGGCACATCAAAGCGACGTCTTGAGAATCGGTGTAATTCAGGAAAGCGATAATTTCAGTAGGTCGGCAGCCCAGTCTGCCTCTCCCACTTCCGAGAGTTCTTTAGCGGTATCGCTGCTGTTAATGAGCTTTCCATTTCTTCTTATTCCTCAAAAAGTCTCAAGGTCAGGATTCTGCGGCTTTTAGTTCGCTCCAGGAAATCTATCTTAGCGAGAAGTAGACAACTGCTCTGTTAGTAAAATGTTTCTACTTGATTCGACTTGCCTTGAAGGTTTCTTTTTCCTGAGCCTCTTATTTCAAACGATCCAGAAAAAACGTGCTGGTCTTTCTCTCTCTTCAGCTCGGCGAGATGATCACCACTGTACAGCAACTCACCCTGGCAAGCCGGCTTTCATAACTCAGGTGACAACGACTGTCTATACATCTAGGATTCTTGATAGCAACGAGAACTCTGAAAAATAATCACAGACAACCACCCCTAGCCGGGCTTTTGGCTGCTGTTATCCTCACAAACGATTTAGTGGCCATTTTTCAACTTCGCTTTTTCGTTCAACATAAGTATAGAACCGTGCCGTAATTCTGTCTCTGGGTATTTGATGTAAGCAGAACGAGATCTTCAAAACTTTGACTTTAGTTCGATGTTCGACCTGGACAGCATATTGTGATTCTGCGACACTCCAAGTTCGTATCCTGTGTCATGGGAACCAATTAAGTCCTTTATAACAGCGCACAGATAAATAGGACTAACGAGTTCTTTGTTTGAGTATAAATAGAGATTTATTTCATCTTGATGACAACTTCTACAGCCTTCATGCAACATGGCGTCTTCTCTCTTCCAGGCCCAGATGTTGACTGGTTGACTGGTTTCTAACAACAAACTACGTCACGACTTGAGCATCCTTCTTCCCATTCCACCCTGATGCTCAAGCGTGCTGTAGTTTTGCCCACCCCATATACACATACTGCTACATCTTCACTATGTCTCTTCACTGTGTCTCTTCAACATGTCTCTTCACTATGTCTCTTCACTGTTTCTCTTCACTGTGTCTCTTCATTGTGTCTCTTCACTATGTCTCTTCGCTGTGTCTCTTCACTGTGTCTCTTCACTGTGTCTCTTCACTGTATCTCTTCATTGTGGCTCTTCATTGTGTCTTTTCATTGTGTCTCTTCACTGTGTCTCTTCATTGTGTCTCTTCATGGTGTCTCTTCATTGTGTCTCTTCATGGTGTCTCTTCATTGTGTCTCGTCACTGTGTCTCTTACCTGAGTCTGTTCACCGTGTCTCTTCACTGAGTCTCTTCACTGTGTCTGTTCACTATGTCTCTTCACTATGTCTCTTCACTGTGTCTCTTCACTATGTCTCTTCACTGTGTCTGTTCACCGTGTCTCTTCACTGAGTCTCTTCCCTGTGTCTGTTCACGGTGTCTCTTCACTATGTCTCTTCATTGTGTCTCTTCACTGTGTTTCTTCATTGTGTCTCTTCATTGTGTCTCGTCACTGTGTCTGTTCACCTTGTCTCTTCACTATGTCTCTTCATTGTGTCTCTTCATTGTGTCTCTTCACTGTGTCTCTTCACTATGTCTCTTCACTGTGTCTCTTCACTGTCTCTTCACTGTCTGTTCACCGTGTCTCTTCACTGTGTCTCTTCACTGTGTATCTTCACTGTGTCTCGTCACCGTGTCTCTTTTCTATGTTTCTTCATTGTGTCTCTTTACTGCGTCTGTTCACCGTGTATCTTCAATATGTCGCTTCACTGTGTCTCTTCGCTGTGTATGTTTACTATGTCTCTTCACTATGTCTCTTTACTGCGTATGTTTACCGTGTATCTTCAATATGTCGCTTCACTGTATCTCTTCGCTGTGTATGTTTACTATGTCTCTTCACTATGTCTCTTCACTGTGTCTCTTCACTATGTCTCTTCATTGTGTCTGTTCACCGTGTCTCTTCATTGTGTCTCTTCACTGTGTATCTTCACTGTGTCTCTTCATTGTGTCTGTTCACCGTGTCTCTTCATTATGTCTCTTCACTGCGTCTGTTCATCGTGTATCTTCACTATGTCGCTTCACTGTGTCTCTTCACTGTGTCTTTTCACGGTGTCTTTTCACTGTGTCTTTTCACTGTGTCTCTTCATCGTGTCTCTTCACTATCTCTCGTTACTATGTATTTCGCGGTGTCTCTTCACGGTGTCTCTTCATTGTGTATCTTTACAGTGTGTCATCAGCTGGAGAGTGAGCTCTGATCACATTTAAGTGTGCGCACTGCCTAAAGTCATGAAGCACGCTTCGACGAAGTCCAAGACCGAATGGTCTCTCGTAACCACCACACTTGAGCTGATACTATGGTAGCAAATAGACTGGTTAGACTCGTAATAGGCAAGGAAAATGTGAAGGGTGCCGCCACTTGTTCATAGTTTTAGTGCTTGAGTGTAAAATGTGGCTTAGACATTAACATCCCCAAAAAAAAAAAAAAAAAATGATAATTAGCAGTGAAAAAGAAAGGTCATCAATGAACATCGCAGTAAACGGGGAGATATTAGAACAAGTAACAAGTTCTCGTATCTTGGACATATAATAACAGATGATGGAGGAAGTGAAACAGAAATCAAAAAGAGAATAGGAATGGCCACAAATGCTTTAAATGGTATGAAATTAGTATTAACATCTAGATAGAGTAATAACGCATTACACATGAAAATTGTCAAATGCTACGTATTTTCAACGCTACTGTATGGCGCGGAAGCCTGGACATTGAACAAGCAACTAGAAAGTCACATAGAAGCCCTGGAGATGTGGATATACCGAAGAATATGTCGAATTTCTTGGAAACAAAAAATAATAAAATGCAGAAATTCTAGAAAAACTGGGAATGAAGGGAGAGTTGATGAAAGAAATAAAGAGGAGGCAAGTGAAATATTTCGGTCACATTAAAAGATATTATACTCTTATAAAAACTATACTGGAAGGCAATGTTGAGGGCAAGCGAGCAAGAGGTAGACAACGATACAAGTGGGAAGATAACATCAAGAGATGGACGAACATCAGTCTGACAGAATATACAGTCAAGGCGAGAGACCGACAGAGAGAGAGAGAGAGAGAGAGAGAGAGAGAGAGAGAGAGAGAGAGAGAGAGAGAGAGAGAGAGAGAGAGAGAGAGATCCATTGCAGCCAACCTTCATTGTGGAGACAGCACCTGATTTATTTATTGATTTAAAAGAAATATATAAGATACTTATTTTTTGAGAATTTAATTGTTAATTTAATGACAGAATAGATCATGTGAAACTATACGGCGTCTTGTTAAGTATTTATAATTAGTGTGTTATTTTGTGATTCTGGAATGATAGATGGAGAATGTGGAAGAGTCGAAACATAACACTCAGCCCACTCAATAACATGATACACTAAGAAGCTTCACTCATGACACTTCGTTGTATCGTTTCATCGTGTCTTTTCGCTGTGACGTCTCTTCACTTGTCTCTTCACTATGTCTCTTCACCGTGTCTCTCACTGTGTCGTGTTATATACCCAAAATATTTCATGTTTATATTTTATTGATCTAAAAACCACTCCTCTTCAACATGATATTTCATCTAACGTTTATTTGATCTAATAAATGTTAATACCCTATCCCAAGATGTTACTTACATTCTATTATTTCTTTCCATTGATAAATATATCTATATCTCTTTACTGTGTCCCTTCACTATATCACTTCACTGTAACTACTCGCTATGTTTCTTCAGATGTTCAGATTAGATGTTGCAAGCAGGCAATGCTAGGGCGACCGTTTATTTCCTGCAATATCCAAACTTTGCTTATGGAATTAATTCAATACGGGAATCGTCGCCGGAGCTACGGAACACGTGCTCTGCGCTTGACACATCTTTCAGAGGCTAGCGAAGAGAGAGTGAGGAGGCGAAGACGAGGAAATGGTGTGAGAAGAAGAAATAGAAATAGGAGGGCAGGCGCCAGGAGAACAAGACGAAAAGTGGAGAGACTAGTTTTCAACCATGTAAGAGTGGGATACTGGAATTGTCGTAGTGCCAGGCAGAGAGTTCCTGTATTGGAGAGGCTTATATATGATTTTGATGTCCTCATGCTCCAGGAGCTAAATACAGACAAATACCATTGCCCTGGATACGCCAGTTATATAAACCCTACTGGGCAAAAGAGACATGGGCAAGGTCTGCTGGTAAAGGAAGGTGTGAAGCATGTGGTACTTGACTTGAGCCAGTGGAATCAGAGTGCAAGAGAGGTCCAGGGTATACACATGGAGATTGGTGGCTTAAGTTGGAACATCATAAATGTATATGCTACAGTGGACTGTTTTGTCAGAAAGGAACACTGGGACTGGCTTAAGGAATTGGAGGAATTACCAGGTGATAGGCTACTCATATGTGGAGACTTCAATGCAAGGAGCAGAGACTGGGACAGTAGTGGAGAAAACCGACAGGGAATTGCCCTTGCGGATGCGATGGTGGACTCCGATGTGGTCTGCATAAACGATGGTAGGCCGACTAGAATGGCAATGAGGCCTGGCGATGCAGACACAGCTATTGACTTGGCACTTGTCTCCCAGTCATCAGTCCTTGATGTAAAGTGGACTGTTTTGAATGACCATGGGAGTGATCACTTGCCATGCTCAGTCCTGATCTCTAAAGCCAGGAAAGTTAAGGCTGGGAGAGCGCGCAAGATCTTCCGGTGTGAGTGGACCGATAGCCTTCTTGAACGCCTCAGACAGCGGGCTTGCAACAGGAATGTTAAAACTCCTTTTTTGCAGCCCCCATGGTGGACCCCAGAAATAGACCAGGCTTGGAAAGCAAAGAGAGCTGCAGTGAAGCAGCTAAGGAAAGTGCGACAGACACCCCGAAGCTCACGAGAGGACGTGGACACAGCGGAAAATGTCCAGAAAGACAAGGTGGAGGTTTTCAAGCGCTGTGCTGCAGAGGCCAAAAAGGCAAAATGGGAATGTTTCACGAAGGAGATTGGAGGTGATAAAACACTGCAAAAATTCTGGAAACTGCACAGACAAATGCAAAGAAAAGATCGGCCTATGACAGTGGGAACAATTGATAGAGATGATGGTGTGCGCGTGACAACAGACAAAGCGAAAGGGGAGGCGTTTCTCCAGAGATGTTTAGAGCAGACCAATTATAATGATGCGGACACCAGAGATTCAGTTAGAGAGGAATTATCTGGCACCATGAAGAATATGCATTATGAAGACATCATACGGGTTGAAGATGTTAAACATATTTTGAAAAAGGCAAACGATACGGCACCATTGCCCGATGGGGTTAGGTATGGCCACATGAAGGCTTTGAGCGATGCAGACCTGAAGGAAATCACCGACTGCTTTAACCAGAGCATTAGGACAGCATCAATACCGCAAAATTGGTTGCACAGCTATCTCACCCCTCTCCCAAAACCATTCAAGGATCATTCAAAGCTTATCGGCTTTAGGATCATCACCCTTCAAAATACATTTGGGAAGGTTCCAGTGAAGACAGTCGCTGTCAAGCTGCAAGAGTTCTTGGAAAGGGGACAGCTTCATCCAAGAGGCCTGGGGAGCTAATGGCCAGGAAAAAATACCTGGTCAAATGTAGCTACTTTTGCTTTTGATGTTTATGAGGGGTTCCAGAGTAGACAGGAAACGATCTCGGTAGCGCTTGATCTCGAGGATGCATACAATAGAGTTCGATATGATATTTTGATGACCGTACTGATGGAGAAGGGGGTCAATCCCTAGTTGGTGAACTGGATAGAAGCTGTCCTACATTCTCGCCGGGTTGCTCTCCATCTGGGTGCATGGACCTCAGAGCCACATATTCTAACCCTGGGACTGCCACAGGGATCAGCAATCTCACCGGTGCTCTTTAATGTGTATACGAGGAAGATGGCAAACCTAGACGCACCAGGGGTTGGAAGGATACTAACATTTGCAGATGATAGTCTTGCATATAGACGGGGGAGAGATAGGGAGCAAACAGCCCAGGAGCTACAGGCAACAGTAGACAATGTGATTGACTGGTGCACTGAAATGAGTGCTGTCATCCACCCAGAAAAGGCAGCTATTTTGTGGTGCACTCTGGACAACAGGATTATGAGAGCTGATGTCCCAAGCCTCACGATAGATGGTAGAAGTGTCAACAGAGAGAGCAAACTGAAGTATCTGGGAATCACATTAGACAGGAGCCTGTCCTTCAAGGACCATGTGGAGACGGTTGTGACAAGGTCTCAAAGGGGACTCAATGCACTTAAAACTATGGCTGCAATGGACACAGAGCAGAGAATGCTTTTCACACTATACCAGCACTTGATCCTCTCAGTGATTGATTATGGACTAGGACTGCTCAGTGTTTCAAAGAGTCTGCTGGTGAAATTAGAGCGCATACAGAACGAAGCGATGCGAGTCATTCTGGGATGCACCAGAGACACCCCAGTTGTGTGTATGCGTTACATCCTTGGTTTGCCGTCTGTTGCTGGTAGGCTCAAGGTGATGCAGGCGAAGGCATACCTCAGAGTAGCTGCAGACACAGATCACCCGTTGCATGAGGCGCTGGACGCCGTTAAGGGTCAGCGACTGATAAGAGGGAAATCATGGATGGCTCAGGCGGAGGATACGATCAGGCAGATGTGCCCCATGGAGAACATTAGGAGAAGAGAAGAGTGGTTCAGAGTGTCGGCGGAGCAGTCAGACTTGTGCATAGTTATAATCACATTGAGCCGGGAGTGCAGGGAATGGCCAGCAGGGGCCACGGAAGTGGAAATCCAGCAACTAATTCAGGATAATGATCGTGTCAGAGTCTTGCATTCAGTAATAACACAGGCTCTTAATCACTAACAGATGTGATACAAACACTGTCACAGAATGACTTTACGTGACACACTGCAAAGACAATTCATACACTTTATTCACACTTCTCACTCATCACACCCATTACATGCATCATACAATTACAATAACGATGCAATAATACAATCAATATATACATATATATATATCAATGCAATGTATACAACTCACAAGCGCAAAGTCTCCTATACTCACAGGCGTTCTATCTATTCGCGTTCATACACACAAGTATACGAGCACCATTCATTCCGTCTGTCCTGAACAACTCTCCCAAGCCGTCTGGCCGCTAACCACTGTGAGTCTCGCTAGTCGGGGTTGTATCCCTGCATGGACTTTATGTCCCACGCATGCACCGACTGACCATTCTTGTCGCAGCGTGGTTAGTGTCGCTCACAGGTGGACCTGGCCGGAATCGCCAGGCGTCGTTGACGACGACGCGGTAGAACTGGTGGGGAGATTATGACAGATCGCTCAGGTGATGTGATTATCTACACAGATGGGTCGGTGTTGAGAGGTAGGAGAAGTGCCTGGGGGTTCTTAGCAAAAGCCAATGGTCGACGTTTGGTGCAGGAGAGTCTGGCATATGATACCACAACATCTAGCTTAAGAATGGAGGTGGAGGCGGTCAGTGCAGCTTTCCGCTGGATGGAGAATACGATACACACACACACATCGTGATTGTAACTGACTCAGAAAGCATGCTGAGTAGGGTGAAGACAGGCAAGCTTCGTGCAGAGTGGCTTGCTTCGCTTCGGAAGTCACGGGTGACAAGCTTTTCTCCGGGGCATGCTGGTGTACTGGGGAATGAACAGGCGGACAGATTGGCTGGCTCGGCAAAACTTGGTGGAGTATTGATGCATGACAAAGCTGATGTGGTTGCGACCTTGTGGGAGCATGTGTACACCTCGGAGGAGCAAATGGATCACCATGGTCTGGCAAGAATGCGACAACGAGGGGTGACGAGGGGATCTGGCCGACGATCAATGCTCAGAGGAAAGGCGAGACGGACATATAATCAGATTACTACTGGTACTATTAGTGTTGGAACTCTTCGTTGGCTGCTGAGGATGGGGACGGGGCGCTTATGGGAATGCCCCGAATGCTGTGATGTCGGTTCCTAAATCAATCAATCAATCATATGTTTCTTCACTGTCTAAAGACACATCTAATGTTCTATTAGACACAGCTAATGTTCACTATGTTTCTTCACTGTCTAAAGACACATCTAACGTTCTATTAGACACAGCTAAGGTTCTCTAATGACATATCTATTTAGCCCTCGCCCCAGATGACGGAAAAGTGCTACATAGAGCATCTGGTGGATAGAGTTGTGGAGAAGCCGGCATATAGTTGTTGGTTATAGTTTCACGTTTTAAAACGACAGGCAGAGGATCTCTTTACAGATATAATGGCTATGGTCACCGACCAGTATGATTACTACCAAGAAGGAAAGCCATGGCAAATTACTTTCTTTTCAGATGCCTCGCACATCATGTCTTTTCGCCACTCGAGGTGTGGAAAGAGTTCTTAAGATCTTCCAATCCTGATATATGGACGTAAATAATTAGCAGACAGGTGAGGTATTATGTGGAAGATGCGGAGATGTGGTTTTACGAGAGAATGACGTGAATATCGTGGATGGATTGAAAGAGCAATGGTGACATCTTGAAAGAATTTTATTTCCAAAGAGAACTTGTTACTGGCATCAGAAGAAGTCAGTCCACATTTGTGGGGGAATGTCTTGAAAAGAGGAAAGTTGGAGTGTGTTTCCGCAACGAGAAAGATGGAGGGGAGGAGAGGAAGAATGAAGATACCATGCGAGAAGATGTCGGACAGTTTGCAATCATAGAATAAAGGATCATCAGTTTCAAAAATGAGTGGCAGCACATCTGACAGAAGGACTACAAGGTGGAGGGCGGAGTTATGTTTAGTTAGATGACTAAACAATGTTAAGTTATTCGAAACTATTAGCTAGAGAAATAAACTATTTCGGTTTCTGGAAAAGTTTAGTTAGATGAATAAACATTGTAAGTTTGTGAACAAGTTTAGCTAGATGAATACACAATGTAAGTTTACGGAAAAGTTTAGCTGGATGAATAAACAAATCTTTGGAAAAGCCATTAAGTTAAGCAAAATGTTCAGTGAGGACATTTTCTGAAATGCCTAGTCCCATCGCCGGTCTCTCTGGCTGAGGGATTACACCACTTTCTCCATAATCCGGGTTTATCCACGCAGGGTCTCGCAGCGAGGCGAGAACTGGAAGCGGTTCGACCCGCGCTCGTGACTTGCGGGATAATTAGCCGGCCACTCAGAAATCAATGGCAAACTACTGAGCGTAATCTTGCCAAGAAATCAACATACAGCTGAAAGATGCAGATGTTGACAACGATGTCCTGTAAAGGATATGCAAAACATTTTTTCTAGTCCCATCGGGCCAAGCAACGAATAGTAACACTCTAACGGTCTAACCTACAGTGCATGTCGTGCGACGTAACTAAGGAAGATTATTCTTAGAGCTGGCCACTCAGTTAATAGAACATGTTTCCCTTCCACTCCTGCACACTCCAACTAACCATAAAGTAACATACTACGTGTGTGAAAAAGTTACAAGCAGCAAGTTGAGTGATATGCTGATGAAGCCTTTTTTATGCAAGCTGGCGTGGTAGGCATAGCTGGGGCTTATGTTTCAAGGCAGGATACACACTATAGGATGGTATGCACTAAAAAATCGACACCTGCGATCTATCGGTACCAGATATGGGTAGGACAGGCCAACAGATGGTGAGGTAAAACAGGGGAGAGTTTAGGCGGCTGGATACATAAGAACTCACACAGCGAGCAGACTTTCAGTCGTGGCAGGAGGAAACAATGCAACATGTGCTTCACTGGATTGCTGCCCTTGTGCTCCAGAGTCAGCAGGCCTTTTCAGCAACTAATTTATTATGGATCGTTGCAGACGATATCGGTAACTGCTTCTCCATATTGTCTGTCTGTCTGTCTGTCTGTCTGTCTGTCTATCTGCGTACCTGCCTGCTTCACTGTCTGTCTGTCTGTCGGTCTGTCTGTCTGTCTGTCTGTCTGTTTATTCTTTTATTATATAGTTTATGGATTGTATCTTTTTTGGGAGGGATTTTCACTCTGTGATTTATGTTCAACTTTATGGAGCCAGTTGTAAGCTATGTACACTATGTCCGTGTTTAATATGTCTCATATTTTCGCAGGAGCTACACATACATAGCTTTTCCTATTAGTAAGGCGGAGAAAGGAATGTTTCGTGTGGAATGGCTTGTCTCGCTTTAGAGGTCAAAGTTTGTCAGAATAGTATGGATTTTCTGCCCTGGTCATGAGGGTGTGTAGGGGAATGAACAGGCGTATAGGTTGGCAGCGAATGCGGTTCTACTTGAGCAATTTTGCATCGAAGCAGTGCGGCGAAGTTTTATTTTTCTATCTTTTCATTCCTCTTGGGTTTTATTCCTTTCTTGGGGAAATGGAGATAAATTATGATATTGCCGAGACGTTTCGTAGCAGAAGTCCCCCATGTAAGTAGGTTTCAGCATGAAACCTATGACAAAGCTCTCGAAAATATCCAAGAATGATAACTAAGTGCTCTCAATTCCACAGCTGCCTACAGGTCTAGGTTCCCAATATCCTTTATAGCGGTGGGTTGTCCTATGAGACCATAAAGACATCCCATGTCCATCCTCTAAGAATAAAGATTGTATATCTTAGCTCATGGTTTCATGTCAGATTTCTAGGATATTGCTCGGCAATGTCCGGTCGCATGGAGGTTTTTCTCTTTTCAACTGGGAAATCCCCGTGTCGTGGGTAATAGGATTCTTCTAAGCCGTAGAGAGAATGTTATTATCTACTTTATCACTGGGTCTTGCCCTATCAGCAAAAGGAGTGCCACCAGTGTTTTCCTAAATGAATTGGTCTCCGTAAGATTACTCCTCGTTATTTTCCACCGTCAATCTTTTTGGCAGGAACTTTGCCAAACATGATTTTATGATATGCATAGAAATTGTATTTGCCTCGGTCTTGGTAGGGTGTACGTTTAAATCCCCCCTGGTTTCAGAGTTTCATTCCTTCGATATTCCTTTATCTGGGTGAGTTTCTTTCCAACAGAGTCCTATTTGGTATCCGTGCTTGAAAGTACTAGGCTAGAATAAGTTGTCCAGCCTTGAGAAATTCCGTGGTTCTCCATGAACTGTGAATTGGTATCACTTCTTGTAGAAGTATACTTAAACAGCTGTACTGCATATCCAACATCGTTCAAAGTGACATGTAGACAAGATCCTGAGTGTTGTGTATTCCAACAGCTCCTGGCTTCATCTCCAGCAGGTCCCATCAGCTGTGATCTCCTGTTAACTTCAGTTGTGTTGTTGATAGATATTATCTTCATCTTGCCCAAAGAAGTATTTTCTTCTTGGTTGTTGACAGATATATTTATAGATCCTGGATCTGAGTCCTCATTACTTAAAAAGTCGCTTAAAAGTCGACAGGGTCGACTTCATTGCACCGAGTTTTATCCCGTATGGCTCGGTCTCTTTCCGCAGCGTGGAAAGCGTCGCATAAAGCACGAACTCCGTAGCTCTAGCGACGACCCACTGGAGTCTCCAAAAAATTTCACTCGTGAAACGAAGGTCGCGGCCCGGAATCGAACCCACAACCATCGGAGCCCGAGTTAAACGACTTGACCACTTCGTCACGGAGGCTCCCTGATTCCGCATAACGACCTTCATGAATGTGTTTTATATCTTTAGATTCCTTTTCGTAAGACGTCAAGATCCTAACATTGTGAGGGTTTTCCCCGTGTCTTGTATGTCCACCGTGCTTGGGCTCTCTTGTGCCAAGTCCAGATGAGGTATTATCTCCCTGGTCTGCGTTCCGTATGCCAAACTCAGTGAAAGGGAATGATATGCAGTGCAATTGTCCACGTCATCTCCCACCTAAGATAAGTAATCCAAACTGATAATTATTTCATCTTTTGTGACCCCACAGAAAGAAACATTGGAATCCTGTTTTACATCAATTCCTGTCTCAGTTGGGGGGGGGGGGCGCTGAGTAGAGGGATGAGAAACACTGGAATCCTGTTTTACATCAATTCCTGTCTCAATTAAGGGGCTGAGTGGTCTCGAGATATGGTGTCCGCCTCCAGTGCTGGAGGTTCCAGGTTCAGGCCCCGGTGAGGACCGGGATTTATTTAAAAAATCCATCTTGACTTCCAGTAATAAAATTTCCCTTGGTCTCTGGGTAGTGAGATCGGACGCCCGTGTGTATTGTTGCGCATGTAAAACATCCCTTGACAGTTGGAAATTGAAAAAGAGGAGCCTAACGGCTCTGCCCGGGCACAATTTCGAGTTAAAAATCTACCCAAAGTATTTCAGGATCCTCGCCGATGCAACGGAGTTCGTGCATTGAGCTGAGTTTCTCCACACTCAGGTTTGAGTTAGGAGGAAAACGGAGCACTTATGTGTTAAACCGTGTGCCGTGATGTTGATCTAACGACTAAACTAACTAACTAAACTGTCTCAGTTGAGTTTATTGCCACTGTTAGTTCATCTGAACTGAAGAGAACAAGAGAGTCGGGTAAGGCTTCACTATTGACATCTTTAAAACATTTCCTCAGGTCCACTTCCTCCTGAGATTTTCTCCTATGGAAAGTCTTAGAAAGATTCTGAGCTTGCTGGGGAGCCAAGCGCAAACCCAACTAATCCGCTTTCACTGCGGTGTAAACAGTTATTGCGCGTATGTTTGTGACTGTTTATTGATCTTTTGGTACTTTTTTCCCCATCCTTTTCTTTTTAAGTATAGGACGTATGAGCCTCTGTCGTTCGGTTTTCAATTTTCCGAACGAATGCATTTCTCTTCAATGGGAAAGTCAGCTACCCTCCCATCTATCAGAATTGTGGCTTGAGAGGTTGGTATTTTCTCTGCCACACTGGTAGATTCCTCCACGTTCAGTGTTTCAGTATGCTGTTTTCATATATCATTTTCTTCAGCCTCGCAACGAAACTTTAGTCCGCATGCTGGTTCAATTACTTTTCTAAATTCTTCATCAATTGCACCACAAGCTTCCATCTCTATTCTAATACATGTATATTTTTCTAGATCATCTTCTGTTAAACTGTCAATTATGCCCAGCCTTCTCGTGGACTAAGAAAACAGTGCGATGATCCGTGATAACTTATCGGCTTTTCTCGTGCAAATAAATATATTACTACCCTACACGGTGCTAGTCAGATATACTAGAATAAGAAAGTGACAAGTGGCACAGACAATGGAGGAATATGCTATTAGTGAATTCAGTGAGAACATCATACACGGAATTAACTAAGCATTGATTAAATTATACATGATTAAATCAAATGATAAAACACGCAATCAACAAATCATCAATCATATCATTACTGTATAAATACTGATTAAACATCACTGATTAGTGTGATTATTTATAACGACAATGGTGAATGATGTAAGTTAACTCACAAGATACTATTCATTATTAACTTTTGAAAGTTACTTATATTCAACAAACTTTCCTAGTAACAAATTCGTAAATTAATACTTAGCATAAGTAATGGGTGAAGAGTGAAAGAATTATTATGAAAAAGATAGTGTGGGGTCTGCCAAGATACACCCAAGTTAATTGCTGAGTGCCCAGGTTTAAATCGTGAGCGGGACTCCAATTAGTCAGAAATTTCGCCTCGAACAAGCATGCTAATAAGTTAGAAATATATGAAAACTAAGTATTGCTGCTAAGAATTAAGTGAGAATGGCCTAGGTTCGATCCTCGGGCAAAACAACAACGCTAAACTAACAGATTTGATATAGGTTCCTTCGGAGCGAACCAAATTGATCTAGGGGTTATTCCATGATTCTTTCGAGGAAGTGCAATCCACTTTTGTCAGAAGCCGAAATATCTCAAACTGGCGTTTAGTTATGGGTGGCAAAACAACAACGCTAAACTAACAGATTTGATATAGGTTCCTTCGGAGCAAACCAAATTGATCTAGGGGTTATTCCATGATTCTTTCGTGGAAGTGCAATCCACTTTTGTCAGAAGCCGAGTTATCTCAAACAGGCGTTTAGTTATGGGTGCAAGTTCAGATCACTTACACTCCAAATACTAGTGAGAACATTTGGGACAAATTTCTCTTGTAAGCTGACTGAAGAAAGAGTCTCTAGATACTCAAGAGAGCAAGCAATTCTGCGTAGAGCAAGTTATCTCCCTGACTTATCCCCTCCTGGAAATATATATTTCTCCACCCTAACTTACTGTCATGTGAAAGAGTCTACAAGCTCTTAAGCTATGAATAAACATATACATATAGTTAGAAATATGGATAAACTATGAGTTTAAACAAATTATCACTGATTATTATTACATTTTCATGATCGTTCAACAGAATGGATTATATGAATAAATCAATCGTGCTGCTGAAACGTTAATATCATGACGATGCTTGTTCTAGTTTAGGTTTTGAAATCCTTGTGGTATGCGATGAGAGAATGATTTACACCATGTAGAAAACAACATATACGAAACTCATTGGCACAATTGACAAAACAACCTCTGTGGGCAAGCTCCACTTTGAGACCCGTTGCATATCCAGCATGCAGGATTCTTATTGGGTCCTAGCACGAGCAGCAGCCACTCCGTTATATATGTGAGTGAATTGCTGACTATCTGTGGGTCCTATAAGAGCTGTAATTAAACAAGACGAGGCTGTATAGTATATATTTTTTTTATACATATCATCACTGACACCTTTCCTTCTTGACAGACGATAGTTTGGTACATTGTGCTTCAAACAGGCTTAATAACTACAAGCCATGGCGATGGCGAGTGTGGCTGATAAGGCCAGTTCGTGCTGTAAATGTTTGCCCACAGTGGATGCATGTGAAAACATGGTCATTTCAACCCTCATTCACCATCTTACGTCTCTCACTCTCTGTGTGTGCTTTATCTGCAATCATTTTCTCCTTTGTCTTTATCCCGTTCTGACAGTTGCCCTCCATGCAACACGTTCAGCGGCGACTTGCTCCCAATGTGCATTATCAATGCCTGTATCATTCCTGTCCCGCTTATACACATCATTGTATCGTAGTAGATGCCGATCCTGTGATATCCTACCTATCTGTAATTCACCAAAAGAGATGTCCTTTGGTATTCTACCGTCATCCATCCTCCTAACATGTCCTATCCATCTAAGTCTACGGAGACTGAGCAGGGAATATACCGTCACACAACCTGATCTTTCCAATACTTCACTATTTGTGATTTTGTCTTGCAACTTAATACCAAGTATTCTTCGCAGACACCACACATGAAAGCTGTTTAAACGTTTCTCTTGGTATGAGTAAGTTGACCAGGTTTCACTGCCATAAAGAAGAGTATTAAGGACACAGACTTGGTAGACGAAGACTTTTGTTTTGGCAGTAAGCTTCCTGTTCTCCCAGACTCTTGTTGCTAACATGTTCATTGTTGTTGCTGCCTTACCAGTCCTGATGTCGATTTCCTGATCTAGGGATAATTTGCTATTTACCTCTGATACTAGATATGTAAAATGGTCTACTATCTCCAGTGCGGCGTCGTCAATAAAGATTGATGGTACCCCATGTGCACCTTGTGACATAATCTGTGTCTTCTTTATGTTAATTGTTAAACCAAATTCAGAACAAGCATTGGAGAATGCAGATAGTAGATGTTATAATTCTTCCTCATAATGGGTCGTAATTGCAGCATCATCAGCAAAAAGCAACTCTCTGAATTAGTTCCCTCCTAATTTTCGTCTTGGCCTTCAATCTCTGAGCTTTATAGAGGCCGCCATCTGAGCGTGGGTGAATGTATATAACGGCATCCTGATCACGTAAGGCATATTTAAATAGAAGTGAAAAGTATATTCCGAAAAGGGTGGGGACTAGTACACAATCAAACTCTTCTGAAGTTGCACCATCAAAGTTGATTATACCCTTCATGCCTGTGTGGAACGATTCCACAATGAACAGAAGAGTTGGTGGGCAGCCAATCTTCTTTAGTGCCTTGAACAGAACCTCAAGACTGACCAAATCAAATGCCTTTGTGAGGTCGATGAAGGCAATAAACAGTGGTTGATTTTGTTCACGGCATTTTTCTGGCATTTGTCGCAATGAGAATATCATATCGATGGTAGACCGGTTCTGTTGGAAGCCGCACTGTGATTCGGGGTACACTTGATCTCCTAGGACTTGAAGTCTGCGCAGAACAATTCTGACAAATACTTTCCCAACAGTACACAGAAGTGAAATACCCCTATAGTTGTAACAGTCGCTTAGATCGCCCTTGTTCTTGTACAGCGTTGAGATGCTTGAATCTTTGAAATCCTGTGGGACTTGTCCTTCTCGTCAGCATAGCTCTATTAGCTGGTGGATCTGTAGAGTGAGTGTGTCTTGCCCATTCCTGATTACCTCTAATGGAATCCCATCCTTTCCTGGAGCCTTGCCAGATGCAAGTTTATGTATAGCACACATAACTTCTGTTATGGTAGGAAGTGTGTCCAGGTGGTCAAGAGATGGCAGGGCTCTATGGCGTTGAGGGCATGTTCCGCTAGTTTGGTCTCACTTGAGTAAAGCTCTAAATAGTGCTATACCCATCTATCCATCTGCTGTTTCTTATCAGTGATGATTTCTCCAGTCAAGGTTTTCAGTGGTGCACTTCTTTCGATCATTGGACCACAGGCTTTTTTTTATCCCTTCATACATGCTTCTGATGTTTCCCTTATCACTTGCAATTTGAATGGACTCACATAACTTGATCCAATAATCATTTGCACACTGCCTCGCAGCCTTTTGCACATCCTTCCTAGCTTGCTTCAGCTCACTGAGAGTGTTACACGTTGTTCTTTCCTTGTTTGTTACGAGAGCTATCTTCTTTTTTTCAATCAAGGGCTGCGGTGTCTGGCTGTTTGCTGCAAACCAGTCCTGCCTCTTATGATCCACAGTGCCGTAAACTCCGACAGCAGTTGTATAAAGAGTTTCCTTAAGTTTACCCCACTTTTCACTTACTGTACAATTTTCTGATGTATCAGTGAACACTACTCTAAGGGTCTGAATCATGGCCTTTATACTAACCACATGAAATAAAGATGAATTCCTTCCTTATGAGATGTCTGAGACATATCCTGGGCATATCGTGGAACGATCACATAACAAACGAACACGTGCTTGAAAGTGCGGATAATACCACAGTGCACTCCCTGCCCAAGCTGAGACGCCTCCGGTGGCTGGGCCGTGTATCTCGAATGGAGGATGAATGTATTCCCAAAGATCTCCTATACGGAGAACTAGCCACAGGGAAGAGGCCAACCGGAAAATCCTCAATGCGATATAAGGATGTGTTTTAAAATGATATAAAAACCCTTGGCATATATCCAGACACGTGGGAAAGAGTTGCAACAGATAAATGTTCTTGAAGGAGAGATGTACGAAACGGACTGGTGCTCTTTAAGCGCAATCTGATTCAAGAAACTGAGGATAGGCGGCACAGGCATAAAATGCAGTCACTCACTGTGGGACCAGCCTCGTCTTAGAGATGCGGAAACTGTGACAGAGATTGTCACTCTCGCATTGGACTAACCAGTCACCAGCTGTGCTGCCAGGCACAACTCTATAGTCCTGCAGGATTTAAAGAGGCCTACTACTACTATACTTGAGTGTTTCTCATCTAAGTTCACCTCATTTACTCTCTCTATCTCTCTTCTCTCCTTCTCTCTCTCTCTCTCTCTCTCTCTCACACACACACACACACACACACACACACACACACACACACACACACACACACGCGCGCTGTCTGTCTGAAGGGCTGAAGTCGCACATCCAAGTCGAACATCAAACAAAGTCCTTCACTTCACCTGCATTAAAGAATTAGTTTCCTAAGTCCTCTGTCTAGCTTGATACAGGCAAGATGAACTGGTGACATATTTTCTTCTTCCTAGTGGTTTCACAACAATGTTGGTAGGAATTATAAGTATTGTTGGTCGGAATAACCAATGTTATTTCGGACGTTATCAATAAATTGCTTACCCTCGGGGATTTCTCCTGAGTAGTCAGTCTTCTATGTGCGACGACCTCATGTAGGACGGATCTGAATGTCTGTCCTGTATGTGAATAAAGTTAGATTTCTCCAAATAATCACATACAACCAGGAGAAAACAGTTTTCACGGTGACACCATAAAGGCAAGAGTTGGAACAATAAGTAATAAAGAAAACTCACAAGCTTGAGGTTTGGAAGAGTAAACAGAAACAAGAAAACTAAAGCAGGCCCTCAGAGCAGAAGATAAATAATAAACGATATAATTTGATTACCTGAGTTTATTGCTCGAAATCCTGCTACTAGACTCCTTACTGAAGTTGGGCAAAATGAGATGGTAATATCTCACCAGAAGGCTTCACTGGAAGGCTATAACTGTGTTTACGTTTGAGCTTTGTTGGCAATGCCGGTTTTTAAATACATTCTTCTTCACTACCGTGATTTCCGTCTTTTCTTCTCCCATTTTCACTTAGGATGGTTACATGGACGTCTCATGACCAGTAATCTTTAGCTCCTTGGGTTTTATTCCTTTCTTGGGGAAGGGGAGATACAATCTGATATTGCCGAGGCTTTTCGTCACACGTTTTCTATAAGTTATTAATGTTTGGTGTAATAACGAATGCTGCAATCTATTCATATTATTGAAATGAGAGAAAACGCGTACATTATTTCCTTATGGAAAAGTTTGTGGGCAGGCTTGGGCTATGTTTATGTATAACCATATATGACCACATTACAATCCGCAGGTTGGAACGATGTCGGGTACCACAACCCAGACGTCAGAAGCCCCAACATTGACCACCTGGCAGCCACCGGCATCAAGCTCAACCACTCCTACACCCAGCCGATGTGCTCTCCGTGAGTATCTACAATGCTCACATCATTAAACCACTCCTACAACCAGCCGCTGTATTCTCTGTGAGTATCTGCAATGCTCACATCTCTGCACCTCTTCTGTGTCTGTGGCTGAGGGGTTAATGACACGCAATTTCATATTTCCAGGACATATCTAGTCACGGGCTCCAAATCAGCCATGAGTGATTTGGAAACAGTCCTTTCCGTTGATTTAGATGATCTGAGGCGTCGGCATCTTAGAAAGCAGTATATTACTAAAAAGATAATTGCCTAGAAAATAGCATACACGCAGTCAATAAATGTTGGGGTTGATTGCACCATTCTATACAGTACATACAGCTAATGATATTACTATTATTATTATTATTATTATTATATTATTATTATTATATTATTATTATTATTATTATTATGACAATCCTATGTCCAGCTACTCTGTTTTCTGTAAGTCCACGTCCGCCTTAGCTTGACCACACAATGAGCTGTCTGTGTTTGCTCACACAATGAGCTGTCTGTGCTTTATCACACAATGAGCTATCTATGCTTGGCCACAGAATGGGCTGTCTATGCCTGACCACAGAATGGGCTGTCTTAGCATGATCACACAATGAGCTGTCTGTGCTTGGTCACACAATGAGCTATCTGTGCTTGACTTCAGAATGGGCTGTCTTAGCTTGACCAAAGAATGGGCCGTTTTAGTCTCACAGGCGAATGGGCTGTATTATCCTGACCATAGGATGGGCTGTCTGACCACAAAATCGGCTGTCTCAGATTGACCACAGTATGGGCTGTCTTAGCTTGATAAAACACTGGGCTATCTTAGCTTGACCAGTTGTCGTAGCCTGTCACAAGATGAGCTGTCTTAGCTTGTCACATGATAAACTGTTTTAGACAGTCACATCGTGATCTGTCTTACCTTCTCATACGATTAGCTGTCTTGGACTCACATACGATGAGTTGTCAGGGATTGAAAACACGATCAGATATAATGGTTACTACTGCAGAGAAAATTCCATGGAAAGGATCCAGAGAACGTCTAAGGAAAAATAGCATCTCAGAAGCTCGCAAGGAACAATAACACCAGAAAAGCTAGCAAGGAACAGTTATATAACATACAATGCAAGGAGTAACACCACATAAACATGCAAGGAAAAGTTATATGGCATACACTGTAATGAATGCAACATAACAGAAGCAGGCAGGTACAGTTATGTGAGACACTACGCAAGACACAGTATCACAGCAGAATGCAACGAAAGGTTCTGTGACACACAATTCAACAACAACACCATCACAGAATCAGACACGTAACAACATCACAGACTCAGGCAAGGAACAACTTCACAGAATTAGGCAACGAACAACATCACAGAATTAGGCAAGGAATAATATCACAGAATTAGGCAAGGAATAACAACACAGAATTAGGCAAGGAATAAAAACACAGAATTAGGCAAGGAACAACATCACAGAATTAGGCAAGGAATAACAACACAGAATTAGGCAAGGAACAACATCACAGAATTAGGCAAGGAATAATATCACAGAATTAGGCAAGGAATAACATAACAGAATTAGGCAAGGAATAACAACACAGAATTAGGCAAGGAACGACAACACAGAATTAGGCAAGGAACAACATCACAGAATTAGGCAAGGAACAACATCACAGAATTAGACAAGGAATAACATCACAGAATTAGGCAAGGAATAACATCACAGAATTAGGCAAGGAATAACAACACAGAATTAGGCAAGGAATAACAACACAGAATTAGGCAAGGAATAACAACACAGAATTAGGCAAGGAACAACATCACAGAATTAGGCAAGGAACAACATCACAGAATTAGACAAGGAATAACATCACAGACTTAAGCAAGGAACAATATCACAGAATTAGGCAAGGAACAACATCACAGAATTAGGCAAGGAATAACATCACAGAATTAGGCAAGGAACAACATCACAGAATTAGGCAAGGAATAACATCACAGAATTAGGCAAGGAACAACATCACAGAATTAGGCAAGGAATAACATCACAGAATTATGCAAGGAATAAAAACACAGAATTAGGCAAGGAATAACAACACAGAATTAGGCAAGGAACAGCTTCACTGGATTATACAAGGAACGACATCACAGAATTAGACAAGGAACGACATCATAGAATTAGGCAAGGAACGACATCACAGAATTATGCAAGGAACGACATCACAGAATTAGGCAAGGAACGACATCACAGAATTAGGCAAGGAACGACATCACAGAATCACACAAGGAACGACATCACAGAATTAGGCAAGGAACGACATCACAGAATTAGGCAAGGAACAACAACACATAATTAGACAAGGAACGACATCATAGAATTAGGCAAGGAACGACATCACAGAATTATGCAAGGAACGACATCACAGAATTAGGCAAGGAACGACATCACAGAATTAGGCAAGGAACGACATCACAGAATCACACAAGGAACGACATCACAGAATTAGGCAAGGAACGACATCACAGAATTAGGCAAGGAACAACAACACATAATTAGGCAAGGAACGACATCACAGAATCACACAAGGAACGACATGACAGAATCAGGCAAGGAACGACATCACAGAATTAGGCAAGTAACGACATCACAGAATCACACAAGGAACGACATCACAGAATTAGGCAAGGAACGACATCACAGAATTAGGCAAGGTACAACAACACAAAATTAGGCAAGGAACAACAACACAGAATTAGGCAAGGAACGACATCACAGAATCAGGCAAGGAACGACATCACAGAATCACACAAGGAACGACATCACAGAATCACACAAGGAACGACATCACAGAATCACACAAGGAACGACATGACAGAATCAGGCAAGTAACAACAACATCACAGAATCACACAAGGAACGACATCACAGAATCACACAAGGAACGACGTCACAGAATCAGGCAAGGAACGACATCACAGAATCACACAAGGAACGACATCACAGAATCAGACAAGGAACGACATCACAAAATCACACAAGGAAAGACATCACAGAATCGGGCAAGGAACGACATCACAGAATCAGGCAAATAACAATTACATCACAGAATCAGGCAAATAACAATTACATCACAGAATCAGACAAATAACAATTACATCACAGAATCAGACAAATAACAATTACTTCACAGAATCAGGCAAATATCAATTACATCACAGAATCAGGCAAGGAACGACATCATAGAATCAGGCAAGTAACAATTACGTCACAGAATCAGGCAAATAACAATTACATCACAGAATCAGGCAAGGAACGACATCATAGAATCAGGCAAATAACAATTACATCACAGAATCAGGCAAATAACAATTACATCACAGAATCAGGCAAATATCAATTACATCACAGAATCAGCAAGGACAAAATAACATCACAGAATCAGGCAAATAACAATTACATCACAGAATCAGGCAAATAACAATTACATCACAGAATCAGGCAAATAACAATTACATCACAGAATCAGGCAAATATCAATTACATCACAGAATCAGGCAAATATCAATTACATCACAGAATCAGGCAAGGAACGACATCACAGAATCAGGCAAGTAACAATAACGTCACAGAATCAGGCAAATAACAATTACATCACAGAATCAGCAAGGACAAAATAACATCACAGAATCAGACAAATAACAATTACATCACATAATCAGGCAAATAACAATTACATCTCAGAATCAGGCAAATATCAATTACATCACAGAATCAGGCAAGGAACGACATCATAGAATCAGGCAAGTAACAATAACGTCACAGAATCAGGCAAATAACAATTACATCACAGAATCAGGCAAGGAACGACATCATAGAATCAGGCAAATAACAATTACATCACAGAATCAGGCAAATAACAATTACATCACAGAATCAGGCAAGGAACGACATCATAGAATCAGGCAAATAACAATAACGTCACAGAATCAGGCAAATAACAATTACATCACAGAATCAGACAAGGAACGACATCATAGAATCAGGCACATAACAATAACGTCACAGAATCAGGCAAATAACAATTACATCACAGAATCAGCAAGGACAAAATAACATCACAGAATCAGGCAAGGAACAATACCATCACAGAATCAGGAAAGGAACAACACAGAATCAGGCAAAGAACAATATCACATAATCAGCAAGATCGAAACTACAGAATCAGAAAGGAACAATATTACAGAATCAAGCAAGGAACAAAAACGACGCAGAATCAGGCAACACCAACACAGAATCCGACAAGGAACAATATTACAGAATAGGGCAAGTAACAAAAACATCACAGACACTGTGAAAGGAACAACAACACCTAATCAGGCGTGAATCTTGAAGGAACGACGTTACAGAATCGGGCAAAATAATCAAATCAAATCAACTTTATTTTCAAAGGGTAACAAATTGGGCACGCAGGCCCGTCTTACATTCGGCCCTTCCAATCACTCGTCTTTCATTCATCAAGAGCATTATACATTTACATAGGAAGAAAGATAAACATTGTGAAATGAATGTTGTAAACATAATCAAGACAAACTACCATGTTATGAGGCCCATCTCCCATTTACCCATACATCACCCCACCCACACACACACACACACACACACCCTGGGACACATACATACCCCACCAACCAACCCATCCTCCTCCCGCACATCCCCCACCCACACACACACTGCCCTCACCTGTTCCCCCAACCAAAACACATTCGCCACCCACAAACATCCCCCACCAACCTACACATCCCACACCCACCCGCATACACATCCTAACCCACACATCCTAAGTAACAAGAACATCACAAAAACTGGCCAGCCCACAGAGATTCTGAGTTAAGCTAAACTGACGAGAATTGATAGAGAGGCTTTAGTGTAGAAGTCGCATTGGCAGTAATTGTAGCTGCAATATTAGCAGTAATAGTGGTCGTATTGTTGGTGGTAGTAGTAGTAGTAGTAGTAGTAGTAGTAGTAGTAGTAGTAGTAGTAGTAGTAGTAGTAGTAGTAGTAGTAGTAGTAGTAGTAGTAGTAGTAGTAGGTGTTGTTGTTTTTGTAGCAGTAGTAGCAATTGTAGAAGGAGTAAGTAGTAGGAATAGTGTTAAATGTGGTGGGTGTGGTATGGTCTTCAAAGGGGCGCTAAACACTCGTACAGGTGAAGTCGGTGAAGATATTTTATACAGGACCATATTGGACAGTCTACTCCCAGTAGGAATAGCCCATGGAATTGCTTCCTGAAAATAGGCATGGTCTACACTACAGTGCTACACCCGACAGTGCTATACCCTACAGTGCTATATACCTTACATTGGTATACCCTACAGTGCTATACCCTACGGTGCTATACCCTACAGTGCTATACCCTACAGTGCTTTACCATACATTAGTATACCCTACAGTGCTATACCCTACAGTGATATACCCTACAGTGCTATACCCTACAGTGCTATACCCTACAGTGCTTTACCATACATTAGTATACCCCACAGTGCTATACCCTACAGTGCTATACCCTACAGTGCTATACCCTACTATCATCTTTGCTGTAAACAATGCAAGTAAATTACACCAAGTGCTCCATCATATAACCAAACAACAGAAACACACATACAGCTTTTATTCACTAACTAACGTCTGATAATTGACACACAAACAAAAATGCCTTCACTACAATAAACATTTATTGCAAGTAAGTGACAGCTGCAACTTTTTTGTAGGATTAGCAAGTTCGCTATAGTACTGAAACCAGTGAAGCTCGGAAGCTACCATTATAATAATGGATTTAGAGTGATAATTCTAGTGCACTAAATTATGTAGATAGTTAGTATGTCATATGCAAAGATATAATCACTAGGATTAATCCGAATCGCAATTTGTGGTGTGATTAAATTGTGCCACCAGTCCGAAAAAGAAACAACACACATGGCCTGATGATAGTGGAGGTCCATGTGGGAATGGCAAACTTCCTCGGATGGCTGAAGACTCTTCACAGGCAATTGTGAACTCAGGGTCACCAATCTAATTTGACTAGGTTTAGTTTGAAGTCCTTAAGGATCGACCACGTGTTAACATCGTGACAACACCACGTGCCAACAGGACGTGCACGTTCGATACTGGTTTAGGGATAAAGATTGTTTGTTATTCTGTACAGTCGTTTATCAACTTGAGAATCAGAGATGCTACAGTACTCGTGTTCCTGCAACCATTCAGATTGGCAGGAATGGTAGATCGGAACCGTCTGGTTTCGCAAGCAGACACTGCTCGTGTGAGCTGGCGTTAGAATGTTCGTAGGAGTTGTGTGAAGTGACTGGACTCTGGACATCAAGGCTGGACATTACCACAGACAAAGCATAAGCGATTGCTTCAGGAATGTTCCTTCTCTTTTTCCTAATCATCATTTCGATCCCTACTATCCGCCCTCAGCTCTATGCCATATCTGAAAGTTATATCCCTAACTGAATGAAATTACAAGAGAAATCAATTGCCTTGGAATGTGATCAACGTCGAGCAATTAGTATAATGAGCCATATCACCAAGATTCTGCTAAGAATTATCATGCAAAGAGTCAGGAAGAAAATACAACCCTAAACAGAAGAAGAACAATGTGGGTTTGTAGAAGGCACGGGTACAGTAAACGCTGTATATGTGCCGAGAACAGTAACTGAACGTTCTATAGAACTAAAAAAGACTTACATCTTTGCTTTATTGACTTCAAAAATGCTTTCGGTAAAGTAAGACATGGCAACATGGTAGGGATGCTTGCAGATCTACAAATTGATGGGAAAGACCTTAGACTCATAGAAAACATATATTGGAAACAAGATCAATCAATCAATAAGGTGCCGTCTCCGCAATGAAGGTTGGCTGCAATGGATCTCCATTACTATCGGTCTCTAGCCTTGACTGAACATTCTGTCAGGCTGATGTTCGGCCATCTCTTGATGTTATCCTCCCACTTGTATCGTTGTCTACCTCTTGCTCGCTTGCCCTCAACCTTGCCTTCCAGTATGGTTTTTATAAGAGTATCATGTCTTTTAACGTGGCCAAAATATTTCACTTGTCTCCTTTTTATTTCTTTCATCAACTCTCTCTTCATTCCCAGATTTTTTCTAGGAACTCTGCATTTGATTGTTTTTGTCTCCATGAAATACGACCTATTCGTCTGTATATCCACATCTCCAGGGCTTCTATGCGACTTTCTAGTTGCTTGTTCAATTTCCAGGATTCCGCGCCATACAGTAGCGTTGAATATACGTAGCATTTGACAATTCTCATTTTTAATGCATTATTAATCTCTCTAGATCAGTGGTTCTCAACAGGCGGGGAATCCCCCCCCCCCCCCCCGGGGAGAATTTTAGGGTTTCCATTGGGGGAGGGGGGAATGAAGATTATTTCAAGATCGCGTTAATACAAGAACCGATTACTTGATATTGTTTTTCCCTTCATACTTTACGGTTCTGTACGTCTCACCTTTCTAAAATTCATTTTATAAAGTAAGTAGACCCACAAATCACGTTTTATGTGGACGTCTAGACTTGTTTTGGTATGTGCTTCCATTATTACGTATACTGTGTAGGGACAGGAGAATGGGGGAGGGGGGATTTTTAGGTAGGAAATACGAATGGAGGGGTTGGGGAATAATGTTCTGTAAATATGGTGAAAAGGGGGGGGGGGGGGCACGGACCAAATTTTTAGGCAGGAAATACGAACAGAGGGTATGACGTTCTGAAAATATGGTGAAGGGGGGGGGGGGCACGGGCCAAAAAAGGTTGAGAACCACTGCTCTAGATGTTAATACTGATTTCATGCCGTTGAAAGCATTTTTGGCCATTCCTATTCTCTTTTTGATTTCCATTTCACTTCTGCCATCATCTGTTGTTATATGTCCAAGATAAGAGAAACTTATTACTTGTTCTAGTATCTGCCCGTTTACTGTGATGTTCATTGATGTCCTTTCCTTTTCACTGCTATTTATCATAGTTTTGGTTTTTTTGGCTGTTAATATCTAAGCCACATTATACACTGTGCCTCTTTACAATTCCACTAGGTCTTGCAACTCTTGCTCACTTTCTGCTAGTAACAAGGTATCGTCAGCATATCTAAGATTGTTTATGATTCTTCAATTGATGTTGAGTCCAGGCATTTCAACTTGTTTAAAATTCTTTCTGTGTATAGGTTGAAGATGCTTGGGGACAGTACACATCCCTGCCGTACTCCTCTTTTTATCTCTACAGGCGACGAATAGTTATTTTCGCATCTAATAGACGCCACTTGTTCCCAGTACAAGTTACTAATAAGTCTGATGTCCTTTCCGTCTACTCCTATATCTTGCAGGCACGTAATTAGTCGGTTATGTTGTACTCTATCGAAAGCTTTCTTGTAGTCTATAAAACAAACATGTATACTTTTTTGAACTTCTATATATTTTTCAATTAACTTCCTCAAACATATAATTGCTTCTCTGGTGCCGTTGTTTTGCAGAACTCAAATTGTTCTTCAGCTACTTCCTCATCTATTTTATGTTGAATTCTTTCTTGTATGACCTTCAGTAGTATCTTAGTTATGTGGCTCATTAAGCTAATAGTTCTGTAATCCTCACACTCAACAGCTCTTGGCGTCTTCGGTAGTGTGATGAAAATGGATGTTTTCAAATCCTTGGGGATGTACCCAGTATTATATATATATATATATATATATATATATATATATATATATATATATATATATATATATATATATATATATATATATATATATATATATAGCATTACATAATTCTGTGATAGTTTCAATGCTAAAGCTGGATAAGGATTTTATCATCGCTGTTATCTTGTCAGGATCTGCAGCCTTTCCCTCTTTCATCTTTTTAATAGCCTTTTCTACTTCAGCCGTTAGTATTTTTGGTCCATCTTGAGTGTTATACAATGTTGGTCTACTGACTCTGTTGTCCCAGAATAAATCTTGCGTGTACTCTGTCCATCTTTTTATTATGTCAGTGTTATTAATTATAATCTCTCCATTTTTTCCCTCTGATAAACCGTTTCCTGTTATATTATTTTTCTTCTTTGTAAATCTTTTTATAGGTTCATGTAATTCTTTCGAGTTGTGTTTTATTTACAGATCCTCTATTTCTTTGCAATGGTTCTGCAGCCACTCCTCTTTGGCAACTCTGCACATGTGACGTATTTCAGAATTAGCGGGGAAAGAAGACCCTTTTGAGCTTGACTCTAGTCCGACTTTGTAAAGACACATGAAGGGTGTAGCATAGGTGGGAGCGCAAGCGCAATTAAAATACCACTACTTGTATCGTTTCTTTACTTATTCAGTCGTGGAGATGTATCCGCAACAGACGAGCAATATCTCCGGAGGGCCTATTCTCATTGGTCGCGAGATCCGCACAGTTTTCAGGCAGGGAGATTTGCTCGCTTGTATTCAGTCGTGGAGATGTATCCGCAACAGACGAGCAATATCTCCGGAGGGCCTATTCTCGTTGGTCGCGAGATCCGCACAGTTTTCAGGCAGGGAGATTTGCTCGCAGCAGACGAGCAATATCTCCGGCGGGCCTACTCTCGTTGGTCGCGGGAGCCACACGAGTCAGGTGGGGAGTCTGACGGTAGTACACGCTTACAAGGTCCAGACACTTGCGTTTGACAGGTGTACGCGCCCAGTGGTCCGGGCGCGTATACGACCCTTACCTGCGGGAATTGGCTGAACGCCTCTAAGTCAAATCCCAACGATTTAGGGTCTGGCCATCGCTCGTCTCCTGCTCGTGGAGGCGAGATCTCGGAGGTTTGACGCTGAGCCGCCAGCGTCTGCAGCCTACTTTATTCCAGACGTATTTGTTACCCATTCTTCTGGATCAAACAAGGCAAGGCCGAGAGAGGGAACATGTCGTTTGGGCACCACATGTTCTCTGAAGCTCTGTCCAGGCATTGTGATGGAATTTTGGCCAAATTCCAACTCACATACTTTGGTCTGTCAAGACTGTAAGGTGCCACTCACTCACTATATACTCCGGAGTGTTCTTTGCTTTCTTTCTTTGAGACATTTTACTCAAGATTTCATCGGTTATCCATAACTGTTTTTCTTATTTATCTTCACTGGCAAGGTGGTATTTGCAATCTGAATACTGGTGTTTACACTTTCCCGTTTTGTATTAGTGTTATCCTCGGGATTTTCACGTGGATATTGTTCCATACTTTCAATGATTAGCCCATAATATCTATTTTTGACTTCAACCAGGTATAGTTGACTTATTTCTTGTTGTTTCAATGCCGATATATCTATTTGAGGTGTCCTCGATTTCATTATTCATGGGTTTTTAATTTTTATTTGTAATTTTAAAACTACAGGATTATTGTCAGAGTTGATATGAGCACCAGGGTATGTTGGCAATTTTTAACATTGTTTTTAAATCTATTTCTAATCATAATGTAGTCAATTTGGTTTCTTGTTCAATCTCCACGGCTGTTCCATGTATACAGTTTCCTAGGGTTATGTTGGGAAAAATGTATTGCAAACAATAAGATTGTTTTCTTCACAGAACTGTATCAGCCGGTCTCCTCTGTCGTTTCTGTTTCCCATACCATATTGTCCTACTATCTGCTTATATTTAATTTTTCCAACTTTTGCTTTCATGTCTCCCATGACAATTAGGACCTCTGATGATTTTACAACTTTCAGTGTTTGTTGTAGGTCTTCATAGTATTCTTCTAGCTGTTCATCACTATAATCAGTTGTTGGAGCATATGTCTGAAGAATTACTATGTCGAACCGTCTTGCCTTAATTTTAAGAAGTATCATTATATCTTTATGAGTCTAGAATGCACTAATATTTTTCTCTAAATCTCGTTTTACTAAAATTTCTACTCCTCTCTCGTGATGATCTCCTCCTGAAATTAGTGAATACGCAATCTTCTCTCCTTATATAACTTGTATCTGTCCATCTTGTTTCAGATACGCCCAAGATATCTAAGTTCATGTTTTTGCCTCTTCAATAAGGTTATCAAACATCCCTGCTTGATATAAAGTGCGTACGTTCCACGTACCAATTTTCAGACTTCTCCTTCTACTTTTCAGGTAGGTATTGTCAGAATGCACCCTTTCAAAAGAATTTGGGATGCATTCGTCATTATGCACTTCCTTATTCACTATAGGAGTTGTCTCTTCATTGTGTATATTTACAACAGGCTCATCTCCAGGGGGCCAAGAATTAGGTATTGTCAGAATGCACCCTTTAAAAAGAATTTGGGATGCATTCGTCATTATGTACTTCCTTATTCACTATAGGCGTTGTCTCTTCATTGTGAATATTTACAACAGGCTCATCTCCAGGGGGCCAAGAATTACCCGTATCGCTTTTTTCTTGTTGTCCAATTACCATTGCTGTCTTTGGGATATTACATCATGGTGAGGTCCCAATCTCTTCCACGATGGCCAGCCATGTTCACTATCGTGTCCTGAACGCGCCTCATGTGTCCCACACACTCTGCTGTTTCGCTTTCGAAGCCGTTGATCTATTTAGATTCATCCACCCTCTCCACCGTCCTAGTCTTTGTGTACTAGGGATGGACATTCCCTTAGTAGGATGTTACCCCTACTTCACTCATGTAGTTTAGCCAGTCAGCCAAGACTGTTGCCCGTGGTGTGGCCACCGCCGTACACAAGCGGTATTGGAAACAAGAAGCTGCCATTAAGATTGGTGCAACATTTAATAGATGCGATTGTTGCACGTAGTAAACGACTTGGGTTAGAATTAAATTGTAAATTGAGTTGAGCTGGGTTAAGAACCGACATCACTGCACTCAGGACATTCCCATACATGCTGCGTCTCCTCGTTCAACAGCAAGCGAAGAGTCATACTACTAATAGTTCCCAGCGCTATCTGATTTAAATTTCTTCTGTTCTTCCCTCTCAGATTTGAGATTCTTCCAGAACCCCTGCCAATCCCCCGCAATCTCATTCTTTCCACATAGGGTTCCCAATCTGTTCCTCCACCTTCTCCACAAGCGCACGACCACCTACCCCTTGTCCATAGGCAATCTACCACCAAGAGGTGCATTCCCTGCCAGCCTATTAGCCTGTTCACTCCCCCGCACCACCTCATTTCCAGGGCAAAATGTCCATATAATTCTCACAATGTGTGACCTCTGAGATAGCCATTCCACATGAACCATTCCTTTCTCCACCTTACTAAGCATACTCTTTGAATCCAACATAATGAATACAACGTGTGTTGTAGTAGTCTCCTCTAACCAACGGAATGCCGCTGTTACTGCTTCAACCTCCATTCTCATGCTGGAGGTTGTAGTCTCATATGCCAGACTCTCCCGATTTTCAAGACTCGTCCATTAGCCTTTGCAATAAAACCTCAACCACTACGCCTGTTTCTCAGCACTGACCTATCGGTGTAGATAACTACGTCACCTTGATGTGTGTTACTCTGGATCAGTTGTTGCACTTCAAACTCAGCGGCTCGCTCTTACGACCCAGTGTTACTATTACATTGTAACGGTCCGTCATGTCTTATGGAACTTCAACCCACTCTTTTTCATGATTAATGTTCTCCAGATCACACACCTGACGTATGGATAGTTCTGCCTGTGCCATCCAGGACTTGCCTCGTCTTAGTCAATCACCCTTGACCACATCTATCGCTTCATGCGATAGGGGGTGATCCCTATCTGCAGCAAATCTCAGGTACCATTTGGCCTGAAGGACCTTAAGCGTCATTGTTGGCAGCGTCAGGATATGCCTCATGCATATAATTGGTGTATCCTTTGTGCACATCAAGTTGTTATTGAGTTGAGTCAAGAACCGACATCACTGCACTCAGGACATTCCCATACGTGCTCAGTCCCCTCTTTCAACAGCCAGCGAAGAGTCATACTACTAATCGTTCCCACCGCTATCTGATTAAATGTTCTCCTGGTCTTCCCTAACAGTTTTGAGATTCTTCCAGAACCCCTGCCGATCCCCTGCAATCTCATTCTTTCCACATATGGGTTCTCAATATGTTCCTCCGCCTTCTCCACCTGGTCCCACAAGCGCATGACCACCTCCCCCTTGTGCATAGGCAAGATACCACCAAGAGGTGCATTCCCTGCTAGAATATCAGCCTGTTCATTCCCCGTACACCCGAATGGCCAGGGCAAAATATCCATACAATTCTCACAATCTTACATCTGTGACCTCTGAAGCGACGAGAGCCATTCCACACGAAACATTCATTTCTTCACCTTGCTAAGCATATTCTTTGAATCCGTAATGAACACCACGTGTGTTGCAGTAGTCTCCTCTAGCCACCGGAATGCCGATGTTACTGCCTCCACCTCCATTCTCATGCTGGAGGTCGTAGTCTCATATGCCAGACTCTCCTATTTCAAGACTCGCCCATTAGCCTTTGCAATAAAGCTCCAGCCACTACGTCTGTTTCTCACCACTGACCCATCGGTGTAGATGACTATGTCACCTTGATGTGTGTTACTGTGGATCAGCTGTTGCAATTCAAACTCAGTGCGGCCCGCTGCCCGTATGCTGCACTCACGACCCAGTGTTATTATTACATTGTGCCAGTCCGTTATGTCATTCGGAACTTCAACCCACTCTCTTTCACGATTGATGGTCTCTAGATCACACACCTGACTTATAGAAAGTTCTGCCTGTGCCACCCAGGACCTGCCTCGTCTTAGTCTATGACCCTTGACCATATCCATGGCTGCATGCAGCGGGTGATCCCTGTCTGCGGCAACTCTCAGGTTCCATTTGGCCTGAAGGAACCTATGCCTATCCGTTATTGTAGGTAGCGCCAGGATATGCCTCATGCAGATAATTGGTGTGTCCTTTGTGCACCCCAGTATTAACCCATGGTAGCATTCTGTATGCGCTCCAACCTTTCAAGCTGATATTTTGATACTGTCAGCAGCCCCAAACCATACTCAATGACAGAAATTATTAACTGCTGAAAGAGCCTGTACATCATTCTCTGATCTATCCCGGTTGCTGCCATAGCCCTCAATGCATTAAGTCCTTCACCAGCCTTCACCACCAAATCCTCCACATGATCCTTAAAAGACAAAACACCCGTCAAAGGTGATACCCAAGTGCACATCAAGATTTAAAGAGGGTAGAGGTGCTACATAGAACTTGTGCTTTTGTATGGATGTGAGGTGTGGACAATAAACAGACAAATTGAAAAACATGTGCTGTTTGTGGAAATGTGGTTGCTTAGGAGAATGCAAAGAATACCATGGGCCGACAGAAGAACCAATGACGAAGTCCTACAAGAAACAATTGAAAACCGTAAACTGACTATAGAAATTAGACGTAGACAGTCACATTTTCGGATACGTTATGAGAAGAAATAAATTGGAGAACTTGGTAACAACTGGCAAGATCGAGGGGAAAAGAGGACAGAGGAGTAAATTCCTGGATGGTATGGCAACGCTGTATGGTCGAGACAAGAACACTGAGCTGATCCACGACTTTGGTGATCCAGTGAGAGGGCAAAACATGACCACCCCGCTTACCGGCATGGCACATGATGATGATAATGACAAGAGAAATTCTACCTCTGGGAACTGCCCTATCCTCCCAAGGTTTTGCTGTCATGTGCGTCATCAATGGATCTACCTGCCGGTGGGTAGTAGTAGTAGTAGTAGTAGGCCTCTTTCAGTCCTGAAGGACTATAGAGTTGTGCCGCTTGGGAGGTGCCTGGCAGCACCGCTGGTGACTGTATAGTCCAATGCGAGAATGACAATCTCTGTCACAGTTTCCGCATCTGTGAGACGAGGCAAGTCCCGCAGTAAGAGACTGCTCTTTGAGCCTGTGCCGTCTCTCCTGTTTTTTGGATCTGATTGCGCTCAAAGAGCACCAGTCCGTTTCGTACATCTCTTCTCCAGGAGCATCTGTCTGTTGCAACTCTCTCCCACGTGTCTGGATCTATTCCAATGGTTTTCATATCTTGTTTACACACATCCCTATATCGCATTTGGGGTCTTCCGGTTGGCCTCTTTCCTGTGGCTAGTTCTCCGTAAAGGAGATCTTTGGGAATACGTTCGTCCTCCATTCGAGATACGTGGCCCAACCACCGGAGGCGTCTCTGCTTGAGGAGGGTGTGCACTGTGGTAATATCTGCTCTTTCAAGCACCTGTTTGTTTGTTATGTGGTCTTTCCATGTTATGCCCAGGATACGTCTCAGACATCTTATGTGGAAGGAATTCAACTTCCTTTCCTGTCTTGAGTACAGGGTCCAGGATTCAGACCCGTAGAGTAGTGTGCTAACAACACAAGCTTTATATACTTGAGCTTTTGTACGCTCTGTTAGTCTATTATTCTCCCAAACTCTTTTAGCTAGCCTGGAAAATGTTGTGGCTGCCTTTCCAATGCGTCTGTCGATTTCTGTCTCTAATGAAAGATTATCTGATATTGTCGATCCCAGATACACAAAATCGTGGACGACTTTCAATTCATAATTAGAGATTTTGATTGACGGAGGCGCATCAGCATCTTGTTCCATCACCTGTGTTTTATTTAGGCTAATGGTGAGCCCAAAGTCTTTGCAGGCAGCTGCAAAACGATCTATGAGCCTTTGGAGATCTTCTGCTGTATGAGTAGTCAGTGCTGCATCATCTGCAAAAAGTAGTTCTCTTACGCATCTTGGTCTTATTTTGGTCTTTGCCTTGAGTCTTGATGGGTTAAAAAGTTTGCCATCAGATCTTGTGTGGAGGTATATGCCTTCAGTGGCAGTCCCAAATGCTTGCCTTAAGAGAACAGCAAAGAAGATACCAAAGAGTGTAGGAGCAAGCACGCATCCCTGCTTTACTCCGCTGCTGATGCTGAATGACTGGGATGTTGAGCCGTCAAATAAAATGGTCCCCTGCATGTTTTCGTGGAATGATTTCACGAGACTAAGAAGGGTGGGTGGACATCCAACCTTTTCAAGGACCTTAAAAAGGCCGCTTCTGCTCACGAGGTCAAATGCCTTTGTGAGGTCGATGAAGGCTATATATAATGGCTTCCTCTGTTCTCTGCACTTCTCTTGGAGCTGCCGGAGTGAGAAAATCATATCGATGGTGGACCTGTTGGGTCTAAATCCGCACTGCGATTCGGGGTAGATTCTTTCAGCAAGAATGTGTAATCTTTTAAGGATTACTCTGGCAAAAATCTTGCCTGTAATGCTGAGAAGGGAAATGCCGCGATAGTTGTTGCAGTCGCTTCTGTCGCCTTTGTTTTTATAAAGGGTAACGATGTTTGCGTCTTTCATATCTTGTGGTATTGATTTTTCTCTCCAGCAGAGCTGTAATATTGCATACAGTTCTGGGATGATTGTTTCTTTGCTACATTTTAAAATTTCAGGTGGAATACTATACTTGCTGTTAGGTGTATAGATTGCGGTCCATGTGTCAGGATTTCCCCCTAAGCTCCACACACCCTCAGGAGCAGATGAACCGTGGCGAGACAACACCTTATTGACTGGGGGTTGCCCAGCTTAGGCGGGCGGTAGCTGTCTAGTGAGATACGATGATCTCTCCCACCGTCGGAAGTAGCCCCTGGCGCCTTGCTCTACGCCAATCGAGCATTAAGACTTATAACCGGCAAATGCTACTTCCCGTGTTGTGTCACCGCTTTACGCGGTGCTGAAGTGACCTCTTCAGGGCACAAGCCTGGGCAATGGAAATCGGAGAACCAGCTGTTGCCCAGTAGCAGGTTCCCCCTCTCCACGTCGCCGATGTTGACCAAGGGAAAGGCAGTAGCCAATGCAACTTGGCATCGGTGCCGTCGCAGGAGTTGCCAGAACTATGTTGTTTACAACATGGAACTGCCTTAGGGACTCCATCTCCGGATTTGTCCTCAGGGTTTACTCCCGAAGCCTTTCCCATATGGGTATACCCGCAAGGCAGCGGAGGTTTGAGATTTAGAGTTCCCTCTCTTAGAAGAGATACCAACCAAGGCTAACGAGCCTCCTCTGCCCAGGAATCAATAAGGAGGGAAGTCTACCATTCTTCCTACCTGGCAGTGACCATACTGATCGGATGACCGTAGCCATTGTCTCTACTGAGAGATCCTCTGCCCACCGTCACTGACTTGAAACCATAACCAACAACTATCTGTCGGCTGCTCCCAAGTCCAATCCACCACCTGCTCCCATGGCTTCACGTTACCCTGTTGGGGGGGCTAAACGGGTACTCCACCTTGCCCAAGGGTGTCCCGTAGGCTAGCGGAGGGAAGGAGGCACCTTACTTCTCCTTTGATAGGGTATACCCCTACCCCGCTACCCCGCTACACCCGGTGGGTGGGCTTATTTCATTCCTTTAATTGATAAACTAGACAACGGGTGTGTGTTTGGAGGGAGAGGGGGGGGGGGGACTCGCATCCAGAGAACCCTAGCTTGTGTTTGAACTTACCATCTTATACCCAGGCCAGTTAACAGAAATAATAAAACGTGGCAGCCTAAAGCTAATATTCCCTCTTAATTTATCTAAGTTGTCCACTCTTATGGGATGTACTTAAAGTGTGGAAATGACAATGAAAGGGCACCTTAAATCGATCATAACAAAACAAAAATGCCCTAGCCACACACGCGGTCCCTCATGGCACAACAACACGTTGAATTTATACAAAATACCCTACGTTTCACGCTTTCAAAAGGCACTTTGCCCTGCGATGTGTCTCTGTGGCGAACAGCATCAACAACTTGTCCCAGCGATGTGTCTCTGTGGCGAACAGCATCAACAACTTGTCCCAGCGATGTGTCTCTGTGGAGAACAGCGTCGAAAACTTGTCCTAGCGATGTGTCTCTGTGGAGAACAGCATAAACAACTTGGCCCAGCGATGTGTCTCTGTGGCGAACAGCGTCAACAACTTGGTTAAGCGATGTATCTCTGTGGCGAACAGCGTCAAAAACTAATCCCAGCGATGTATCTCTGTGGCGAACAGCGTCAAAAACTTATCCCAGCGATGTATCTCTGTGGAGAACAGCATCAACAACTTGGCCCAGCGATGTGTCTCTGTGGAGAACAGCATCAACAACTTGGCCCAGCGATGTGTCTCTGTGGACAACAGCATCAACAACTTGGCCCAGCGATGTGTCTCTGTGGAGAACAGCATCAACAACTTGTCCCAGCGATTTGTCTCTGTGGAGAACAGCATCAACAACTTGTCCCAACGATGTGTCTCTGTGGCGAACAGCATCAACAACTTCTCCCAGCGATGTGTCTCTGTGGAGAACAGCATCAACAACTTGTCCCAGCGATGTGTCTCTGTGGAGAACAGCATCAACAACTTGGCCCAGCGATGTGTCTCTGTGGAGAACAACATCAACAACTTGGCCCAGCGATGTGTCTCTGTGGACAACAACATCAACAACTTGGCCCAGCGATGTGTCTCTGTGGAGAACAGCATCAACAACTTGTCCCAGCGATTTGTCTCTGTGGAGAACAGCATCAACAACTTGTCCCAACGATGTGTCTCTGTGGCGAACAGCATCAACAACTTCTCCCAGCGATGTGTCTCTGTGGAGAACAGCATCAACAACTTGTCCCAACGATGTGTCTCTGTGGCGAACAGCATCAACAACTTCTCCCAACGATGTGTCTCTGTGGAGAACAGCATCAACAACTTGTCCCAGCGATGTGTCTCTGTGGCGAACAGCGTCAACAACTTGGCCCAGCGATGTGTCGCTGTGGCGAACAGCGTCAACAACTTGGCCCAGCGATGTGTCTCTGTGGAGAACAGCATAAACAACTTGGCCCAGCGATGTGTCTCTGTGGCGAACAGCGTCAACAACTTGGCCCAGCGATGTGTCTCTGTGGCGAACAGCGTCAACAACTTCTCCCAGCGATGTGTCGCTGTGGCGAACAGCGTCAACAACTTGGCCCAGCGATGTGTCTCTGTGGAGAACAGCATAAACAACTTGGCCCAGCGATGTGTCTCTGTGGCGAACAGCGTCAACAACTTGGCCCAGCGATGTGTCTCTGTGGCGAACAGCGTCAACAACTTCTCCCAGCGATGTGTCTCTGTGGCGAACAGCGTCAACAACTTGGCCCAGCGATGTGTCTCTGTGGCGAACAGCTTCAACAACTTGGCCCAGCGATGTGTCTCTGTGGCGAACAGCTTCAACAACTTGGCCCAGCGATGTGTCTCTGTGGAGAACAGCGTCAACAACTTCTCCCAACGATGTGTCTCTGTGGCGAACAGCATCAACAACTTGGCCCAGCGATGTGTCTCTGTGGCGAACAGCTTCAACAACTTGGCCCAGCGATGTGTCTCTGTGGCGAACAGCGTCAACAACTTGGCCCAGCGATATGTCTCTGTGGCGAACAGCGTCAAAAACAACTATCATTTACACTCTCCTTTACATGGTCTATGGTCACATGTTTTACCGGGTTATTTCAAACTGATTGTCTTGCAATTGAACGGTGTGGCTAATCGATGAAGTTGGCCTTGAAAGTTGAATTCTTGTTCAGAAATCAATGGCAAACTATTGAAAACCGTAAACTTCACATTGTCAGGAACATCAGCCCAGAGTTTATCTCACTCAGCCGCAAATAACATGCAATAAAAACATTGTAACATCCTATTAAACCCGGCTGGGTTTATATAAATCTGTACACAGTTACAATTATCAGTTATCTAACAATCAGTTATCTCGCTATATTAAACACAACATTACTGTTGCTGTGATACTTGTGTACGAGTACGTGTATACGTTTATATCACATCGTCTGCTAACATTTACCGCATTCAACATTTATATTTACAGGTCAAGGACGGCATTTATGACTGGAGTCTACCCCTTTCGGTTTGGCTTGCAGGTGAAAATGATATGCTTTTGTTGCTGTTATTATTATTGTTAATACTATTATTATTACTTATATACATGTCTATAAACTAGTTAAAAAAGTTAAAGGACGCCATATTCTACCGCAAGAAGCTGTGTAAAAACCTTTTTTTGAAATGTTATATGAAACCTCTTCTCTTGTATGCATGTGAAACATGGACAATTAGCAGACACGTCGAGAAACAGCTTATTATAGTGGGTATCTGGTGTCTGAGGAAAAATGCAAAGAATACCATAGGCGGATAGAAAAACCCAGGCTTGTCCATGGGACACATTTTTCAGTCCCATCTTATTCCATCCCATGGCAATTCATGCCTGTCCCAACTCATCCCATCCCATGGGATTCCCATTATAACATTAATATGGAATACAGTTCAAATAAAATTATGAAATTTATGAAAGTTTAGGGTTAGTGTCTACTAAATAGGACTGCATGTACAAAGAGACATATAAAACAACAGCATTTATTCATTTTAATATTCAAGAGTATTTTATTAAAACAAAGTTTAATCTACATATGACAATTCAGTGTCATTCTGACACTCTCATTCTGTTTCTGAGTCACTCTGCTCATTCAGAACATTATCAATTTCCAGCTAATCGACTGTTTCTAATAATTCATTTAATCCAGGTAATCCATGAACCTTTACCACAATTTTCATCTTACATGCAAATCTGATATACACAGAGGTTATAACGAGAGCTGGTAACATCCGTTTTCGTAACTTACTCAACAACAATCCAGCTGCACTAAATAAGCGCTCTACTGCTGCTGAGGACACTTGTATGGCCAAAACAATTTTCGACTTTGCTTTTAGCAGTGGAAACCTATGTTCATTTTTCCAATAATTTAATGGTTGTCAAGTTGATTGCCATAATGTTTGAAACATGGTGACTTCGTACTCAAGGAATTTGTTTCTGGGGTCATCAAAAATAAGAGCTTTGCTTGGTGGAGGATAAAAAAGAAAAATAAGTCAAAATCAGTTTTCGGCTTTTGTTCTACAACTCCTGCTACTTCACAAACAGCAGATGATTCAGAAGAAAGATTTAATGATGAATGAAATAACAGTTGGAACAACAGACTTAGAAAAAACGATCCAATAATTCTCCCATTTATTGGTGTCCACATTCCCTTTCTTCTTAGTAACAACTGACCTGACGATGTCTTCTATTTTGTCTTTAATGTCAACTCCAGTAAGGAATGCTGCAGTAACTGCCAGAGAACTGCCGCTATATGGCCAAAAATTTTTCTCCAATAATTTTCTGAAAGTTCTGACAATATTTCTTCACCATGCTGCTGGAAATGTCTTCGTCAATATCAATAATAACTTTGTACAACTGATAGTCTAGGAGGAAGTATAACAGCAAAATTAATTTAGGTGTAGCACCATACATTTCTAGTTTGTCAAAAACAAGTTTGGAATTGTTCATGTATGTACAACATTCCTTTAATCTGAGCAATATTCGGAATGTGGCTTAAGAATTCTGCATCATCATCATCATTACAGTAATACGTGTAATGTTTTAAATGGGCATTGAAACGTTGGCAATATGATCGCCATTCACGTGTTACAGATTTTGTTGGTATGGAAAATAGCAGCTGTGATGCCTTTACCTGACGTGTATTGTAATATGTTTCAATAAATGAAAGTTGATCCATGAACTGATCCAGATCATAAATCAAGCCTCTGCTAAAGCTATCATTTATGCATGTTGATAACCTGTCCTCAGTACAACCAGATGGTGCATTTCTGTATCGGTCTCAAACCGTCCATCAAATGCTGCCTTCATGCTTGCTGCATTATCAGTACTGTCACAAAAATAAAACACCGCGTTTAACCAGTTGATTACTATAGAGACTTTCTGATTAACCGGCCTATCTGCAAAGCCAAAACTATTTTAACTAACAGAAAAAACAAAGTGGATGTCAAAATCCTCAGGACGGTCAAAAGTTGCAGCTGCACGTGTTTACATGGGGTCGACAAAATGGGAACATTTGGAAGTGAGTGAGATGAATCTATACACCACTTTGACAGTTCATAAACAGGTCGGATTTAAGCGGAAGTACTCAGCTCGGGAGAAAACAGTCCGTCTGTCATTGAGAGTTTCCGGACATCAAGCGAAATGACGGCTGTGATTGTCACCACTCTACAGAAGATTGGCGGTTTGTTGTGGTAACCCGTTGTTGGGAGCATACAGGAACTCGCTAGCTTGTTGTGGGAGTCAAAACAAGTGATGACAACTCTGACATTGATTGAGCCAGGGAGGATAGATTCTTGACAATGGATGATATGCCCAAATAACACCTGTGTGGACATAAAGAATACCGTCACGTGACCAATTTTAGGCTGTTTGAAAAACCTGATTTGGGGACAATGAGTGTTGACCAAAAACGTGAATTAGGATGGATGTGTTTGTGGGAGAGCTCTACAGTGTTAGATTAATTTAAAATTAACTAGCATGTGTCGTTATGGCAAAGTGTAGCAGCCATCCCGGAATGAGGCGGTGTTGCCTAAGGTAGTCATATTGTATAATTAGTCCTAATTAATATAGGCAGTAGTCTTGTTAAAACTAAAGAGTGATAATTGGCTGTGCTAGGATGAATAGGATAGAGGAGTGATAATTGGAGAGATTTAAGATGGGGAAAGTGTCCAATGGGGGGGGGGGGATCTTTCAATTTCTTTCAATCTTTCTAATTAATATAGGCAGTAGTCTTGTTAAAACTAGAGAGTGATAATTGGCTGTGCTAGGATGAATAGGATAGAGGAGTGATAATTGGAGAGATTTAAGATGGAGAAAGTGTCCAATGGGGGGATCTTTCAATGGTTTGCCCACTGAAGTTGTGCACTCTGTTTATGGGTCTTTCCTTGTCATCGCCTGATTCGGACGTAGGTGAGGAGCTACTATGCTCTATGACAGAGTTTAGTTAGCTGTAAAATAACTGAGCAAGGCAATAGGCCTACACTCAGCCGGTAGGATCAGTGACTAGTTCTATCACAAGATGTGTTGTTTCTCTCACAGGTTCCATACCAGTTACGAGGAAGTTCCACACTGGGTTTGATGAAGTGCAACTTCAATTAGACATAACACCAGTTGGACATTCAAATGTTTCTTACTAAAAAGGAATAACATCCGAGAAGAAAGATGGTATTATGTTTACCCGGAACTCATAATCAGGAGGGTTCACCATAACATGACTCAGAAGAGCCAACCAATATAACGATTCCTGTGTGTTAAGGTTCACCTAGGATGGGTGATGATTGTTGATGCAACACACAGCATAAGAACATTAGTACCTAAACAAGAACATTAAAATATAATAGTCACATGGTGTGATATATTCTAGTGAAATAGTTCAAAAGACATGATACCTGAACCTAGATAGACACTAGTTAGGTTCAAGTATATTAACAAGAACAGTGATACCTAAATACTCACTACAAAGGATTTGTGCATTCTTTAAGAATGATAGGAAATTATGTGCATTGGGCAACCAGTCCATGATCAGCTGTAATTTACAAACAGTATCTATTTCGGATGATCAGGAAGATGGATTACCAGGTAGCTACAGATGACAGTCGGTGTCCGGCAGGAGAGATACAGTACCGGGTGAGGTGGACTTGTTCTGACTAAATGTGCTGTGGTGTGTCCTTGCAAGGATGAACTGACTATGCTATTATCTGAGAGTCCGATCCTACACACATTATAGAACACATCACACATTTTCTCCTCATACACGTCTCATATACGTTACATTTTTCTTTTAATAAATTAATCTTTATTAATTTTTAGAAGCAAGAGTTGTTGAATATGTTGCGTTGGGGAAGTATGAGAGGGGGCATAGTACGACAGTGAGAGAGTGATAGGAAAAGGTGTCCATGGGCTGATGGAGTGTGTTGGACGGAAGCTGGTGGATTCTCAAGGATATTGATAGGAAAGAAAAATTATAATGTGGGTGTTGACTCTCCTCACTCCAGGGACGAAACTTTAAAGGAAGACACGACATTATTGGGGGCTCGATAACGGGATCTTTGGACAGCGGGATCTCTCGTTAACGGGATCTTTGGACAGCGGGATCTCTCGTAAACGGGGTCTTTTGACACGGGATCCTTAGTTATAGGACGGAGATATCATATTGGAGAATCCAGCTAGAGTGAATGAAGATAGGGGTTAGGACTAATATCTTACCTGTTCACACTTCACACCTCTGTATAGGTCTGTGGTCCTGATTCTACTCTTGTCACTGAGTGATTGTGTGGTGTTGTGGTGTGCTGTGTGTGGTAATATCTAGATTTATAGTACTTGGTCATATATCTGTATATTAGTTTGCAGTTATATTGTACTCAACCTGCTAGCTTACCTCTCTGTGGGATGGCCACTCCGAAACTAACCACTGCAGAATTAAAGGCAAAGGGGGAAGAAATGGGATTGTCGGGTTCTGCTCTAACGGATTACATACAGGAAGTGGAGAGAGAGTATCGTCAAGCAGAAAGGGAAGATCGAAAGGCCGAGTTGGAATTGAGAAGGATGGAGTTGGAACAAGAAGCTAGGAAATTGGAAGCAGAGCAGACTGCTAAGAAATTGGAAGCTGAGCAGGCAGCTAGGAAATTTGAAGTTGAGGATGCTGCTAGGAAACGGGAAGCGGAGCAGGAAGCTCAGAAAAGGGAGCACGAGTACCGGAGGAGGGAACTCGAGTTGAAGAGTCTATCTAATGGGGAAACTGAGGGAGCAGTTGGAGGTTCCTCCATCCCAGGCTCAACACCAGTAGGTGGACATGGGTACCATGCTATGAAGTTTCCTTTAGCGGTCTACGAGGAGGACAAAGAGAAGATTGACCAGTACCTTCAACGCTTCGAGGCCATGTCTGTTGCTATGGGTCTGGAGCGTAACAAATGGAATCTCAAGCTATCCCAGGGATTACGCGGGACCGGCTACGAGGTTTATTCTCACCTGCCACCAGGACATGAGAACAATTATGACGAGTTAAAGACGGCTCTGCTGAAACGATTCGAGGTTATGTCACATACCTACCGGAAAAAATTTCCAGCAGCGAAACGAGAACCGGGGGAGTTGTTTGCCACCTACAGTTTGCGTCTAAAATCCTATCTCCATAAGTGGATGGATTTGGCTGGGTTCACACATGACTATGAGAGTCTGGAAGAGCTCATGGTGGTCGACCAGCTGAAGAAGCAAATGTCTAAACCTCTCAGAACGTTCCTGGGAGAACAAGGAGCAGAACGTATTGACCTCGTGACCAAATTAGCAGAATGGTTCGTCGAGGTACATGGGGAGGCAGGAGAAAACCTTTCCACCAACACCAAAAGTCAGGAGAAACATGATAAGAAGAAAGCCAAAAACTCAGGAACCAAAAAGTGGGAACCTTATGTGCAAAAATCAGAGGATAGTTCAGAGAAGAAGAAGGAGGGAAGCAAGAGCACTTTAAGCTCCACATCAAAACGACCGTGGTCGGAGAAGTGGTGTTCAATTTGTAAGTCACCCTCTCACAATACGAGGGACTGCAAATCGAAGGCTAAGAACCCTCACTTCGCCGCATGTCAAGTGACTTCCAAGGAGGTTGTCACGGAAAATGCCAAGGTCAACAAGGAAGCTCGCCACCAGGAAAGCTCACTCAAGTCCAGCACTAGAAAATCTAGGACAGGGAAATGGTGCAACCAATGCAAGTCAAACACGCACAATGCAATTGACTGCAAGGGAAAGTCAGGAGACTCTAAATTCGTCGTGTGCCCCGGGAAACCTAAGGTGGAGCCCACCGAACAGGTCGAGGCCGAGGAAGAGACTCCAGACCAGGAAAAACTACCTGTAGTGGAATTGGTAGAGGTTAACGGTCGTCAAGTGGAGTGTTTGTACGACACAGGTCTGGACGGGGAGGCCGTGATTTCTGCGGATCTGGTACATCCAGAACAATTCACCGGTGAGACCATGGAGATACAGCCTGCACAGAAGCGTGCTGTGGCCATATAGTTGCCCATTGCTAATGTGGAGATTCGGTCAAGGTATGTCATCGGCACCATCAAGGCCGCTGTATTGACCGATCCCATTTTTCCAGTAATCCTCGGTTGCCGGTATGTCTTTCTGGGAATGCCCAGAGAGCCAATCCATATGGGAGCAGTACAGACTCGCTCTCAGACGAGAATGGGAGAGGCAGAAGCAATTGTGACTAACCCACTGCCGGGGGAGCTACGAACTGCCCAGAGTGAGGATGCTACTTTACGTCCTTGCTACAAAAAGCTGCAGAAAAGTGCTGCTCCACCAGGTTGAGGACAGTACTACATGAAGAACAGGATACTCTACAGGAGAGCAGGAAGGGGAGACAACCTATACGGTCAGTTGGTCGTCCCGAAAGCTCACCGGGTACAGATTCTTCATATGGGGCATACCATCTCCTTTAGTGGACACATGGGTATTGCCGCCACCATGCAGCGAATTTCCTTCCATTACTATTGGCCGGGAATGACAGATGATGTGCGTCGGTATGTGAAGTCATGCCATGAGTGCCAGAGGGTGGCACCGAAACACTGGACAGCACCGGTGGTCTTGGGTGAGATGACCATCATGAACTCTCCTTTCGAGAGGGTAGCCATCGATATCGTGGGTCCACTTCCCAGGACTAGGAAGAGGAACATGTATATACTCACAATGGTGGATTGCTGTACAATGTGGGGTGAGGCCATACCGTTGACCACGATTGACTCGAAACGAGTGGCGGACGCACTGATGGAGGCCTTTACCATATTAGGCTTTCCGGATCAAATTCTGACGGACAATGGGTCCCAGTTTTGTGGAAAACTCATGGAGGAGGTATTTAGGGTGTTCCATTCTAACCACATACATACCAGCCCTTACCACCCTCAAGCCAATGGACAAGTAGAGCGTTTCAACGGCACGTTGATGACAATGCTCATGAAACTAGCGCAGGAAAAACCTGATAGGTGGGATAAATATATCCCAGCGGCCCTCTTTGCCTATCGGGAAGTTCCTCATGGCTCAACAGGACTACCACCCGCTACGTTGCTGTTTGGTCGTCCAATCAAGGGAAAGTTGGAAGCCATGTTGAGGAGTTGGACTGAAGAGGGGACGTCAGAAGAAGTGATCTCATCCTATAAATACGTGGAGGAACTGAAAGAAAAACTCCACAAAGGATGGACTCTGGCGAATCAAAACTTGATAAGGGCCAGAAAAAGACATGCGGCTTACTACAACCGTAGGTCTAAAGAAAGATCTCTAGACGTGGGAGACAAAGTCTTGTTGCTACTCCCAACGGGAAACAACAAACTGGAGATAGGTTGGCAAGGACCATTTCCCGTGGAAAGGGTGATATCCAGAACCAACTATCAGATCCGGATCCGGGGAAAGTCGAAGATTTTCCATAGTAATCTCTTGCGGAAATACGAGGAGAGACCCGGAGACAAGGCAGCTCACCTCATGGCAATGGCAGTTGCAGTGGAGACGGAAGTGGGAACCAGCGAGGGCAGGGAATATCTCTTGGTACACCAGGAAACCTATAGGGATGTGCAAGTGAACCCTGATCTGACCTCCCAGGAGAGCGAGGAGATAACCCAGGTTCTCAAGTCTCATAAGGAGATACTGTCTGATAAACCAGGACGAACGAAGTTGGTTGAGTTCGAGATGACTTTGACCACGCAGGAGCCTGTTCGTCAAAAGGTTTACCAAGTGCCATTCTCTAAAGAAAAGGCCCTGGAGGAGGAAATACAAAAACTGCTGGAGGATGACGTGATTGCACCATCCACATCCCCATACAATGCAGGGGTAGTTTTGTTACGGAAACCAAGTGGAGAACACCGGTTGTGTATAGACTACCGACTTCTGAACAGTCACACACAATTTCAGGTGGAACCTTTGCCGAATCCAACTCTGTTATTCGCTAGGCTCCATAAGGCTCGATACTTTTCAAAGGTGGATCTGAGTCGGGGTTACTATCAGATACCAGTAAAACCGGAGATTCGACCACTGTTGGCTTTCAGTACACCCAGTGGACACTACGAATTCAAGGTCATGCCCTTTGGACTCAGCAATGCACTCAGTGTGTTTACACGCATGATGAGGACTTTACTTGATCCTTTACAGGATCCGTCCATCATCTCTTTCATGGATGATATTCTGATTTACAGCGACAGCTTGGATGACCACTTGCAATCCTTGGAGAGAGTGTTTAATAGGCTCAAGAAAGCAGGGCTTACCGCTCGTCCAACCAAGTGCATGATTGGTTACCAGACTCTGGAATTTCTAGGTCACACCATCACTCCAGGACACATTGTCCCAGAGGAGAAGAACCTGGAGAAAATCAGAAATGCGCCAAGGCCAAAAACGAAGAAGGATGTGCGTTCTTTTCTCTCGTTGTGTGGGTTCTACCACAAATTTATCCCACATTTCACTGAACTGGGAGCTCCGTTGACGGAAACCTTGAAAAAGGGATTCCCGGACCAAATCATTTGGACACCAGAATGTGAGAATGCCTATAGTCAGTTAAAGGAGGCCTTGGTCAGCAAACCTGTATTACAGCTCCCTGACCTTTCCAAACCATTTGTGTTGAGAACGGATGCTAGTGCGATTGGGATTGGGGCAGCCTTGTTACAGGAAGGAAAAGACGATGCTTCGGTTTTGAAACCTGTGGCATACGCAAGCAAGAAACTTCTCCAGGCGGAGAGGAATTATTCAACCGTCGAGAGAGAGAGAGAGTGCTTGTCCCTCGTATGGGCAGTGCAAAAATTCCAGCCATATTTGTATAGAGTTAAGTTTCGAGTCCAGTCGGATCATCAGCCCCTGATGTTCCTGGCTACTTCTCAGAAGCTCAACGCCCGTTTGATGCGGTGGTCGTTGTTACTTCAACCCTATAATTTCACAGTGGAGTACATTCCTGGGAAGGACAATGTTGGAGCGGACTTCTTGTCAAGACACCCAGCTCCTGAAGAAGAGGAATGAATCATCTGGATTAAACTTACGTTGGAGAAGAGTGAGATAGACTACTCTCTTAAGAGGGGGCCTATGTCACAAAAATAAAACAACGCGTTTAACCAGTTGATTACTATAGAGACTTTCTGATTAACCGGCCTATCTGCAAAGCCAAAACTATTTTAACTAACAGAAAAAACAAATTGGATGTCAAAATCCCCAGGACGGTCAAAAGTTGCAGCTGCACGTGTTTACATGGGGTCGACAAAATGGGAACATTTGGAAGTGAGTGAGATGAATCTATACACCACTTTGACAGTTCATAATCAGGTCGGATTTAAGCGGAAGTACTCAGCTCGGGAGAAAACAGTCCGTCTGTTATTGAGAGTTTCCGGACATCAAGCGAAATGACGGCTGTGATTGTCACCACTCGACAGAAGATTGGCGGTTTGTTGTGGAAACCCGTTGTTGGGAGCATACAGGAACTCGCTAGCTTGTTGTGGGAGTCAAAACAAGTGATGATAACTCTGACATTGATTGAGCCAGGGAGGATAGATTCTTGACAATGGATGATATGCCCAAATAACACCTGTGTGGACATAAAGAATACCGTCACGTGACAAATTTTAGGCTGTTTGAAAAACCTGATTTGGGGACAATGAGTGTTGACCAAAACCGTGGATTAGGATGGACGTGTTTGTGGGAGAGCTCTACAGTGTTAGATTAATTTAAAATTAACTAGCATGTGTCGTTATGGCAAAGTGTAGCAGCCATCCCGGAATGAGGCGGTGTTGCCTAAGGTAGTCATATTGTATAATTAGTCCTAATTAATATAGGCAGTAGTCTTGTTAAAACTAGAGAGTGATAATTGGCTGTGCTAGGATGAATAGGATAGAGGAGTGATAATTGGAGAGATTTAAGATGGGGAAAGTGTCCAATGGGGGGATCTTTCAATGGTTTGCCCACTGAAGTTGTGCACTCTGTTTATGGGTCTTTCCTTGTCATCGCCTGATTCGGACGTAGGTGAGGAGCTACTATGCTCTATGACAGAGTTTAGTTAGCTGTAAAATAACTGAGCAAGGCAATAAACTTACACTCAGCCGGTAGGATCAGTGACTAGTACTATCACAAGATGTGTTGTTTCTCTCACAGGTTCCATACCAGTTACGAGGAAGTTCAACACTGGGTTTGATGAAGTGCAACTTCAATTAGACATAACACCAGTTGGACACTCAAATGTTTCTTACTAAAAAGGAATAACGTCCGAGAAGAAAGATGGTATTATGTTTACGATGGACTCATAATCAGGAGGGTTCACCATAACATGACTCAGAAGAGCCAACCAATATAACGATTCCTGCGTGGTAAGTTTCACCTAGGATGGGTGATGATTGTTGATGCAACACACAGCATAAGAACATTAGTACCTAAACAAGAACATTAAAATATAATAAGTCACATGGTGTGATATATTCTAGTGAAATAGTTCAAAAGACATGATACCTGAACCTAGATAGACACTAGTTAGGTTCAAGTATATTAACAAGAATAGTGATACCTAAATACTCACTACAAAGGATTTGTGCATTCTTTAAGAACGATAGGAAATTATGTGCATTGGGCAACCAGTCCATGATCAGCTGTAATTTACAAACAGTATCTATTTCGGATGATCAGGAAGATGGATTACCAGGTAGCTACAGATGACAGTCGGTGTCCGGCAGGAGAGATACAGTACCGGGTGAGGTGGACTTGTTCTGACTTAACGTGCTGTGGTGTGTCCTTGCAAGGATGAACTGACTATGCTATTATCTGAGAGTCCGATCCTACACACATTATAGAACACATCACACATTTTCTCCTCATATACGTCTCATATACGTTACACTTTTCTTTTAATAAATTAATCTTTATTAATTTTTAGAAGCAAGAGTTGTTGAATATGTTGCGTTGGGGAAGTATGAGAGAGGGCATAGTACGACAGTGAGAGAGTGATAGGAAAAGGTGTCCATGGGCTGATGGAGTGTGTTGGACGGAAGCTGGTGGATTCTCAAGGATATTGATAGGAAAGAAAAATTATAATGTGGGTGTTGACTCTCCTCACTCCAGGGACGACACTTTAAAGAAAGACACGACAAGTACACACAAACAATTTATAATGTGGTAGATTCGGCAAGAAATTCACGTGCACAAAAACTGTGCGTAAATTGTGCAGTATGGGATTAATTACTATCAATGTTTATAAGAGACAGAGGAAAAGTAATCCATTCCCAATTTTGATATAGTCCACATGCAATAATTCCCCCATATGGCAAAAGATATGTTTGTCCTGCAGACCAAAAGTCAATTATTCCCGAAATTGCACATTCTGGATCTTGTACCATATTTTGAAACACATTTTTGAAACTGCAGTTTGGCCAATTTTCTTTGCGCCAAAAAGAACGAGTCACTGATTGCCGTGATATAGTGTAATTATATACCTTGTTTGCAGCGTGAGTAGATCTTGCAGCAAAGTTAGCAGCATCACATATAATGTAACATCCAGTCGAAATGGATACTGTTGTATGTGATATAATTAATTCAACAACTGTGTTTTACACGCATTTGACAGTGTTGGTGGTGGTTTTGTTACACCCGTTTCTTGGCTTAAAAACATCTTTTGTTGTTATTAGAACCACCAGAACCAAATTACATGCTATGCTGTATTGCAACTACATAACCACTTTAATTAACCCATTTTTCATTAATCAACTTATACCAATTGACTAGCGGTTTGCATTTTGCACAGCAAACAATTGGTGCTAAAATACTTTCAGATATTTTAACTGCTTTAACATCAGCTGTTGAAGACTTTACATGTTCTTTTGGAACATCAATTAAGTGGCATTCTCCCTCACTCAACATCTTAGCAACAACAGTTTTAGTAAGATTCTGGAACTCATATTTTATGTTGGCCATTTTGGGGTACCGTAGGCTTACTCAGCCTGCACCCAGTAACACCGTGACTTCAAGTGACTGCCTTCACAAATTATTTGATATTAGGACTAGTACATATTTATAGACTATAAATATAGTACCTAATATGCAACCAAATAAAAATACCGCAATTCAGCAACAAAACAACTTCGATTACAGCAGATTAAAACTAGCTTCATATTTACAAATCGATAAAGACGCCAATCAACAGCTATATCAGCAATGGTTGACTAGCAGCGCGCATGCGTGCATTTAATAATTTATCCGGTGTCCCAGAACAAGATAGAGAAGTGATACAAATATATAAAGAAATAAAAAGAAGGATAAAAGGCTTTAAAACGGTTAAAAAAAATTAAGGGTAGCTCTGACGTAGATCAAGTTGCAATGACATGGCTACTGTCCCATGTGTCCCATGGAAAATACAAATGTGTGCTGTCCCATCCCATCCCATCCCACGGGACGTTTCCCATGGGAATCCCATTCCCATGGACACGCCTGGAAAAACCAAAGAGACATTCTTCCAAGAAATACACGGAAACCGTGAATTGATTAGAAAGAAAATAGACGCAGAAATGAGTAGAAATACATCTGAAAACTTATAAGAGATAAATACCTGCATATCTTGGCTGAAGATTAATGGATGATATTTAGTGCAGGAGAGCTTAGCATACGATACTTCAGCATCAAGTGTGAAAATGGAAGTTGAGGGAGACACTACGACATTTCGCTGTCTGCAGGACATAAAACACACACATAACGTGATTGTAACGGACTCACGGAGCATGCTGCAGGACAAACAGCACACACATAACGTGATTATAACGGGCTCACACCTTTGGGTGGGGTCTTAGAGAACATAATAAGGCAGATGTTGTTAGTGCCATGTAACAGCATGTGTATATTGTGGAGACAGACGGAGTCATCATGGCCTGAACAGAATAGTGTCACAGGTAGTGACCAGAGGATCCGGCTGATACTCTGCATTCCGATTTAAGGTCAGGCGGACACACTGTCAGACTTCAACCTTTTGTCTGTAGTAATGACATTCTTCGATAGTTGTTGAAGACACGGATGTAGTGCATGTGGGGAGATGCCGAATGCTGCAATGTAGTTTTGTTTTACTCAAATCAATTCAACAGTTCAACTCTGATCTCTATCATTTTTTTCCACTACACAGAGAGAGAAGAGATTCTGTCTCAAAATACTCCTTGCTTTATATGTTCATAATCTTCCACCATATATTACATTTTCATTGCTGCTGTTTGTGTCAGTAACATGATTTATTATGCTGCAATCGTTTGGTTAAGTTTGATAATCTCTAACACGTTGGTCTTTGGATCGTGTTTCATTTTATCAAACGCATTGGTTTGATCTATTAAATACAAGTATATTCTGTGATGTGTTTAATTCAGTTCTCTTTTGGTGTTCGGGTGTGTACATTGCATTATTTGTTCTTGTCCTTTCTATAAATACATTACATTCTTTAAAAATTCCTATCTTTCTTTTCCTCAATGAGATTCTCATTATAACTCTAAGTAGAAGATAGGTGACAAAGTTTATAAGGTTATTTGGACGCAATTCTGGGTATACTTGTCCCCGGTCTCGCCGGTAACACTATAACTATAAACACAGATGTCAGCACATAACTAGGTATGTAACTTATGTTGTAGAGTATTAATCTGCAGTTTAGATAAAGCTATTTAGGTGACATTATCCTAGTACTTCTAATTCTTCTATAGTGATTTTTTTTTACCTAGTCTCGTTTTCATTATTATATGCTTGATAACATCAATGACTATTTCGTGTAGTACACATGACCTTTCCCTGTTGCTTTCTTCTTTTAAGTCTATGTCATCCTTCAAACAGATCTCTCCATGTATTCATTGCATCTCTATATGATAGCATTGTCTTCCATTAATACCGTTTATCAATTACGAAGGTACCATTACTTGTCATTTAATTTCCCAGCATTTAGTAATTCGGCCTCGTCAAGCTGTATGCGTTCCACTTAACAGAACGTTGTTCCCACAAGTACTCAAACAGCACGGCTACAAGACTCACGCTGTTGGCAAGTATGTTTACCTTTAATCCTGCTTGTTAGTGTCCTCAATATATATGTTAATAGCATTCTTATCAGTAGATGGATATACGAGGGTAAGTAGGTAAGTAAGTAAGTCGCAAAATGATATAAGGCAGCTGAGAAATGGCTGTTGGTGTTCTATTAAGGTGTCTTTACGTAACATGTTCATCTAAATTCATGTCTGTGAGTGGCAGACAGCAATCGCCGCATGCGTTTGCCCATGTACAAATGCAGTTTCAAGATAATGTGATATTGAAAATGTCAGCCATATGGAAGATAGCACCACTGAAGAAAAGCGTGCTGTTGTAAGCTCTTCGTTTGGGCTACATGATTTGAGTGGCACCTTGCCGTCATGACAGACGATAGTTTATAAAATGAAGTTATACCTCTCCATAACACAACGCCTACGATGAATTTAGAGACCATGTCTTGCCCATGCAGCATGATCCCTCTCTCGGCCTGTTTAGTTTACTCCAGAGGAAAAGTAACACCAATACGTTTGGAACAAGACAAGCTGCAGAAGCTGCGGATCAGCACAACAATGCGCTAATTGTCCGCCCGTCGAAGCTTCGATTCTAGAACAGTTGCAAATCAAGGTTTAAGATCTGGTCTGCCCTGCCATGATAATTAGTCTTTTGGTTGCATTTCCCCGCACAAGGATAAGATTTGTACCCTCCCAATCGCGCTCCTCCGCCCGAAGTTGTTTGGCATAATATGGAGTGTCGGATTTGGTAAGCGCCGCTTAACATTCGGCGCTAACAGAAGCAGGTAGTACCGTCTAATGTCATACGGTAGCTCAGTCATATCAGATAAAGACCTGACATGACTTACTGACAGAGATATTCATAGGAAATGTTGCTGGTCATGGCAGCAAGTGTTTGTTGCAAAAAAGCGGTACACAGCTGGGTGGATAAGTATATTCATGACGCTCACAAATTGTCGATGAAGTCTGATCTGGTGGCTTTGTACAGACTCCGATAAGATCAACTGTGAGAACGATGTGTAGTATTGTTATTGCAATAGGATGGTTATATTTTTACACTAGAACATAATGTATGATCTGTCGTGCCCGGACAACTGACTTAAAGTACACACAGTGGACCAAAATAGAATTTCTTTGAACACCCAGTACGTAGAAGAAGGAGATAAAGTCGCTGAAAAGTCGACAGTGTCGACTTCATTGCACCGGGTGTTATCCCATACGGCTCCATATCTTTCCGCAGCGCGGAAAGCGTCGCACAAAGCGCGAACTCCGTATCTGCAGCGACGACCCACAGATTTTCCGAAAAAATGCACTCGTGAACCGAAGGACGCTGCCCGGAATCGAACCCATAACCTTCGGAGCCCGAGTCAGATGGCTTGACCACTTCTCTACGGAATCTCTCAAGAAGGAAGAAGGAGATGACATGCTCAATTGGGCTGTCACATGGAGCGAATCATGGGTGCATCATAATCCACAGGAAGCAAAACATGATTCAATACAGAAAGAGTTCGTGTTACATTTGAAATGACCGTGATGGATAACAAATGCCCACGTTGGAACAATACCTGTGACTATGTGTTTTATGTGTTTTATGTGTTTTAGCTAAAGTATATTTATTCACTTCATAAATCTTCAGTATGTACCCGACGAGCTGCAGCGAAATGTATCAGGCAATAAGTAGTGCAATATATTGTTAGTAGTTTCGGCGTTTAAATAGTAATTACCCACAAGATGGAGGAGAGTGTCTGACGGATTCTTGAAATTTACCTACAAGATGGAGGAGGGTGTCTGACGGAATCCTGGAATTACCCACAAGATGGAGGAGAGTGCCTGACGGAATCCTGGAATTATCCACAAGATGGAGGAGGGTGTCTGGCGGATTCCTGGAATTACCCACAAGATGGAGGAGGGTGTCTGACGGATTCCTGGAATTACCCACAAGATGGAGGAGGGTGTCTGGCGGATTTCTGGAATTACCCAAAAGATGTAGGAGAGTGTCTGGCGGATTCCTGAAATTGTGCAGGTTTGAATTGGCCAATTAGACAATGGTTGTACACACCAATGGCCGTCATCAGGCGACTGAGTACAAAAGAATATCAACATTGAAAATATGAACTTGGAATGTAAGAACTATGAGTGGTGATGGAAAATTTGATAACATTAAGACTGAAATGAGAAGATTAAATATTAACCTGTTAGGTATATGTGAGACCAGATAGACAGGAATGGGCATGATAACATCTGAAGAATATAGAATAATCTATTCTGGTGGAGAGAAACAACAGCGAGGAGTAGCAATTATAATGGATAAAGAGAAAGCAAAATCGATCAAAGGATATTGGACTGTATCAGAGTGTTACTGGTGAAGTTGAGTGGAAGACCTTTTGTTGTCAACGTCATACAAGTTTATGCACCAACAGCAGACAGTAGTGATGACAGCATTGATGAATTGTATAATGATTTAGAGAAAGCCTTCAAAAATTCAAGATTTCTGAAGTAAATATTATAATGAGTGACTTGAATGCCAAAGTTGGAAATCAACAGGACGGATGCATAATAGGCAAGTATGGACTAGGGGAACAGAATGAAAGAGGTTGCAGACTTGTACAGTGGGCAAAAGGGCATGATTTGATTATTGGAAACACATGGTATCAACAGCACCCAAGGTGATTATGAATATGGAGGAGTCTTGATAAGGTCAGAAATAAGATTGATTACATTCTCATCAACAGAAGATGTCGAAATGCCTTAAAAGTCGCAAAAACTATACCAAGCCCAGACTGCTACAGCGACCATAGATTAATCTTAAGCAATTTACATATACAATTTTAAGAAAGGCAAATATTCAACACCAAGAAACACACAATTTGATCTACAGGCACTGAAGAGTGAGGAAATAAAAGATAAATTCAACGTAGAGGTAAAGAACAGATTCGATGCATTGTCCGATATGGAAATATTATTTCAAGACGTCAGTGACCAATGGGAAATATTAAAGAAATCAGTCAACCAAGCTGCAGAAACAACCATCCCAAAAATAAAGATAATCCATTCATCCATCATGTGCCATGCCGATAAGCGTGCGCGGTCATGTTTTGCCATCTCACTCGATCACCGGAGTCGTGGATCAGCTCCGTGTTCCTGTCTCGACCATGTCGATGAGTCTGCAATACATGATATTCTTGACATCTGTAAAGAAGGTAGTTTGCCATTGCTTTCCTTCCTAGCAGTGACCATACTTTTTCACACACAAAAAAGAGATCCTCTGCCTACCGTCGTGAAGCTGGAGACCATAACCTGCAACTATCTGTTGGCTGCTCTTCAACTTCATCCACCACCTGCATCCATGGCTTCACGTAAGCCTGATCGGGGGGCTAAACGGGTACTCCACCTTGCCCAAGGGTGTCCCGTAGGTTAGCGGATGGAAGGAGGCACCTTACTTCTCCTTTGATAGGGAATACCCCCACCCCGCCACCCATTAAAATTCATGGAAGTAAGAAGAATTAACAAAAATAACAAGGAAAAAATATGAAGAGATTCACAGGAAAATTAGGAAGCTATGCAAAGAGGCGAAAGAAACATGGCTTGAGGAAAATTGCAAGGAATACCAAATTAATGCAAAAAAGAATTAATAACATCACTAACAAAAGAACACACACATCACCGAGTTACCTAAAAACTAAAGATGGCAAAATCATAATAGAAAAAGATCAGATTTTACATGCGTGGTCAGATTATGTGAAAGACCTTTATGATGATACAAGAGAAGAACAATATGATCATCGGAATAATATTGAAGGACCATCAATTTTGAAGATGGAAGTTCAGAATGCTCTTAACCATATGAAAGCTGGCAAGACCCCGGGTACAGATAACATCACAACAGAAATGATCAATGCCTTAGAAGAATATGGAGTAGACCAAGTCACCAGACTGCTGAACGCAATATATGATACTGGAGATATACCTCCTGAATTATGTAATTCTATATTTATTGCAACCCCGAAGAAATCAGGAGCCTTGGAATGCGATCAACATCGAACAATTAGTATAATGCGCAACATCACGAAGATTCTGCTGAGAATTATCATGCAAAGAGTTAGGAAGAAAATACAACCCGAAATAGAAGAAGAGCAATGTGGGTGTAGAAGGCAAGAGCACAGTAAATGCTGTGTGTATACTGCGAACAGTAATTGAACGTTCTATAGAAGTAAACAAAGATCTATATCTTTGCTTTATTGACTACACAAAGGCTTTCGATAAAGTGAGACATGTCGACATGATAAGGTTGCTTGAAGATCTACAAATTGATGGAAAAGACCTTAGAATTATAAAAAAAACATATATTGGAAACAACAAGCTGCCATAAGAATTCATAACAATGTAGGTCAATATCAGCATATTAAAATAGGTGTGAGACAGGGATGTGTAATGTCTCCAGATCTGTTTTTCCCTGTACAGTGAAAATATTTTCAGAAATATAGAAGATATGGAAGGAATCAACATTGGGGAACGATACATCAATAACATTAGATATGCAGATGATACAGTCTTGATTGCAGACAATGAACAGGACCTGCAAAATTTAGTAGATGCGGTTGTTGCACACAGTGAACAACTAGGGTTAGAACTGAATATCAAGAAGACACAGATTATGGTAGTCACTGGGAAGAACGAAATACCACAATGTGATATACGAGTAAATGGGCATATTCTTAAGCAAGTGAATCGATACAGTTATCTCGGCACAATCATAACATCTGATTGGAGATGCTTTGAAGAGATTAGAACAAGCATTGCCATTGCGAAGGTAGCCTTTTATAAGATGAAACACATACTGACCAATAAAAAGATATCAATTGAAACGAGAAAAAGAGTGTTGAAGATCTACATAGAACCTATACTTTTGTATGGATGTGAAGCGTCGACAATAAGCAGTCAAGCTGAAAAACAGCTGATGGCTGTGGAAATGTGGTTTCTGAGGAAAACGCAAAGAAAACCATGGACAGACAGAAAAACCAATGAACAAATCCTTCAAGAAACAAATGAAGATCGTAAACTGATTAGAGACATTAGACGTAGACAGTCAAAATTTTTTGGGCATGTTTTGAGAAGAAATGAATTGGAGAACTTGGTGACGACTGGCAAGATCAAAGGGAACAGACCAAGGGGGAGACCGAGAAGTAAGTACCTGGATGGCTTGGCCAAGTGGCATGGTCGAGACAGGAATACGGAGCTGATACACGACTCTGGTGATCGAGTGAGATGGCAGTACGTGATCGCCCACGCTTATCGGCATGATGGATGGATCGATGTACACGCCAACCGGTTCTCTGGCGAAAAGTTTTAAGGATAATATTCGGAAAATCGCGTACCGCGTTCGAAATACAGCTGCAGGCGATTTATAAACTGACCGCCTTTCGTTGGTGTTTATATAATGGTATGAATACCAGTCTTTCAGAAGGCAATGGCAAACTACTAAACATAAACTCTCAAAGAAATCATAGTTAAAAATGCCGAGGTTGACTGCAACACCTTATAAGGATGTGCAAGTAACTTTGTTGTATACATACCAGTGATGAGGTAAGGACGTGAGCCATGACATAAAGACGTCAGCCATGAGGTAAGACCCTAAACTATGTGATAAGGACGTCTGCTCTGCTATATGGATGTTAGCTATTAGATAAATATGTCAGCTTTGAGATAAAGACGCTAGACATGAGATAAGGGCGTCAGCCATGAGATAAGAACGGCATCAGATTGATAAGGACGTCAGCTATTAAATAAGTACTTCAAGCATGAGCTAAGGACGTCAACCATGAGATCAGGACGTTAGCTTTGAGATGATGAGATCAGTCATGAGATAAGGATATCATCTATGAGATAAGGATGTCATAAGAGATAAGGACGTTGGTCATCATATATGCCTTCAGCTATGAGCTAAGGACTAAACTGTGATATAAGGACGTTAACAGTAGGATAAGACCTCAAACCATGAGATAAGGACATCAACCATATGATAACGATGTCAGCCATGGGATAACGACGTTAGCAGTGAGCTAATGACGTAAATACGAGATAAGGACGTTAGCGTTGAGATAAGGTCGTAAACCATGAAATAAGGACATCATGCATAACATAAAGACATCAGCCATGAGATCGGGACGTTTGCAATGAAGTAAGGACGTCAACCACGAGATAAGGACACCAACTATTAATAAGATGTATGCAGTCGTGGATTACGTGATTTGCTTTAATGACATTACATATTGCTATTTGTAAAGATGGCATTTAGGATACTGTAACTGGGCCTGCACTCCGACATTCCGTGGGTTCGATTCTTTCTACGGCTTTTATAACGGGGAAGAAGACTTCTATACAAAGGAAACTGGTAAGTTAAGATATGCATAGACAGACAGACAAAAAGACGGACGGACAGACAGACAGACAGACAGACAGACAGACAGACAGACAGACAGACAGACAGACAGACAGACAGACAGACAGACAGACAGACAGACAGACAGACAGACAGACAGACAGACAGACAGACAGACGGACGGACGGACGGACGGATAGACAGATAGACAGATAGACAGAACAAACGAACGAACGAACGAACAAATGGACTTTATTTTCAAAGGGTAACAAATTGGGCACGCAGGCCCGTCTTACATTCGGCCCTTCCAATCTTTCGTTCATTCATAGTGCATAGGAAAAATCATTGTCAAATGAATTTTGTAAACATAAATAATGGATATTACAATGTTATGAGACACATCCACCACCCACCCACACATCCCCCATTCACCCCACATCACCCACCCAACCAAACACACAACCCAGACACACATACATGCCCCCACCCATCCACCACATCCCCACACCTTCACAGCTCCCCACCCACACACACCTCCCACCAAACACACATCCCATCCACCCACACCCCAAGCACATATACATTCCCCAAACCACACATCCCCCACCCACACACATCCACCCACTCACATATCATCCACCCGCCCCATTACCCACCAACAACCACCCACCCACGTATCCTCCTCTACCCACACACCTCCAACCACCCAGCCAGACACACATCCCTCAACCACACATCCCCCACGCACACACACACATCTCCCCGCCAACTCACCTACACCACACCTACCCATACACAAATTCCGCACCCACCCACATAATCTCCCATCTCCCTCAGCCCACTCACAGATCCCGAGCCCACCCATACAAACACCCCCACCATCTCCTAACCTACACACACTCACCTACCCACATACCCTCTACCCACCCTCACATCCTCCACCCACCCATCCCCCAGCCACACATGCATTAACCACATACCCCTACCCATATACACATACATCCATACCCACACACACATCTCTCTACCCATACACACATATGAGTACACAGATAGATATATAGACAGACAGACAGACAGACAGGCAGACGGACGGACGGACGGACGGATAGATGGATGGATGGATGGATGGATGGATAGATGGATAGATAGATAGATAGATAGATAGATAGATAGATAGATAGATAGATAGATGGATGGATGTATGGATGGATGAATGGATGGATGGATGGATGGATGGATGGATGGATGGATGGATGGATAGATAGATAGATAGATAGATAGGCAAATAGACATTCAAACGGACAGACAGACAGATTAATGTGTGTTCACCTCTTGTCCAGGAGGCTATTACGACTTCTGGTTCAACACAACAGTGCACAAAGAGGCCAAGGGAGGCTACTCAACGGTAATTAATGTGTTTGTTGAACTTTCTGTCTCACGTTCCCTAATATCCACATACTTTCTCTTCTCCCCCACCATATTTGTGTGTATGTGTGTGTGTGTGTGTGTGTGTGTGTGTGTATGTGTGTGTGTTGGCTACTTGTTTTCTCTTGGCCTCTTTCCCTTCTGTCTTTATCATATCATACTTCTTGATCTCTCTCTCTCTCTCTCTCTCTCTCTCTCTCTCTCTCTCTCTCTCTCTCTCTCTCTCTCTCTCTAGTATCTCTCTTCTGTCTGTCTCTGTCTGTCTCTGTCTGTCTCTCTTTTTCTTTCTCAAAGTCTCTTTCAGACACACACACACACAAACTAACACACACACACACACACACACATATGCACACATTAGAGTTATTACTAATGAGTTGATTAATGAGTCAGTCACTGAAATTTTTCTGGCGATTACATAAAAGCATGAGTGGTGTAGTCAAGAATAAGAGCATTTCTGACTTCCAAGGTGCTCACCTCATCTGGCAGAGGACTAACGAGGACAAGGGCAAAGCCCTCTTTGAACGCTAAATAGAGCAATGCAACCAGACAGACATGGGAGGCCGAAATCTGGCCAAGGAGGTCACCTCAGACAGTTGCAAGGCCCAGAACACTTCGGATGAAGACACAGTGACAGTGAAAGAAATCAAGACTGTTCTTCGACGATCAAAAAACAGCGCTCCATGGCCTGATGGCATAAGATACGACGACATCATAGGTGTACCGAGAGAAACTAGCTAGAGAAACTAGCAGACATGTACAACAACAGTATAGGGAGTGCTAGCATCAAGGAGGAGTGGTTACACAGCTATCTGATTCCCTTGCCGAAGCCTGACAAAGACCACAAAACAATGCAGGGATATCGAATTATAACCATGCAGAATACAATAGGCAAGCTGCTGGAGAAGGTAATTGCCAGGAACATATCAAGCCAGCTAGAGAGGCAAGGTGTTTTACCACCTACCCAGGGTGGGTACCGTCCAAAAAGAGAAACCTGGACCAATGCAGCAGTTTTTGCCCATGATGTCTTTGAAGGTTTCCACTCAGGCATTGAAACCTTTGCTGCAGCGATTGATCTTGAGGACGCGTACAACAGAGTACCATTGGATTTTTTAATGCTTCAGCTTCTTGAACTAAAAGTAAGTCCATTCCTCCTTAGTTGGATCGCTGCAGCCGCTGCAGTAGTTTTTAGATGTGGCAGTTGGACTTCAGAACCAACAACAATATATCCTGGCCTACCACAGGGATCACCATTATCTCCGGTACTGTTCAACGCCTACACAGTGAGAATCACCAGTGAGCAGTTCACTGGACCTGGCAGGACATTGTCATATGCCGATGATGTTTTAGTGTATCGTCAGGGTAAGGATAGAGAGCAGGTTGCTGTGGAATTACAAACCGAACTCAGTCGCATAAGTACTTGGTGTGATGAAGCTGGGGCAATGGTCAACCCAACAAAGACAACAGTGACTTGGTTCTCGTTGAATAATCATATTGTCAACACTCCAAAACCAACTGTAAAGCTATCTTCAGAGACGGTGGAAAGAACGCAGACAATGAATTACCTGGGGATACGGTTTGATCGAAGCCTTGCTTATAATGAGCACATAGACCAGGTGATATCAAAGGCCAAGCGGGGTTTGGCTGAGATGCGGGTGATGGCGGTAGCAAACTGTGAGCAGCGCCATCTATGTCTTCTGTACGAGGGGCTGGTAATGTCGTTTTTGAGTATGCAATGGCAATCCTGACTCTCAGCCGTAAGCAGATAGAAAGGATGGAAAGGATATCTGTGGAGTCTGAAGCACAAGCGTTGATTTTCGAGAATTCGCTAGACGGAGATGCTGTCATCTACACAGATGGGTCGGTCGTCCGACATGTGAGAAGCTCATGGGCCTTTACGGCTCGGGCCGGAGGGAGAATTGTGAAGGAGGACTCTGGTGCTTTCACTGAAACCACAAGTAGCCTGACTATGGAAGTCATGACAGTAAGTAAAGCAATAACATGGCTCGAGACACAGACATTCACTAGGGCATGTTTCCTTAGCGACTCAATGAACATGATCAAGAGGATAGAGGAGGGGTCGATCCTAAGAGAATGGTTGCTGCACTGGAGCGGTCTCGGCTGGCAAAGATTAGTTTCATCTTCGTGCCAGGGCATGCGGGAGTACAAGGAAATGAGCGGGCTGACAAGCTCGCAGGTGAGGCTACTGTGGAGGGCGGACGCGCCATGGACCAGGCTGACATTCTGAATGCTCTACGAGAAGTAAGACTTTTGCGTGAACCAAGTGATGACTGTGAATCTACAACCATGGCCAGACTGCGAGAACAGCAAATTAAAAGAGGGGTGGCCAAACAAGAACACTACGCAGGAAGCCAAAGAAGATTGATAAACCAACACAGAACTGGCGTCGTTAGCCGCTACACGCTGCGGGATTTGCTGAGGAGGGGATCCGAGCACTTATGGACTGAATGGTTCGATGTGCAATGAGGATGATCTGTCGACTAACTAACTAACTAACTGTCTCTGTCTCTTTTGTTTCTTCGTCTCTTTCTCGTCTGTCTCTCGGTTTCTTTGACACGTTGTTTCTTTCCCACCCTTTCCTTCTTATTTTATGTTGTAATCTTCTTACTTTTCTCTCTACCCTACTTCCTTTCGTACAATTTCTCTTTGTCTCTCTCTCTCTCTCTCTCTCTATGTCTCTCTCTCCTCTCTCTCTCTTTCTCTCTCTCTCTCTCTCTCTCTCTCTCTCTCTCTCTTTCTCTCTCTCTCATCCCTCCGGTTTCCCACGAGGAACGACGCGTTTGTGTGGTCTCCTCCTTTTTGGATTAATTTTCCTGTTTATCTACATTCGTACGCAATGGATTTTATATGGTTGTGATCACAATGATGCCGTTCAACTGTTGAACTTGTTTTTAAGTTGCTATATGTGTAGTGTTAGATATAAGTTAGATATAAGTGCTAATAATATAGTATTCAATGACACTATGGATACATTATTCATGGAACAGCGGCGCGTCAGTGATAGCTTGAACTAGTCAATCACATCACTTGGATTTAAACCGTGGACGGCGCTACAATGTTTCCGTGTGTGTTGATACGTAATATTATGTAAATATCATGTCTGTCGAGGAGGGAATTTCTGTGCTGGAGTTAGTGGGAGAAAGGGGCCGAAGTAGATCTGAGGGTCGAAGTGGATTACGATCTGCAGTAACAAGAAACTACACACTCAACAAAGAACGGGCAGTGAAAAGCAAACTTAAGAACTGTTTTAGCTCGCCTTCGCTGTCAGTTAAATGTATGGATGACGGTAAATGCATCTCTATCACATTCAACAATACAATACATTACGAGGCATTTCGAACATGCCTGATCAATTATTACCACGAAGCCAAAGTTGATTATAGAAAAGACCGACAAGGAGCGGAGGTGGAAGTCAAAATATCATCTCCCCTACACACATTGCATTTATACAACACGCAAAATAAAATTGTAATACAAGGGGCAAACGCCGTCATGTCTGAGTGGCTCGCGACACAATTCGTCGAAATTGAACAGGCAGCTCTAAAACTAACAAGTGACTCACTAAACACACCTGCCGATTTCAGCACGCTAGTGTCTGCCGTAAAACCAACACAGCCTACAGCGGTCACGCTATTGTCAGACAGAACCATTAAATCAACACAGCCTGCAGCCGCTGTCGTTACAGCATCAGGCGATAGTAACAACATACTCCAACATGCCACGACTCAACACACCAGCAGCTCGAACTCAGCTTCTTCTAACCTACCAGTGTTGCTAGCCATTGAATACCCGATGGGGAGCATAGGGGACAGTATACAACCAAATGAAAACAATTCAAACCAACTTGAGGTTGCACCATCGGTATTAGATGAAAGTCCAGCTACAAATCAACACTCATGCGGTTGTCAGCAGCACATTCAAAGGTTAGAGGCAAGTTTGAAGGTACTTTTAGACGCCGCCTCTGACAACACAGACAAGATCGCCAGGATCACTAATGACTATATCAACCTCAAGTCAGAGGTCGCTCTCCTGAGAGAGGAAAATGATATTCTGAAACACACTATTGATCAGGCAGCACAGACTAACAGCTTCGAAACAACACAACCATCCCTGGGAGCGCCAACTATACAGCCAACGAATACACATCAACAAACAGACAAAGCGATTGAACAGGACTCGACATTTCCCATAGAAGTGAAAGTCAGCAATCGATTTGAACTACCAAAAGAGCAATTGGTAAGCGGCAGTCAGTACGACGAGACATTGCCGACAGACAACCCGCCTATTCAAGAAACGGCTGGTAACCGGCAAGAAGGCAGTCCACAGCCGGATAATTGTCAATGGCAGAATCAACGTGCAAAACGTACCAGAAGCCAGTACATACAGAGACTACCAATTGACTGCACCCACTTGATAATTGGCGACTCCTTGATGAAAGGCATATACAGTGATCGTATGTCCTTATCACACGCCGATATAGCTACAACAATTCCACTTCCAGGTGCAGGGTTAGACAGTCTAACAAACAGTATACGTAGAATGGAGATCAACGAAAGCGTGAAGAGGATTACAATACATATAGGAATTAATGACACTATGAGAAACCAAAATATTACCATTTCTCAGTTACGAAAACTACTAGACTTATTACGCCATAATTTTCCAAATTCTAACGTGTTTTTCTCTTCCATCATACCACCATGTTATGGCACCGAACGTCGACTAGCCGACATAAACAACAACACCCTAGAGAAATTCTGTACTCAGTATAATGTACACTTTATCAACAACACACCATTTTTTACATCTCAAAGAGGCGCGCCAAAGAAACGACTGTACAGCGACCAGATCCACGCATCCACATTAGGTTATAGCTTCCTTGCTAAAAATATCAAGTTTCCGGAGAGGGCACAAAACAAGACCAACACACAAACACGACGAACATTGACTACTGAAGCCAGTCGAAATATCCCCATCACCCCGGATAAACTTCAGCTGACGTCTGACCCCCGAACGCCTGCTATTCAAGGTGCACACATGCTACCAAGAATAAATCAACCTCTCCTTCCTACCCCCACCCTCACTCGTGAAGGAAATAACTACCAGGAAGATTTCCCTAACCTCACTTCCAACGAACCCTCGTTGCAAGCAGTGGTACACACGCACGGCAGTAATACCACCTTGACACACCAAGATCAAGACAGCTATGGGCTCCATAGCAGACAACAAGAGGTTCCGCATCACCAAATTCACGCCAGCAATGAACGAACAAGTAGGCAACAGGTTCCGCATCACCAAGTTCACGCCAGTAATGAGCGACCAAGCGGACAACAACAGGTTCCGCATCATTGGAGTCCAGAACTTCTATACTTGATGCGATTTATTCCTGCCGCACTGAATCAAGCCCTCATGATATCTCTACAATACAGACCTGTGTGATAGGATACGTATTACAAACGGAACCCTATATGAATTGATACCAGCAACAGAGCTTCCTCCTTGAACTCTAATCGCTTACTGCTTAACGTTTTATTTCCCGTATGGGATACACCGCTTTAAACAGAGACATTGACTTGTATAGTCATTTATTAATTCTTTTGGATATCAGTTGGTTACTTAGCTTGTGAAGTAGTTTATTTCAGTTTAATTATTTGTTGTATGTTCTTTAATTCGTTTTGTTCCGTGTTTGCATTATATTCGTTGGTCTGATTAGTTATATCGTTATAATACTGTCATTTACTTATCGATTTGTATTAATGATATTTTGTAAGTTAATGTAATTGTGATTTTTTATTATCTTGTATTTTTGCTTAACTTTGACTAATTTACACTTTCTTCGTGGATAAAATGTCTGAGAAGTGGCAACACTGGCTCAATAAGTCAGGAATACGCCTTGGACACTTAAACATTTGCAGCTTATTTAACAAGCTACCAGAGTTATCTTCTATTCTTAATCAAAATTTTCATTTATTCGGAATTAGTGAAAGTAGGCTTAATGATAAAATTTCAGATGAGGACATCTCTATTAAAGGGTACAAAGTTTTTAGAAGGGATCCCTGTAGGAAACAAGAGACAGGCATAGTAACCTATGTTTCTAATTTACTAAATGCTCACCGTAGGCTAGACTTTGAAACTTGCGAAATAGAATGTATTTGGTTAGAGCTGAAACTTCAAAACCGCACACCCTGATAATTGGCTACCTCTATCGAAATCCCAGTGCTGGAAACGTCTGGTACGAAAACTTCACTACCATGATGGACGTGGTTTTCGCTTCCGGGAAGGAAATTATACTACTCGGAGACTTTAACATTGACACCAACAAATCCAACATAATATGGGGAAATATAATTGCATCATACAATTTCCAACAAATAGTACAACAAGCTACTAGAGTAGCAAAGTCATCTTCAACAGTCATAGATCACATTTATGTAACTTGCTCAGACAACATCATAGAATGCACCGTACCCAATTGTGCAATGAGCGATCACTACCCAATATGCTGCACGTGGTCTAAATAGGAATTAAAACTCCTAAACATAAACACATAAGTGTAAAATATAGAAGTTACAAAAATTTCAACCAAAACGCATTTTTACAGGACTTGCTCAGTACACCTCTAGACAATGTTTATCAGCTTTCTGACCCGGACGATGCTCTGGAATTCTGGATGAAAACCTTTATTGATGTTTTTGATAGACATGTGCCAGTCAAGGAAGTTCGAGTAAAACACCACGTCAAGCCACCTTGGATCACTCAGGAAATACTTGAAATTATGAGATATAGAGATAAAGCACATAAAAAGCGGGATCTCAGTGCATACCGTACTCTTAGAAACAAAGCTCAATATACCATACGACGGGAAAAGAAAAATTACTTTAAGAACTTAGTAATGGATAAAACAAATAGTAAGGATATATGGAAGGCAACTAACACCTTGACAAACAAGAATAACTTCCGCAATTCTTTACCATCAAATCATATTACATGCGACCAATTCAGTGATTTTTTTTCAAACTGACATAGACCAGATGAAGGCTTCAATACCTAATTCTCCTTGCAACTTATCTTTATTGTCATCGTTTTACGAGAATAGATGCTCCCGCGATATTCTTTCCGACATACCGCTAATGACAATCACTGAAGTATTCACTTACCTCAGTAACCTAAAAAACACAACCTCATCTGGGTTAGATGGAATCAGCAACCGGATTCTCCGTTGTGCTGCGCCAGTGATCTGTATATCACTAACCTATGTATATAATCAGTGTCTCACCAAAGGCCACTTTCCATCAGCTCTCAAAATCGCCAAAGTGTACCGTCTTCTTAAATCTGGTTGATTAGACAATGGTCTCCCGAACAATTACAGACCCATTTCTTTACTATCATCACTATCTAAGCCACTATAAACAACAACAGTCTATGTGGAACTGTGTTTATTGATTTCAAGAAAGCATTTGATATGATAGATCATCTTATTTTAATTAAAAAACTTGAGACAATGAAAATTTGCCCTAATGTAGTCACTCTAATATCATCTTTTCTATCAAACAGAAAGCAAGTAGTATCACATAATAAATCTCTGTCTCAAACCACTACCTTCAATATTGGAGTACCGCAAGACTCTATTCTTGGCCCTCTACTATTTGCCATATATATTAACGATCTACCTTTGCATCTTTCGTCGTCCTGCGATCTATTTGCAGACGACTGTACAGTGTACACAAACGCTGAAAACTGTATTTTACTTGAGTCGTATTTACAACAAGAATTAAATAATGTAGTTAGGTGGAGCTATTCAAACCGTATGCAATTTAACATCACTAAAACAAAATCAATGTTATTAACAACCAGACAAAGACTTCAGACTCTAAGCCCACACACAACACTTCAACTTCACATCGATAACATGCCAGTAGAAAGTGTAATTGAGCACAAAACATTAGGCCTAATCATTGATAGAAACCTAACCTTTAATTAAACCTAAGGAGGCTTGATGGTTCCGTCGCCCTGCTACTGAGTGAGTGCGTGGCGCGACACTGTGAGCTGTGAATTTCGTGTGAAATGCTTTTGAATCTGCCCAAGGTCTTTTGGAACGTGGACTGCATGTTTGGAGCGATGGCAGATGGCTATGTCCCAGAGTTGACCGGTTTTTGCCTTATGCAGAAATGCGTGGCTGCTGGGCTTCTGGTTGACCACCACTGCCATTGACGATGAACTGTATTTCGTGGACTGCCGATTCCATCAGAAATGAACTGGGTGCTTTGTGGGGGACTATTGTGTTGACATTCTGGTGGCGGCATTATGCACAGTGTATCTGTGCGGGCTGTTATTTGTCGAGACTCCTGTCTTTTCCACTTTTCACATTGGGAGCGTTTTGTGTGATATTCACTGGCACAGGAATGGAGCATAATGGGGACGACCCGTTGCTGTGAAGTTGGAACTGCGACTAACTAACTAACTAACTAACTAACCTTTAATTCCCACGTTCAAGTGCTCATTAAACAAACAGCGAAAAAAGTCTACCAACTCGCTAAAATTAAAAACTTCCTTGATGAGGACACAAGGAAACTATTCTATACTTCTCATATACAGACACACTTTGACTACTGCTCTACGATCTGGGACGGTTGTTCTAATTCAAACACCAAGCGACTTTACTCACTCCAGAAACGGGCCATGAGTCTAATTTATAGCAAACATTTAACTGACAATCCTAGCCTGTATAAACGCCTTCAGTTACTACCACTCCGTAAACGCCTGCTTTTCAATAAAGCTAAACTAATTCACAAAATCCTGCATCGGAATGCCCCAAATTACCTTTGGCCATTGTTTAAATATAATGCTAGACACAGTAAACGTTTAAATATATTACACATTAAGAAGCCTAGGATTGACTTATACAAAACAAGCTTAACGTACTCTGCAGCTCAGCTGTGGAACAATCTTCCACAAGAAATCAAAGACATCACCAATCCCTTTTCATATAATCGCAAATTATTCGAACACTATCTCAATATGGATTACCTTCCCCCTTAATAATAGAGATAAGAATAATAATAACAAAACCATAGTATAACAGCCAGTCCCCTTTTTGTAGGCCAGTATATTCCACATGGCTAACAACAAGTGTCAGACCATTATCTAATATTACTGTGTCGTGTAGTTTTGATGTTCGCATTTTGCCTATGCCTTTATAATGCATATCCTTTATATTGTTGTTGTTCTCTGTTAGCCTTGAATGATGTGTGAATGAAATAATGTATGAAAGAGAGTGATAGAAGGGCAGAATGTTAGACGGGCCTGCGTGCCCAATTCTTAACCCTTTGAAAATAAAGTTTGTTCGTTCGTTCGTTCGTTCGTTCGTTCGTTCTCTCTCTCTCTCTCTCTCTCTCTCTCTCTCTCTCTCTCTCTCTCTCTCTCTCTCTCGTATTTATTTTCGATTCTTTTTCTTCTGTTAATACATCTTTTGTCTGGCATATAAACAAGCCTCTCTTAGAATGTTTAATTTTTTTAATGACACCATAAGTACAATCCCACAATCTAACTTCCTGTCTTACAGATTTCAAGAAACAGTGATGACCGGTGTCTGATAATGGCATTAACACTTGTGGCACAACTTTACCCAGTACCATCTGATAATGACATTAACACTTGTAGCACAACCTTACCCAGTACCATCTGATAATGGCATTAACACTTGTGGCACAACTTTACCCAGTACCATCTGATAATGACATTAACACTTGTGGCACAACCTTACCCAATACCATCTTATAATGACTTTAGCACTTGTGGCACAACCTTACCCAGTACCATCCTATAATTACTTTAGCACTTGTGGCACAACCTTACCCAGTACCATCTGGTAATGACATTAACACTTGGGGTCCGACCTTACCCAGTACCATCTGATAGTGAAATTAAAACTTGTGGTGCGACCTTACCCAGTACCATCTGATAATGATATTAACACTTGTGGTACAACCTTACACAGTACTATCTGATAATGACATTAACACTTGTGGTCCGACCTTACCCAGTACCATCTGATAGTGAAATTAAAACTTGTGGTCCTACCTTACCCAGTACCATCTGATAATGACATTAACACTTGTGGTCCGACCTTACCCAGTACCATCTGATAGTGACATTAAAACTTGTGGTCCGACTTTACCCAGTACCATCTGATAGTGACATTAACACTTGTGGTCCGACCTTACCCAGTACCTTCTGGTAATGACATTAAAACTTGTGGTCCGATCTTACCCACTACCATCTGATAATGACATTAAAACTTGTGGCAGAACCTTACCCAGTACCATCTGATAATGACATTAACACGTGTCTATCTGATAATGACATTAAAACTTGTGGCAGAACCTTATCCAGTTCCATCTGATAATAACATTAACACTTGTGGCACAATCTTCCCCAATACCATTTGATAATGGCATTGACACTTGTGGTACAACCTTACACAGTACCATCTGATAATGGCATTTACACTTGTGGTACAACCTTACCCACTACCATCTGATAATAACAGTAACACATGCGGTACAACCTTACCCACTACCATCTGAAAATGACATTAACACGTGTGGTACAACCTCACCCACTACCATCTGATAATGACATTAATACTTGTGGTTCAACCTTACCCAGTACCATCTGATAAGGACATTAACACTTGTGGTACAACCTTACCCACTACCATCTGATAATGACATTAACACTTGTGGTACAACCTTACCCACTACCATCTGATAATGACATTAACACTTGCGGTACAACCTTACCCACTGTCAGAATCTCCCAACCAGATCTGCCGTGTCTTCATCATCGACGCCTGGCAATTACGGCCAGGTACGCCTGTGAGCGGCACTAACTACGCAGTGACGAAAACGGTCAGTTGTGGCACGCGTGGCGCACAGAGTCCGCGCAGTGAGGAAACATGACCAACGAGGACTCACTGCAGTTAGACGGCAGACGGCCTCGGACTGTGGTAGAGGACAGACATGGGAGACGTGTGCTCGTATTGCTTGTGTGAGTGGACACTATTAGAGAGAATGCCTGTTTGAGTATAGAAGACTGTGCGCCTGGGACGTATGGTTGTAAGTTATGAACTGATGCATTGAATGTATATATTTATTGTGTAATGGCATCACCGTTGTGCGATGCCTGTAACGTTTACGGCGAGTGAGAAGTGTGTCACGTACAGTCATTCTGTGACAGTGTTTGTTATCACATCTGTTGGTTACTACAAGCCTGTCTGAGTGTGAATCAAGATCTTGACAGGTGTGAACGTGGGTGCATCGTCCGGCTTTGAACGACTTAGAAAAAAGGCGTGAACGTGAGTGCATCATCCATTTTTGTGAACCAGTTGTAAAATAAGTGTGAACGTGGATGTATCATCGGATTGTTGAACAAAAGTTAGGATAGAAAGAGTGTAAACGGAAATATCGTGTCAGTGTGATAACCAATAATATGTTAAAGATGAACGGAATAGCGTGAATAGTTTTGGAAAGCAAGAAAGTTTTGGTAAAGAAGTGACGTTGAAAGTGAGAGTTGAACGGATGACATAACGACTAACAAATATACCCGACAGCATAAAATCCTACAATACTTAGCTGACAACGCATACACCACACAGACGTACACATTATAATATTGTCTCTTCCAAAAAGCAACAGGTTTTTGTTTCATCCGAAAGTGTAATCGACTAAGATCATTTTTTCTCGCGGTAAAGATCAAGCAGCCATTCTCTGGTGCAATGTTCCAACATAATCCAGAGCTCCAAATTCACTTGAGTATTCTTTTTTTATATATATATACTTTTGTGTGAGTCCAGGCATTAGCTGTAAATTTGATATAATTATTGTACATACCCATTGCATTTATTAACACCATATAATTATTTGTCTGTACATTCACTGTAACTAGATTCGTTATCATGTCTACATTGGACGATTTCATTGAATCTTGGTTAAAATTGAAGTTAACTGGTGAAGAGTTAACAAAGTGGAGTGAGGTAAAATATGCAGAGTATGTCCAATTACAGGAGAAAGCCAAAGAACGGGATAATAGAGCTGCTGAGAGAGAGAGGCTAAAACTAAACAGGCAGAATTTATAGGCTAGAAAAGCAGAAACAGATGCCGAAATAAGAAAAGCTGAGATCTTGACCCAGAGTAAGAGAGAAGAGCTTGAAATCAGTGCACGAACCAAAAGAGAAGAACTTGAAATGCAGCTGAAAATTAAACAGCTAGAGGCTGAAACATCAGCAGCTAAGGAATCTAAGAAGTTAGAAAGAAAAAGAAAATCAATATAAAAAGTACCAAGGGATCGTTAAAAATTTCACTACGGGCGACTGCATTGCAGCCTTCACCCAAAATTTTGAAACGATAATGGAGAATTATCAGATCCCAGAGACAGAATGGAATATTATTTACATGAGAAGTCTTTCAGGGGAACCTCTCAAAGTCATAGAGACCATTCCCAAAAATCTCAGGAAAGACTATCAGTATATAAAGGCCAAAATTATGTCACACTTCCTGTTAGATGAAGCAGGTTAAAGAGAACAGTTTAGTATACTAGCTCCAAAACCTACACAAACGTTCTCTGAATACCTTTCAGTAGTACAGGATGTGTTCAGTAAATGGTTGTTATCAGCTAAGGTTAATAACAACTTTGACAAGTTAAAAGATTTGACTTTCATCTCTACCACCACCATTTTCTAAATTTCTGCAAGAATGTGAGTGCGAGAGTGTGCAACAAATAGAAAAATGGGGTTCGGCTTTTATTTTACGGCAAACAAGAATTGTTTCACTAGAGTACTAACTGACACAGAGTTCGTAGCAGCCGCTACCTATGATAGAACAAAGTCAGGTACCTACAATAAACAGAAACCCTTCAGGCAATCTGTAAATAAGAACTATCAATGCAGATACTGCAATCTTCAACATAATGAAAATGATATGTGTGATAAGAACCCAGGGTACCTCACATACTTGCAAAACTATATAGATAAACAAGACAAAGAGAGAAAGAGCTACAAACGATTAACCAAATATTTTCTTTTTAAGGCATACGGCCATTGGCGCCATGCTTGTAAAGGTAAACAAATGACCAGAAAGGCTAATGCAGCCATGTTCTATAGCTCTTCCTCTGATGAGGAACAAGTAGAAAATCATCCAGTTAATGCAGCAGGGGCCATTGATGTTTTCCATCTGGAAAAATGCATCACCTGCAATCGTTTTCATGAAGATGGCTTGTTAACATGCTGCCACTCAATACCTATTGCGAATGAAGAAGCTAATTTGGTAATAGATTCTAAAGGTAAGCTTAACATCCATCAAGGTTATGTAAATAACAAAGCAGCCACAGTTTTACGTGATAGCGGGTGCACTCATATTGGTTTAAAGAGGGACTTTATCTTACCTGCAGACTATACAGGCAAACATGTTACATGCAGAACTTTCTCAGGTAACATCGAGAAATACCCACTTGCATGGGTATATATTGACACCCTATTTCTCACAGGCAAGGTTAAATGTGCAGCTTTGTCTAACCCATGTTGTGACATAATTGTGGGTAACCTGCCTGAAGTGGATGATATGCCACATGATTGTGTAACATCTTCTGCCGAATGTATTGTTGCAAATGCAGTAGCATCTTCTCATGAATGTATTGTTGCAAATGCAGTAACATTTTCTCATGAATGTATGGTTGCAAATGTATTAACATCATCTCATGAATGTATTGTTGAAAATGTAGTAACACCTTGTAATAATTCTAATGTTTCAAATGCAGTAACCAGATCTGCTGCAAAAGTGCAAGATCAAATTAACCAAACTGAGGCTTTAGAAATGTTAAGCCCAGTTATACTGCCTCTCAATACCATGAGAGAAAATTTCATAAAAGCCCAAAAGGCTGCTGTATCTTTGCAAAAATATTTTAATTTGATAGGCCAAAAGCCAAGAATAACAAAGAATGCTAGATGGCACTTTGACCTCAAATGTGGTATCCTTACAAGATATTACACCAAAGATGCCAACACCACTGCGCAAACGGTGTTACCAACCGAACACCGCAAAAAAGCATTGCAACTAGCACATGACATACCCTTTGCAGGGCATATGGCCTATTCTAAAACAAGATCAAGATTACTAACCCATTTCTACTGGCCTAGATTCTGCAGTGACACCAAACAATACTGCAGATCGTGTGACATCTGCCAGAAGCTTGTAAAAAGGGGAAACACCCGCAAGCAGAACTACAGATAACAGATCTGGCAAGTAGACATTTCGAAAAGATCTCGGTAGATATCGTAGGTCCTTTAACCCATATTACATCAAGAGGTAATAAGTTTATTCTAACTCACCTTGATCTATGCACTAGATGGCCTGAGGCAATTCCACTCAAAAATATAACTTCTAAAGATGTAATGGAAGTTATCTTCCAAATTTTTTCAAGAATAGGGTTTCCTGATACCATTCTGTCAGATAGGGAAAGTCAGTTCATTGCTGCAGCCCTCAAGCCTTTAATAGGATGTTAGGTGTAAAGCAGTGCTTTAATAGCCCATATCACCCTCATTCGACTGGTATTGTAGAGAAAATTAACGGTGACCTCAAACATATGTTGGCTAAAGTTACCCAGGAACACCCAGAGGACTGGGACACGTATCTATCTGCCATACTTTTCGCGTATCGAGAAGTACCTCATTCCAGTACAGGGTTTTCTCCATTTGAACTAGTTTATGGGGCCAAACCAAGCGGCCCATTATCTATTTATCACACTATTTTAACTGAAACTTAAATGAACATAAACCATTGTCATCATATGAACATGTAACATCATTGCGCGACAGAATTATGAAATCTTGCATATTAGCGAAAGAATCATTGAAACAATCTGGTGCTATTTACAGACAATATGCAAATAGAGGAAATAGGACAATAAAACTGACACCTGGACAAGACGTACTATTACCTTTACTAAGTGACAGACACCTACTGACGGACTCATGGCAAGGACCATTTAAAGTACTGAGACAAATCTCGACAGTGGACTACGAAATCGCAATAACAATAAACACAAGATATTCCACATTAACATGTTAAAACCTTACTACAACAGAGACGGAGACAAAGACAGCAAGCACAACGATAGTGGACCACACTGACGCTGACGATACAGACGAAATACCGGTCCCATCACTTGATACGTCTGACACTCTACAGAACATCAAAGTAAATCCTAATCTTTCTTAGACAGAGACCGACAGTAGTATTTTCTCCAACCATCCAGGACAGACAGATCTAGTACACCATCACATCATTCTGACATCCAACACACCAATAAAGTGCAGACCACCCCTGCAACATTTGTACGAATGACCAGGCTATTACTGACAGACATCCCAAATATACTTTCTTACATGGACGACATCTGCGTACATACTAAGACTATGACAGACCACTTCACGACGTTACAACAGACATTTGAACGCATCAGACACCACCGCCTAACAGTGAAACCATGAAAGGTTGACATAGCCTTCCAGGAAATTACTTTTTTGGGCTATAAAATTTGCAACGGCTTTGTCACTACTGACGACAATATTGTTTCAAGGATTCTAAAATTGTCGCTTTCGACAACAAAGAAGGAAATAAGAAGTGTTCTAGGTTTACTCAATTATTAGACACAATTTATTCCAAATTTTGCTACTTTGACAGAATGTTTTACCAACTTACTAACCAAAGATAAACCGAACAAAATTGTAAACAGCGAATGCCTGAGAACAGTATTCACAAATGTTTTATCATATTTTTCTAGTAATCCTATACTCAAATTGCCAAATTTGGACACTATTTTCAGATTGAGAACCGACGCGAGCTCCATAGCTATCGGGGCCGTGTTATTGCAAATCCATGAGGGAATCCTTCACCCAGTATATTACGTGAGTCGCAAGCTCAAACCAAGAGAAATAAATTGGTCGACTCCTGAGATGGAAGCCCTCGCTCTGGTTTATGCAGTGAGAAAATTATCTAGATTCTTGTTAGGAAAACACGTTATAGTGGAGACGGACAACAATCCATTGACAATCATCACTACTGGTACTCCGACGAACCACAGGATATCAAGGTGGTCGCTATTACTCCAAGACTTCAGTTTTGAAGTAAGGCATATCAGCGGTACTCAAAATACGATTGCCGACCTTCTTTCCAGATGTCCACATGACACGTCCGACAGCCTACGTTTGCCTAAGCGCACACAGTAAAGCAGTGATTATCTGCAATTATTTATAGCGCTCAGTAACACAGCGAAATAATATTGAATATATCTTAGAAACGCTGTGAAATATAGTTGTGATATGGACAATGTCCCCATGTATATATATTATATTTTATTAATGTAAATGTGACGAATATTTGTGTGTTATGAGAACGAAAGGTAATAATATTTTAAACGCTGACGAACATTTAGACGAACAGTGCTACTAGGGATTACCAAGCATACCTGAATTCATCTGTTTGATTATCCGAAGTACCTGCGCTTATAAACACTGTTGATATAAGCTTAGCAGAGTGTTCAGACGTTTTAAACTGTGCGAAAGGAACAACGACATCTGAATACAACAGAACTCTGTAATCCGTGCTTCGAAATAACATTTTATCCAACAGCTGTACTTGTGAACTATTTAATCCATTATTCTACACAACAACGTGACGAAAGAACATTGTGTTAGTTACATCTTAACACGCCAGCTGTGTACTTCCGGTATTTTTGGAATTAATTAGCTAAAATTTAGAAATTAGCAGACTATATATTGATTCTCACAAAGAATTGACGTTTTACATAAACTTTGTGATATTAAATTTGCATATACAAATTGTATGCAAGGATTTTTGATATTTGTAATCTGAGAATCATAGATTGATCAACTTGTTCTCAATAGTACCATTTGGTTCACTATTGACAATAAGCATCAAACTGTGACGCTTAGAACTAGAGTTACCAATGTAATTTATTTTCTTTCAAAGATTGTGAAAATTATCGCCCATAGAGTTTTGTGTTGTTTCACCATTACATCTAAGGGAAACAATTTGAATTACTGGTATCGTGTAATACATATAAAAAACCTTCCTCATGTTGCCAGAATGGCGACACATCGCAAGATGACATCAACTATGCGTGGAATATAATTACTGAAGTTTTGGACCTACATTAGACTATCTGACCACATTGCGTTGGGGTCGAATGTTGGAGTCGTCTTATGAGGGAGATGACTCGCGGCCCGACATCTCTTTTTGTGTTTTATTTTCAGTTGTCGTGAGGTGGTTGCGTGGCTTGGAAGATAGCATAAATCGCTGATAGCTACCGGACTGGCTGTGTCTATTTACAACCTATGGTAAAAATCCAACTAGTGGATTGTACTTGAGTGGTGTGGCTTGATAGCATCATTGACGAGCGTGTGTATATATCATACAATTACCCAAAATATTTCAATATAAACCAAATTGTCACGTCAGATGACAAACCATGGGCCGATTCTGACAGGTTTAATAAATAAACCCAGATGTATATAGCCAAAAATTAAAGGATACTCCTTTCATTAGAGAGGGTGGCGGGAGAGTGTCAGAATCTCCCCACCAGATCTGCCGTGTCTTCATCATCGACGCCTGGCAATTAGGTCAGGTACGCCTGTGAGCGGCACTAACTACGCAGTAACGAGAACGGTCAGTTGTGGCACGCGTGGCGCACGGAGTCCACGCAGTGAGGAAACACGACCAACGAGGACTCACTGCAGTTAGAAGGCAGACGGCCTCGGACTGTGGTAGAGGACAGACATGGGAGATGTGTGCTCGTATTGCTTGTGTGAGTGGACGCTATTAGAGAGAACGCCTGTTTGAGTATAGAAGACTGTGCGCCTGGGACGTAGTGTTGTAAGTTATGAACTGATGCATTGAATGTATATATTTATTGTGTAATGGCATCACCGTTGTGCGATGCTTGTAATGTTTGCGGCGAGTGAGAAGTGCGAATAAAGTGGCTATAATTGTATTCGCCGTGTGTCACGTACAGTCATTCTGTGACAGTGTTTGTTATCACATCTGTTGGTTACTACGAGCCTGTGTGAGTGTGAATCAAGATCCTGACACCCACTACCATCTAAAAATGACATTAACACTTGTGGTACAACCTTCTCCACTACCATCTGATAATGACATTAATACTTGCGGTACAACCTTAACCAGTACCATCTGATAAGGACATTAACACTTGTGTTACAACCTTACCCACTACCATCTGACATTAACACTTGCGGTACAACCTTACTCAGTGCTATCCACTTGCTCATAAACATTGTATATAAAAAGCATAGCATAATCATGTACTTTCTCCGTACTGACGTTCGGTTGCAATGAATTTTAAAAAAAAAACTCTATGCCCTAATTCTTTATGGTGCATTCATAGAGGCATTTTCCAGTCATGCTCTGTGTCGAAGAGGCTAACGACTTTCTTCGTAATCCCGTATATCCACACGGGGAACACAACTGCGCGAGATTCGGTAGCGGATCGTGTCGCGTTGGTTACTTACGGGGATAAGTGAGTCGGTTGCTCGGAAAGCAATGGCAAACTACTGCGCGTAATCTTGCCAAGAACATCAACAGCAGCTGAAAAATGTTGGTGTTTACTGCAACGTCCTGTAAGGGATATGCAACTTTAAAAAAAGAAAAAAAATCCCGAATTCCGCGTTCGAAACCCAGCTGCGAGCTATTTGGAAGCAGATAGCTTTGGCATTGGTCCCTCACATAATGTCATGAGTTGCAGTCGTTCAGAAAACTATGACTGAGTCTAATCAGTGTGGGTCTAACCAGTGTGGGTCTAACCAGGGTGGGTCTAACCAGGGTGGGTCTAACCAGGGTGGGTCTAATTATTGTGGCTCTAACCAGGGTGGGTCTAACCAGTGTGGGTCTAACCAGGGTGGGTCTAACCAGGGTGGGTCTAATTATTGTGGTTCTAACCAGGGTGGGTCTAGTCAGTGTGGTTGTAACAATGGTGGGTCTAATCAGTGTGGTTGTAACAATGGTGGGTCTAATCAGTGTGGTTGTAACAATGGTGGGTCTAATCAATGTGGGTCTAACAATGATGGGTCTAATTATTGTGGTTCTAACCAGGGTGGGTCTAATCAGTGTGGTTCTAACAATGGTGGGTCTAATAAGTGTGGTTCTAACCAGAGTGGGTTTAGTCAGTGTGGTTCTAATTAGAGTGTCTTTAATCAGGGTGGGTCTAATCAGGGTGTCTTTAATCAGGGTGTGTCTAATTAGGTTGTCTTTAATCAGGGTGTGTCTAACCAGGGTGTGTTTAAGCAGGTCTAATCATGGTGTTTTTAATCAAGGTGTATCTAATCATGGTGGTTCTAATCATGGTGTCTAATCAGAATGGTTCTAATTAAGGTGATGTTTATCAGGGGTGTCTAATCAGGGTGTGTCTAATCATGTGTTTAATCAGGGTAGGTCTAATCAGGTTGATTCTAATTATGGTGATTTTAATGAGTATGTATCTAATCGGGGTGTGTCTAATTATGGTGTTTCTAATCAGGGTGATTTTAATCAGGGTATGTCTGATCATGGTGGTTTTAATTAGGGTGATTTTAATCAATGTGTGGACATATTTTGGGAACTAGTTGATGTCAGATTATTGCAGAAACCTATTTGCATATTTTAAATGTTTTGTTTAGATATTAATGCCTTGTTAAAGGCATGACCGTCTAATTCTATACTTTATCAATGTGATGGTAATTTGGGTAGAGAGCCAAAGTAGAATTATCCAGGACAAAATGAACACAAATTGTCACAAAGCGGAGGTGTTATCAATCTCGACATTGATAACTGTCTTCATAGCTTATTTGACTGCTGTAGCTTTCTGGACATATCTAAAGCAAAAGTTGTCTGTAATTGCTGTTCTTCTCAGCAGTAATCAAATCTCCGTCAGAGAGCTCCTGTTTGCTGATGATTGCGCTCTATATGCCAACTCAGAGGCAGACATGCAACACAATGATTAATCTTTCTCATATGCCTGTGCCAACTTTAGGCTCAATATAAACTAGGCGAAGGCTGTAGTTATGTACTAACCAGATCCAGAGATTAATCACACCGTGCCGAATATCACAGTGAATGATAATATACTAAGTGTTGTGGACAAATTCACCTGTCTTGGCAGCACTGTGTCACAAGCTGCCACAATTGATGACAAAGTGAATGGAAGAATCTCAAGGGCCAGCGCGGCCTTTGGCAGACTGTGCAAGAATGTATGGAACAGAAATGGAATAAACCTGCAAACAAAGCTGAACGTCTGAAAAGCAGCTGTATTATCCACACTGTTGTATGCTTGTGAAACCTGGAATGTTCATCAGCGACACGCTAGGAAATTAAACCACTTCCACAGAGTCTGCCTTGGTAAGCTATTGAAAATTAAATGGCAAGACAAAATCCCAGACACTGAAGTTCTAGAAAGAGCGTCCATGCCCAATATCCACTCTCTTAATCAATCAATCATGTGCCATGCCGGAAAGCGTGGGCGGTCATGACTCGCCATTTCACTAGATCACCGGTGTCGTTGATCAGCTCAGTGTTCCTGTCTCGTCCATCCCATGTGGCCAAGCTATCCAGGTATTTTCCTCTCGGCCTTCCTCGTGGTCTGTTCCCCTCGATCTTGTAAGTTGACAATAAGTTCTCCAATCCATTTCTTCTCATAACATGTCCAACTCAAAAGTTCTGTACTAATGAAAGATCCGATTCACTGGGCTGGTCACTTAACTCGCATGCCAGATCACAGGCTCCCTAAACGATGTTTTTACGGCTAGCTGCGTTGTGTTAAACGCTTCCAAGGCGGACTGAGAAAACGCTTTAAAGACACTCTGAAGATATAACTAAAAGCTTTGAGAATTAATCATAACACTTGGGAGACTGCTGCCAAAGACCGAAATTCGTGGCGTTCATCATTACGCAAGTGTGCAGTCACTTGTGAAGCACCCAGAACTGCAAGAGCTGTGAAGAAAACGCTGGATAGAAAAACCACTGAAGGAGATCCTCCTCCTGGAATGTAAGCATTCTTTGCCCACATTGTTAAAGAGCATTTTGAGCCAACATAGGTCTTATCAGCCATCTTAGAACTCACGGCTCCATAATTTCAACCCCACTGGATGAAATGAATAGTCATCATCTTACTTGATGGACAAACAATATAAATGGTGTTCAATATTCTGTGGTGAAATGCAAGCGTAATTCCTTTATTGGAATAGCGCTGCTAACATTGAAATTTACATTTGTGCCCCCTGACAAACATCTATACTTGAAAGGACAAAATAAGAGAGCAAACAAAATTAGCCTATGGAGGTCATAAATCCTTCATTCTACGTGAATGACACACCGAATGCTAAACCATCACTGCCTTATGGAAGTTCTTGTGAGAAGAAAGACTAAGGCAACAAAGCCCTGCAGAAAATGTGGGCAGTCAGAGTCCATAAGCCCGGGAAGTCAATCTGCATATGGAAGGAGGAATCCAGAAGTAAAAAAAAAACAACAACAACGTTACCGTTGAGGGCGGAAGATGTTGGCCTAAGTTGTACGGGACAAGAAAGCGGACATCTACGCACCATAATGGGTGCTATGCACCACTATAGAAACCGTTAACCGCAGAAGAAGAAGATCAGTACTCAATTATTGGAATACTCAGATGTTTATAGAGGATGAACAACGTTTCTTGCTAAATGCCCATTGCTGCCATTGTCTTAGCGCACCAAGTCCCTTCTTAGATCTCATAACAACTCTTTTACGAGATCCCTAATTAGTCATTTTTGTATTATATCCACTGTTATAGATATCATTTAACAGATTTGTTATCACTTCGTCGACCGCTTTACTGAATTCGACAGTGGTGTTATCTTTCTTCATAACTTTTACTTCAGCTTTCAGTACCGATTGGCCCTTCACATTGATCAAAATTGTTTCTTTTTGATCTACCATCATCCTTGTATGCCGGTCTCTCTGGCTGTGGGGTTACAACACTTTCTCTCTGTAATCCCGTTTATCACGCAGAGTCTCGCAGCGGAGCGAGAACTGAGGTGGTTCGACCCCCGCTCGTGACTTGCGGATACTGAGCCGGCCGCTCAGAAAGCAATGGCAAACTACTGAGCGTAATCTTGCCAAGAGATCAACAGACAGCTGAAAGATGCTGCTGTTGACAGCTAAGTCCTGTAAAAGGATACGCAAAACATTATTATTATCATCCTTGTATAGAACTTTTGAGTATTTTGTCCACATTTCAGATGCCTACAATTAACCTTCTTTAATATAACATACCATTGATTGTTGACAGGAGCAGTTTGCCAGCAGAGCAGAGGACATCATTCGCTTCCATGACACGGCATCGCCCCTGTTTCTGTACCTACCACTACAGAGCGTGCACACGCCCTTGGAGGTAACTATTGTCACAAAGCAGAAAACGAAATACGGCGTCCTAAATGGTGCCGTCATGTCTCGTGTACTGTCAGTGTGTCCGAGCCTCTTGTGCTGTCCGTGTGTACCTCTCTGTGCTGCCGGTGTGTAACTATCTGTTGTTCTGTCAGTATGTCCCTGTTTCTTGTACTGTCAGTGTATCCCTGTTTATTGAAAGCTGTCAGTGTATCCCTGTTTCTTGTACTGTCAGTGTGTCCCTGTTTCTAGAGCTGCCAGTATATCCCTGTTTCTTGTACTGTCAGTGTATCCCTGTTTCTTGAGCTGTCAGTATGTCCCTGTTTCTTGTAATGTCAATGTGTCCCTGTTTATTGAGAGCTGTCAGTATATCCCTGTTTCTTGTACTGTCAGTGTGTCCCTGTTTCTTGTACTGTCAATGTTTCCCTGTTTCTTGTACTGTCAATGTGTCCCTGTTTATTGAGAGCTGTCAGGAGGAGGAGGAGAAGAAGAAGAAGAAGGAGAAGAAGAAGAAGAAGAAGAAGAAGAAGAAGAAGAAGAAGAAGAAGAAGGAGCATGCTATGAATAGTCCTGTGCAATATATGTGAATTGACGCTCGTTGTCCCTTGAAACCAAACTAGCAGACTCAATCGAGAACAAACTCAAAACTCCAATGCAAATGGAGCGACGATAATGTTCCACGTCAAATTCTTACTTTATTCAGGTTGGTCGGCCGCACATACTAATACTAATATTAATAACAATAATTGACAGTTCCCAGATCGCAGGGAAGGCAGTCAAAATATAGTGACAAATAATAAGTTATATGTAATTCCTTTAGTGGCTAAGCTCGATCCCATTTTATTTATAAATTAATGACTGCATCAACATTACCTTATTCATTGCTCCATCACTATCTAAGGTTCCTTGTTTGCTAAGCAATGTAACTTACACGATCCTGCGTGCAGCTGATTTCATGACTTCGACTTGACATTGAACCGACCAGTTATGACGCCATTCCATTCTCTTATTTCGCAGATTGCGACGTCCTTCTGTCAGTCGTCTTCTCTACTATCAATCGTGCCCTTATTTCCTCCTTTTGTTGTATCGTCCCTTGCCATATTCCTAAAGTCTTTCATTTAACTATTGATGTTGGAATCCCGCTGTTGTCATTCTGGACGTACTTCTCCTTTAATGTTCTCAAAACCGTCTTGCTGAATGTTGTCAAACTTTCTCTCCTATAGTAACCTAAAGTAGTCCCCGTGACGTCATCTAGTAACCCTTGTATTCTTGCGCTATACGGTGACTTACTGTCGTAATAAGTGTCGTCCCTGGGGTGAGGGGAATCAACACCCACATTCTTTTAACCCCATATCATTATCTTGAGGATCTACCAGATCTGTCCACAAATCCTGTCAGTCCCTGGATCTCTCTCTCTCTCTCTCTCTCTCTCTCTCTCTCTCTCTCTCTCTCTCTCTCTCTCTCTCTCTCTCTCTCTCTCTCTTTCTTACCACTGGACCATGCCCCCTCTCATTCTGTTCCACAACATACCACACAACTCCAGCTTCTAAAATAATACCAAATTAATTTAATAAAGAAAAGTGTCAGGTGTGTGCAAAGTGTATGTGTAGAATGTCTGTCGTATAATCTAGTGTGTATGCAGAATCAGACCAAACAGCTCAGGAGCAAAGTCTGCTTCATCACAGTACTGGCCACACAACAGCACCATAAATCAAGTACAAGAAGACCTCACCAAATGATGCGTCTCTCCGGCCAACTGTCGACTTCCTCCAATAGCTCTTGGATAGTCCGGATGCCTGGTCACCAATAATGGATATAGTCTAATACTGACCATGAATCTGACACACACAGTGTAACTAATATGTCACTAAAAGTTCTGTGATCTGATACTCCTTGTATAGTAAAATAATGTTTACTGTCACTTTGAAACTACATGTTAGTAGGTTATTTCTCATAGGAATTCCCCAATTGTAACACACAATGTTAATTGGTAATGTCACACAAAAATTCCCAATTTGGAAAAACACAATGTCAATTTCCAGTTCTCTATATAACTACTATTGTTACTGTTACTGGTGGTATTGTAAGTGTCTTCACTTTACTATGATGAGAACTACCACTGAGGAATCACTCTTATAGTCTCTTCGTTTCCCGCTCAGCAGAGGCCAGGTTCTTGCAGACCCTCTGGGTTATGGGCTCAGTGCAAAAGCCGCTGAGTAAAAAACCGCCTTAAATTATCGAGCCATGACTTTTCTTCTAGCTTGTTGTAAAATATAGTGGAACCTGTTGAAGAGAGAACACACCTGGTGAGAGCAACCCGATTCCAACCTTTATTAGGTGAGTGTAGGCCGACGGCCGCACTCAGATATATAACAGAGAACCAAACTCTGTCATAAGGCAGAGGAGCTCATCACATTGGTCTGAGTCATGGTAAGACAAGGAAAGACTAAAGGAATAGTGCAGAAAACCAGTAGATACCCTACTGGAAGATCCTACCATTTGACATTTCCTTTATCCCACCAACCATCCTCAATCTCCCTAAATATCATCCCACCACATTGTCCTTAACTCACTGAGTTAATTGATATCTCAAACTAACTAGTTTAAGCAACGCGTTAGCCTACTAATACCGACGCTCTTATACTACGTTCTCACAACGCACATTACTACACTCGATTCCTAAGAATAATCTAATTTGGGTCTATTTAATTAAATACCATATATTTTTTTCCGGCCTGAAATCGAGACTACTCAATCACACAATGGGTAAATGTCCGCCGATGTAAATAGACACAAGACACTGTAGTCTCTCTCTCTATAATCAAACCAGGAACACTACACACACATCCTTGATGTTTCTCGACATTTGGTCGACTCCCCGTCAAAGTTGATTATCTAGACTGTTTTTAATACTGTGCCTAAATGACGTCACAAATCTGTCCAAACACTAGGCGTCAATAAAATATTTTTTTTAATCTCCGTTTCCGACTCGATGGAAACAACTGGCTGGCTGTCCCGCTTTCATCTGGGGACTTGTCCCGGTACTTCAAAAAGTCCCGCCGGTCTGTAATCTGGAGAATAATTTCCCCACAACAAAAGATCTTGCCGACTTTCACCCGGGCAGTCTGTCTACCACATCAAAGGATAGCTGCCGCCTGTAGACGAACGGCGCGACAGTCTTTCATCGATCGACAATCCCAAGAATTTTTCCGCGACACTTTCTTTATTTTTCTGTCACTATTTTCTTATCCTATCTCAATCATTGACTGTTGCCGCAACCGCTACGTGGCAAAGAAGAAGACGAGGAAAAAGAAGAAGAAGAAGAAGAAGAAGAAGAAGAAGAAGAAGAAGAAGAAGAAGAAGAAGAAGAAGAAGAAGAAGAAAAATAAGAAGAAGAAGAAGAAGAAGAAGAAGAAGAAGAAGAAGAAGAAGAAGAAGAAGAAGAAGAAGAAGAAGAAGAAGAAGAAGAAGAAGAAGGTATTTAGCACTTTAAACTGTTTTGTTGTTGTTATGGTTTGTTATTGATATTGTTAAAAGTCATTTGTTACTTTGTAATGAAGAACTGGTTACTGGTCTCAGGTACCTCAGAAATACGTGGACATGTACGCACACATCGCTGACGAAAACAGGAGAAATCTGTCGGGTAAAGAGTTGGCTGATTTCTTCAGTTGCATGTTGTTCAGATATTAATTTGCACTGGAGACAGACAGAGAGTAGATAAGTAAGAGTGGGAGATGAAGGGAAACATAGAACATCATAGTAATAATATGAGTAGTATGTGATAGTAGCAGTAATAGTAGTAGCAGTAGTAGTAGCAGAAGCAGCAAGAATAGTAGTAGTAAATCTGTAGCAATAGCAGTAGCAGCAGCAGGAGTAGTGGTAGTAGTAGAAGTAGTAGTAGTAGATCTGTAGCAATAGCAGTAGCAGCAGCAGCAGCAGCAGGAGTAGAGGTAGTAGTAGAAGTAGTAGTAGTAAAACAGCATGTTGTTGTAGTAAAAGCAACTGCAAACGAAGAAGGCTGAGAAGGAAAAAAAAAGAGGAAAAGTATAAGAATAAGAAGAAGAAGGTGAAAGTGGAGGTGTGGGAGAAGAATTATAAAAACAGGAAGAAGTAGGTGGAAGTGGAGGAGGATTAGAAGATGCAGAAGGGATAAGGGAAGGAGGATGAGGAGAAAGAAAAGTCACGCTTGTTTAATTGATGTGTTATTGAATTCGTGCTGATGATAAAATAGACGATATTGAAATGTCACTGATGTCACATGTCCACAGGTATGGTGACAGCCATGGACGACGCATTCGGTCGTGTGGTAGCGGCGCTCAAAGAGAAGGGCATCTACGACACACTGATTTTCTTTACTTCTGATGTGAGTACGGTGATCGCAATGAACGAAGCTTATGGAGGCGGTATAACTATCCAAACATTTATTCATGTATCACTCTTTATGAACTTTAATGGTAAACGAAATATGGTACTATTCTTAAACAAGTGAATCGGTACAGTTATCTCTAACTAGTTATAACATCCGATAAGCGGCGCCTTGAAGAGATTAGAACAAGAATCACTATTGCAAAAATAGCCCTTGGCAAGACTGAAAACATACTAACCAATAAGATATCAGTTGCAACGAGAAAAACAGCGTTGAAGTGCTACATAGAACGTACACTTTTGTATAGATCTGAAACGTGGACAATGAGCAGACAAGCTGAAAAAATATATAATGGCAGTGGAAATGAGGTTTCTGAGGAAAATATAAAGAATGCCATAGACAGACAGAAAAATCGATGAGCAAGTCCTACAAGAAACAAATGAAAACCGCTAACTGATTTGAGAAATTAGACGCAGACAGTCAACATGTTTTGGGCACGTTATGACAAATGACAAATTGATAACATGGTATTTAAAAAAAAGTCAGGGTCGACTTCATTGCACTGGGTGTTATCCCATGTGGCTCGGTCTCTTTCAGCAGAGCGGAAAGCGTAGCATAAAGCACGAACTCCGTAGCTCCAGCGACGATCCACAAGTCTCCGAAAAATTTCACTCTTGAAGCGAAGGATTCTGCCTGGAGTCGAACCCACAACCTTCGGAGCCCGAGTCAAACGGCTTGACCACTTCGCCAAGGAGACTCCCAGAAGACATGGTATGGTCGGGACAAGAACACAGACCTGACTCAGGACTCTGGTGATCGTGTGAGATGACGAAACATGACCGACCACATGATGATGATGTTGATGATGATGATGATGACGATGATGGTGGTGATGATGATGATGATGATGATGATGATGATGATGATGATGATGATGATGATGATGATGATGATGATGATGATGATGATTATGATGATGATAAGAACAAGAAAGAGTAGCCTGAAATTATTCATGAATGGACAAACAGAAGTTTAGGCGAGCACATGCCGCCTCTAGCCATAAGGTTCATTTAATTGAGTTGAGTTGAGTTGAGTTGAATTGAGCTAAGAACCGTCATCACTGCACTCAAGACAATCCATACGCGAGCCGTCCCTTTGTTCTACAGCCAGCGAAGAATTATACTAAAAATCGATCAAACCGCTATTAGATTGTGAATGTTCTCCTGGTCTTCCCTCTCAGATTTGAGATTCAACCATAACCTCTGCCGATCCACCGCAATCTCATTATTCCAACTTACAATTTCTCAGTCTGTTCCTCCGACTTCTCCACCTGGTCCCACAGGTGCATAATAACATGTCCCTTGTCCTTAAGTAATCTACCACAAAGAGGAGCATTCTTTGTCAGCCTATCAGCCTGTTCATTCACCCGCACTCCCGCATGGCCAGGGCAAAACATCGACACAATTATAACAATCTGTGACCTCTGTTAGCAATTCCACACGAAACATTCCTTTCTCCACTTTACTAAGCATATTCTGTAATAAAAACAATGTGTGTTGCAGTGGTCTCCTCTAACGAATGGAATGTCGCTGTTACTGCTTCCACCTCCATGCTCATGCCTTGGAGGTCGTATTCTCATGTGCCAGACTCATGTGCAAGAATCGTCCATTAGCCTTCGTGATGAAACCCCAACCACTCCGTCTGTTTCTCGCCACTGACCCATCAGTGTATATCACTATATCACCTCGATGTGCGTTATTATGTAATTCTGTATTTATTGCAATCCGAAAGAAATCAGGAACCTTGGAATGTGATCAACATAGAATAATTAGTGTAATGAGTCACATCGCAAAGATTTTGCTAAGAATTATCATGCAAAGAGTGAGGAAGAAAATACAACCTGAAATAGGGGAGGAAAAATGTGGGTTTATAGAAGGAAAGGGTACAATAAATGCTGTGTATATGCTACGATCAGCTAATGAACGTTCTAAAGAACTAAACAAAGACAGACATTTTTGCTTTATTGACTACACAAAGGCTTTCGATAGAGTAAGACATGCCAACATGGTAGATATGCTTGCAGATCTATAAATTGATGGGAAAGACATTAAACTTATAAAAAAAAAACATATATTGGAAACAGCAAGCTGCCATAAGGATTGATAATGAAGTGGGAAAATATCAGCCTATTAAGAGAGGTGTGAGGCAGGAATGTGTAATGTCTCCAGATCTTTTTTCCCAATACAATGAAAATATTTTCATAAATGTAGAAGATATAAATGGAGGACGAAACATCAATAACATTAGAAATGCAGATGATACAGTATTGATTGCAGACAATGAGCAGGATCTGCAACAATTAGTAGATGTGGTTGTTGCACACAGTGAACAACTGGGGTTAGAATTAAATTGTAAAAAGACACAGATTATGGTCGTCAATAGGAAGAACGAAATACCACAATGTAATATACAAGTAAATGGGAATATTCTTCAACAAGTGAATTCGGTACAATTATCTCGGAACAGTCATAACATCTTATGGGAGATGTCTTGAAGAGATTAGAACAAGAATCGCCATGGCGAAAGAAGCCTTTAGCAAGATGAAAAACATACTGACCGATAAAAAGATGACAATTCAAACGAGAAAAAGAGTGTTGAGGTTCTACATAGAGCCTGTTCTTTTGTATAGATGTGAAGCTTGGACAATGAGCAGTCAAGCTGAAAAACATCTGATGGCTGCAGAAATGTGGTTTCTGAGGAAAATGCAAACACTACCATGGACAGACAGAAAAACCAATGACCTAGTACTAAATGTTTTGCATATCCTTTACAGGACATCGCTGTCAACATCAGCATCTTTCAGCTGTATGTTGATTTCTTGGCAAGATTACGCTCAGTAGTTTGCCATTGCTTTCTGAGCGGCCGGCTCAGTTATCCCTCAAGTCACCAGCGGGGATCGAACCGCTCCCAGCTCTCGCCCCGCTACGAGACTCTGCGTGATAAACGGGATTACGGAGAAAGTGTTGTAACCCCTCGGCCAGAGAGACCGGCGACCTAGTACTACAGAAGACAAATGAAAATCGTAAATTGATTAGAGAAATTAGACTTAGGTAGTCAATTTTTTTGGACATGTTATGAGAAGAAATGAATTGGAGAACTTGGTGACAAATGGCAAGATCGAAGGGAATAGTCCAAGGAGAAGACCGAGAAGTAAATACCCGGATGGCTTGGCCACATTGCATGGTCGAGACAGGAACACTGAGCTGATCCACGACTCTGGTGATCGAGTGAAATGGCCCACGCTTTCCGACATGGCACATGATTGATGTATTGTAGCGTATTTATAGCATTATTTGTGAACTTTCCTTCCACAAATCCGTACTACTCTTCACCAATTTCCATGTTGTATCTGTATAGTTCTTTTCATTATAATTCTAAGTAGAAGCTTAGTGACATGGTTTATGGATTTAACTGTACGATAATCATCGCAATAAAGTGATCCTGGACTTTTTTGGTACTACCATAAATATACATTTCAACATATCACTAGGTAAATACACACTGCTGTAAATATCTTCTAGTCTCCACATTGAACTCATTCTCTAAGGACAGATACAATCTTCTAGTCTCCACACTGAACTCATTCTCTAAGGACAGATACAATCTTCTAGTCTCCACATTGAACTCATTCTCTAAGGACAGATACAATCTTCTAGTCTCCACATTGAACTCATTCTCTAAGGACAGATACAATCTTCTAGTCTCCACATTGAACTCATTTTCTAAGGACAGATACAATCTTCTAGTCTCCACATTGAACTCATTCTCTAAGGACAGATACAATCTTCTAGTCTCCACATTGAACTCATTCTCTAAGGACAGATACAATCTTCTAGTCTCCACATTAAACTCATTCTCTAAGGACAGATACAATCTTCTAGTCTCCACATTGAACTCATTCTCTAAGGACAGATACAATCTTCTAGTCTCCACATTAAACTCATTCTCTAAGGACAGATACAATCTTCTAGTCTCCACATTAAACTCATTCTCTAAGTACAGATACAATCTTCTAGTCTCCACATTAAACTCATTCTCTAAGGACAGATACAATCTTCTAGTCTCCACATTAAACTTATTCTCTAAGTATAGATACAATCTTCTAGTCTCCACATTGAACTCATTCTCTAAGGACAGATACAATCTTCTAGTCTCCACATTAAACTTATTCTCTAAGTACAGATACAATCTTCTAGTCTCCACATTGAACTCATTCTCTAAGGACAGATACAATCTTCTAGTCTCCACATTAAACTCATTCTCTAAGTATAGATACAATCTTCTAGTCTCAAATTGAACTCATTCTCTAAGGACAGATACAATCTTCTAGTCTCCACATTAAACTTATTCTCTAAGCTTAGATACAATCTTCTAGTCTCCACATTGAACTCATTCTCTAAGGACAGATACAATCTTCTAGTCTCCACATTAAACTTATTCTCTAAGGACAGATACAATCTTCTAGTCTCCACATTGAACTCATTCTCTAAGGACAGATACAATCTTCTAGTCTCCACAATAAACTCATTTTCTAAGGACAGATACAATCTTCTAGTCTCCACATTAAACTCATTTTCTAAGGACAGATACAATTTTCTAGTCTCCACATTAAACTCATTCTCTAAGTACAGATACAATCTTCTAGTCTCCACATTAAACTCATTCTCTAAGGACAGATACAATCTTCTAGTCTCCACATTAAACTCATTCTCTAAGGACAGATACAATCTTCTAGTCTCCACATTAAACTCATTTTCTAAGGACAGATACATTCTTCTATTCTCCAGATAGAACTCAGTCTCTAGCGACAGATAAAATCTCCCAGTTACCACATTGCACTCAGTCTCTAGCGACATATAAATGTTCCGATTGTAAACCGACTTCTGTGTATTTGTCCCTCTAGAACGGCGGCTGGACTCCTTTTGGAAGCAACAATCTCCCACTCAGAGGCGGCAAAGCTTCATTGTTTGAGGGGGGTACCAGAGTTATCGCATTCTTACACGGGCCGCAGCTGAAACAGTCTGGTGTTGTTTATGACGGGTAATGAAGCTAGCGATTGATGACGATAGTGATAAATGTTACAGTCATGTTTAATTAGCTAAATAACTGATATTTATGAAGAGATTGAATGATTGTTATACTCGTTGAACTGTGTAGTACCATCTCTAGTACATCTAATGTGTTGAAGCGGTTAAAAAAAAAAAAACAATAAAAAAACATCGTTTTTATAACAATGTAACAGTTGAAGGGGTGTACAGTCAAGATTTTCAACTTCATTGCACCGGGTTATATCCCACATAGCACGATGTCTTTCCACAGAGCAGTCTGCCGAAAGAGTCGCACAGTGCACGAACTCCGCAGCTCCATCGACATCCCACAGGGGTATCTGAAATAACTGCACTCGTGAACCGATGACGGAGTCCAGAATCGAACCCACGACCTTCAGACTGCTTGTTGGCAATTAAACACTAAATCCAGAGACCCGCTTCCTCCCCGTCCCTAATAGTCCTGTTGTAAGTATATAGCCAAATAAATTCCAATGAAAAGTCGTGTGTTAACTTAACAATAAAATAGACTTTATTAACTTACAACTTTTTGGCTCTGTGACGAAGGGATCATGGAAACAATTCGTAATTCCGCATACTGCGTTAGAAACACAGCTGTGGGCGTTGCGTTGGTTTTCATCCAATGGTATGAGTTCTGGTCGTTCAGAAAGCCATGGCAAACTACTGAACGTAAACTTGCCAAGAAGTCACAAACAGCCAAAACATGCTTGTTCTGACTACGACATCCTGTTAAGAATATGCAACTAACTTTAGTCTTAAAGCTAATCAACTTCAATGTCAGAAGTCCACATTGAACGGGTTTCTGATTTAAGTTTCTCTGCTCTCGAGGCAAGCCCACGTAAGCTCAGTCTCTTCAGTCAAAAGTCTAACAATCTCGACGCTGAATGTCCCTGTTGGAGGCTGGCTACCTACACGTGGGGACCGCCCTGGTCTGTAGTAGTCACAGCCACCAGTTCCATGCTGGATTCCCTACACTGACACCAACAATCTTCTAGGTAGTGATGTGACAGACAACTACAACCTTCAAGGTTTTGATGTGACGGATAATAACAACCCTTAAGATAGTGATGTGACGGACAACTACAACCTTCAAGGAAGAGATGTGACGGACACACACACAACCTTCAAGGTAGTTATATAACGGACAACAACAACCCTTAAGATAGTGACGTGACGGACAACAACAACCTTTAAGGTAGTGATATGACGGACAGCTAGACGAAGACAGTCTTCTTAATAACTAAAGTATAATCGTACATGTAGGTGTGACCTACAAATTACATCAAAACAACGATTTAAAATACAGATAATAGCCGAATGTTGGGCGGCGCTCACCAAACCCGACACCCTTTATTTTGCTCACGATTTCGGGTGGAGAAATGAAACTGAGAGGGTACAAGCCTTACCCTATTGTGAGAAAATGTAACCTAAAGATTAAATGTCATGGCAGGGCAGACCAGGTCCGAAGCCTTGGTCGGCAGCTGGCCTCGGATGGAAGCTCCAACAGGCGGACAGTTAGAGCATTGCGTTGCTGATTCAGAAGCTGATAAGGAAGAAGAAAGAAGAAGAAGAAGAAGAAGAAGAAGAAGAAGAAGAAGAAGAAGAAGAAGAAGAAGAAGAAGAAGAAGAAGAAGAAGGAGGAGGAGGAGGAGGAGGAGGAGGATGTAAGGCTTGTAGGGTAAAACACACACCGTGTGCCCATTGGTCTGAAAGAACCTTGCTGACGTAACATACCGGAGGCTCATGTTCGGAAACGTGGTCCTTGAGTTTCACTCTTGGAGCTGATGTTGGCGGATGTGGGTCACGTCGGATGTGCTGGGACACTTTGTATTTGCGTGCATTACAGTTCTGCTTTCTTTCAGACTTATTCACGCTGTTGATTGGTTCCCTACTTTACTGGCTGCCCTTGGAATAAATTACACAGGTACATATATACTTTGTCTGTCAATTATCTCTTTCCCCTACACCACTTTCCTTCAAACTATTCGTCTCTCAATCAATCTTTCTCATTTTATCGTTTCTCTTTTGATCTCATATTCTTCTTCTCGCTTTCCTTCTATTCATCTCTCTCTCTCTCTCTCTCTCTCTCTCTCTCTCTCTCTCTCTCTCTCTCTCTCTCTCTTTTTCTCTCTCTCTCTCAGTGAGTGTGTTTTTGTGTGTGTCTTTCACTTAGGCTATTGCAAACAAACAGCAAACAAACAGACAGGTTCACCGACAGAGCAGATAGACAGACAGAGTATTAATTAAGCATTTAAGTGTTTGTAGGTGTTTTGTTGTGTTGGACAATGTAAGCAGAACGACAGAGAACTAGACAGACACACCTTCTACTAGGATCAATAGCATAGCGCCTTTCACTTAATCCTGAGAGAAGGTTCTTCTGTCTGGGTGAACGTTCTTTATTTGTGAACACAACATATGTGTGGCAGACACAAACACACACGCGCAAAAATTATGTGTGTGTGTGTGTCTGTGTGTGTGTGTGTCTGTGACTGTGTGTGCGTTTGCGTGTGCGTGTAAGTGTGCGCGCGCGTGTGTGTGTATGTACAAACATTGATAATGAAGTGGGTCAATTCCAACCTAACAGGCAAGGTGTGCGACAGTCTCCAGATCTGGTCTCCCTGTAAAGTGAAAATACCATGATAAATTTAGAGGAATTTATTAAAGGAGTTGCATTTGGTGGAGAAAACATCAATAATATAAGATATGCGGACGAAATTGTATTGATTGCTGACAACGAGCAAGATCTGCAACATTTGGTGGATGCGGTTATTTTACACAGTGAAAAACTAGGTTTGGAACTGAATTGCAAGAAAACATAGATCTTAGTTGAATCTAAGAAGAAATAAATAACACATTGTAGCATCTAAGTGAATGGAAATATTCTTAAGCAGGCGAATCGGTTTAACTATCTCGGAACAGTCGTAACTTCTGATTTAAGATGCCTTGCAGAGATTAGATCAAGAATCGCCAAGGCAAAGGTCGCCCTATGCAAAATGGAAAACATACCAAGAAAATGTTGTCAATTGCAGCGGGGAAAAGGGTTTTGCAGTGCTTTATAGAACCCATATTGTTGTATGCGTGTGAAACGTGAACAATTAATAGACAAGCTGAGGCAACATCTAATGGCTGTGAAAATTTGGTTTTTGAGAAAAACGCAAAGAATACAATGGACGGATTGAAAATCAAATGAGACACTCCTTCTAGCGGCAAATGAAAAACGGAGATTGATTGGATAAATTAGAAGTAGAAATTCAAGATTTTTTGGACATGTTTTGAGGAAAAATGAACTTGAAATGTAGTGACAACTAGCACGCTTGATGGGAAGAGAGCAAGAGGAAGACAACGGGATAAATACCTGGATGGTTTGGCAGCATGGCATGGTCGGGAGAAGAACACGGACCTAATTCTAGACACTGGTGGCCATGTGAGATGGCGAACCATGACTGCCCACGCTTGTGGGCATGCCATTTTATGATGATGATGATGATGATATTCGAATGTCATGACGCACCTATGTTCTTGACCAAGAGACAGACGTTTATTGAAGGCACCCGTTCGAATCTCCACTCATCCTATAATTTCCTCATTTTGCTGTTGTCTATTGTTTAATACACTGATGCAAAAGTAAACTGTACCTGGTAATGTTGTATTTCAACATTCATTAGGAAGATTTTATTTTCTTGTGTTTCAAATGTAGACCGGAGCCAGGATGGCGTCAACCAATGGGAAGCCATTTCTAGTGGAGGACAGTCAAAGAGGTCAGAGTTCATCTATAACATGGATTATGATGAACAGCCGGCCCAGGGAGCAGTGGCAATTCGGTGAGGTGTAGTGTTTACACGACTGTTGTTGACTGAAGATTTAACTGATTAATTCACATGGGATGATAAATCGTCTTGCCATCCATCCATCGATCATGTGCCATGCCGGTAAGCGTGGGCGGTCATGTTCTGTCATCTCACTCGATCACCAGAGTCGTGGATCAGCTCTGTGTTCCTGTCTCGACCATGCCACGTGGCCAAGCCATCCAGGTATTTGCTTCTAGGTCTTCCCCTTGGTCTCCTCCCTTCGATCTTGCCAGTTGTCACCAAGTTCTCCAATTCATTTCTTCTCATAACATGCCCAAAAAATTTTGACTGTCTACGTCTAATGACTCTAATCAGTTTACGATCTTCATTTGTTTCTTGAAGGACTCGTAACTGCCAAGGGCTTATAAATCAAACTGATGTGTGAGTGGATTTGCGATATGTGGGTTGGTGGGGCATGTGTGTGAGTGGGTGGGGAGTATGTGGTCGATGGAGATGTGGCTGGGGGATGGGTGGTTGGAGGTGTGGGTGGGGGAGAGGATGTGTGGGTTAGGATGTGTATGTGGGTGGCCGTGGGATGTATGGGTTGGTGGGAGATGTTTGTGGGTGGCGAATGTGGTTTGGTTGGGGGAACAGGTGAGGGCAGTGTGTGTGGGTGGGGGAAGTGTAGAAGGGGGATGGGTTGGTTGGTGGGGTATGTATGTGTCCCTGGGTGTGTGTGTGTGGGTAGGTGGGGTTGTGTGTATGGGTGGAGTGATGTATGGGTAGGTGGGAGATGGGCCTCATAACATGGTAATTTTTCTTGATTATGTTTATAACATTCATTTCACAATGTTTATCTTTCTTCCTATGTAAATGTATAATGCTCTTGATGAACGAAAGACGAGTGATTGGAAGGGCCGAATGTAAGACGGGCCTGCGTGCCCAATTTGTTACCCTTTTAAAATAAAGTTGATTTGATTTGATTTAAAATCTCCCATTATTATTGCTATATCATTATGACCAATCTTATTTAATGTGTCTTGCAGGGTGTTGTAAAAATCTTCAATTTTGTCCTCCTTTGCTGTTGAAGTAGGTGCATATATCTGTATGAGAGTTGTGTGTGTGTGTGTGTTTTTTTTTTGTTTTTTTTTTTTGGGGGGGGGGAAGGACCTTTAAGTCTAATAGTGAGGATTCTATAACTAACAGGGTTATATCCCATTAAAGCTTTTGCAGTTTTTTTATCTAAACAAAATGCCACTCCACTTTGGCCTCCGACGCGTCTACCAGAATAAATGAAAAGACTTCAATTTTCTGTTGAAAATTTCTCCCTTTCCTTTCCTGCGATGTTCACTAATCCCTTAAATTTGAATATTTTACCTCTCAATCTCATCACATACTACTTTAAGCTGTCCCTCATACAGACTTCTCACATTCCACATTCCTATTCTCACTCAGTTTCTTGGTCTGACACAGGGGATTTCCTTGGTAACACAGTCAGGATTAACTCCGTCATCACGATTACTAATACTGGTCCCTGTATCACACTCTTCCCCACTGTTATCTGATCTGCCTGGCCTGGGGGTCTCGCCACCAGATCTCTTTCTTATTATGTTTTCTTTCATGGTTGTTATGGTTTCTTGGCAAGTTTTGCAGAAGGTAGTTTGCCATTGCTTTCCTTCTGGGCAGTGACTGTACTAGTCGGTGGCCATAGCCAATGTCTCTACTGATGAGATCATCTGCCTATCGCTGCAGAGTGCAGACCATAACCAACAACAACCTGTCGACTTCTCTCACACTCCATCCACCACCTGCTTCCATGGCTTTACGTAACCCCGATTGGGGGGCTAAACGGGCACTCCACCTTGCCCAACCAAGAGTTTCCCGTAGACTAACGGAGGAAAGGAGGCGTCTTACATCTCCTTTGATAGGGGATACCCATACCCCGCTAACCGGAACCTAGAACTAATTCCAGGAAATCAGTATGAGCTGTGTTGAATCATACTCTGGTGTTAACTTAATCCTAATATGATTGCCCGAACATGTTCAGCCTTATGCTAATCTTGCACACTACTTTGGTTCCTGAACTTGGAGAGGAGAAACAGATCTTTGCAATACAATCCCTGGGCAGACAGTACCGGGGCATGAGAAGTCTCTGCAACACTCTTCCCCCAATACACTGTTCGGGGCCCAGAAGATATCAAAGCCAATGTATCGGACTCAATAGTTACAACTCACAGTCTGTCTCAGGATTCTTAAAAATCACACTAACCAGCCATCAAAAGAACCAGTCAACTAACCAACCAACCGACCAGCTTAACAAGAGGCCAGGGAACCAACCAGCCATCCAACCAATCAACCAGGAAACCAACCAGCCAAACAACCAGCCAAACAACCATCAGCCAGCCAGCCAACAAACCAGGGAACTTAACAACCAGTAAACCAATCAGCCAGGGAACGGACCAACCAGCCAATCAACCAGTCATCCAACCAATCAACCAATCAACCAGAAAACCAAACAACCAACCACCCAACCAGCCAGACAATAGACCAGGAAACCAACCAGCCAACCAAATAGCCAATTGAACCAATCAACCATGGAACCAACCAACAAACAACCATCCAGCAACCAGCCAACCACCAACCAGCCAGCCAATCGACCAGGAAACCAAACAACCAGTAAACCAACCAGCCAGGGAATGAACCATGCTGCTAGCCTACCAACCACCCAATCAAGAAACCAGCTAACTAACTATCCAAAGATCCAGTCAACCAATAAGCCAACCAGGCAGCCAGCTAACCAACCAGCCATTTTTTTTTTACTCGCATATCCTTTACAGGACATCGCTGTCAACAGCAGCATCTCTCAGCTGTCTGTTGATCTATGGCAAGATTACGCTCAGTAGTTTGCCATTGCTTTCTGAGCTGCCGGCTCAGTTATCCCGCAAGTCACCAGCGGGGGTCGAACCGCTCCCAGCTCTCGCCCGCTACGAGACTCTGCGTGATAAACGGGATTACGGAGAAAGTGTTGTAACCCCTCGGCCAGAGAGACCGGCAACCAGCCAACTACCAAGCCTTAAAACCAACCAATCAAACAGCCAAACAACCATTCAACTAACCAGACAGACAACGGGCCAGGCAACCAACCAGGAATCCAGCCAGAGTGCCAACAATCCATCCAACCAACCAACCAAGGAACCAACCAACCAATCAACAGGCTAGCCAATCAACCAGGGTACCAAACAAGTAGTAACGAACCCGCCATGGAACAAACCAACTGGCCAGCCAGCCAACCAACCACCCAACCAACCAGGCGACCACCAGCCAGCAAACCAACCAACTGATCAGCCAATCGATCAGCCAAACAACAGACCAAGGAACCCACCAATCAGCCAACCAACCAACCAATCATCCAATTAACTAACCAACCAGATAACTAAACTACCAGGGAACCAACCTGCCAGGCAACCAAAGAACTAACCACCCAGCCAGCTAACCAGCCAACTAACAAACCAGCCATCCAGCAAGCCAACACACCAACCAACTAACCAACAATCTAACCTGTCAGTGAACAACCTAGCCAGCCAGAAAAACAACCAGCTAAAAAGCCACCCAGCCAACTAACCAGCCAGGAAAAAAAAAGGTCAACCATGCAGTCAACCACTCAATCTTTCAACCAACCAATCAACCAGCAAACCTACAAACCAACCATATAACCAACCTACCAGTCAATCAACTAACCTGCAAGCCATCTAACCACCCAACCAAACAACCATTCAACTAACCAATCAGTCAGCCCGCCAACTTACCAGCTTAGCTAGCCAGTCAGGCCTCCAACCAACCAACCAGCCAGCCAAACAACCAACCCTAAGTCTCCATGTGTACTTTGATATGTATATCTTACTCCATGTCTTCCAAGGGCTCCGTTAACATTTATGAATATATGAGTTAACAATGTGTTAGCCTCAATCACTTTCTAATGCTATACACTTGCATAATCATTGTCTAAAATATCAACCCTAATCCCCAGGGACGGAGACTACAAGCTAATCGAGGGGTTTCCAGGACCTTACCCAGAGCACTATCAGATCGGAGCCAAGGACCAGGGTTTCGCAGGCGATTTCTTTCCACCATTAGTCTTTGAATGGGTCGCACAAAGCCGGTACAATGATAGCCTCACGTCGATGCTTCTGTTCAATCTGAAAGGTAATTACTAATGCAGCCAGCCAGGCTTCTTTCCACCCATCCATTCCAGTTAAATTCTTGAATACATTCTTAACTATTAGTGTGATTAATTGGGATTGGAGAATACAGGAAGAGAATATTCTTGACATCCTTTCATGGCATGGGCAGGATGTTAGTGACAGCCGTACTTCATGGCATGGACAGCCTTACATTATGGCATGGACAGCCGTACTTCATGGCATGGGCAGAATATTAGTGACAGCCGTACTTCATGGCATGGGCAGAATATTAGTGACAGCCTTACTTCATGGCATGGGCAGAATAATAGTGACAACCCTACTTCATGACATGGACAGAATATTAGTGACAGCCTTACTTCATGGCATGGACAGCCGTACTTCATGGCATGGACAGCCTTACATTATGGCATGGACAGCCCTACTTCATGGCATGGACAGCCCTACTTCATGGCATGGACAGCCTTACATTATGGCATGGACAGCCGTACTTCATGGCATGGACAGCCTTACATTATGGCATGGACAGCCCTACTTCATGGCATGGGCAGAATATTAGTGACAGCCTTACTTCATGGCATGGACAGCCGTACTTCATGGCATGGACAGCCTTACATTATGGCATGGACAGCCCTACTTCATGGCATGGACAGCCCTACTTCATGGCATGGACAGCCTTACATTATGGCATGGACAGCCGTACTTCATGGCATGGACAGCCTTACATTATGGCATGGACAGCCCTACTTCATGGCATGGGCAGAATATTAGTGACAGCCTTACTTCATGGCATGGGCAGAATAATAGTGACAACCCTACTTCATGGCATGGACAGCCTTACATTATGGCATGGACAGCCGTACTTCATGGCATGGACAGCCTTACATTATGGCATGGACAGCCCTACTTCATGGCATGGGCAGAATATTAGTGACAGCCTTACTTCATGGCATGGGCAGAATATTAGTGACAGCCTTACTTCATGGCATGGGCAGAATATTAGTGACAGCCTTACTTCATGGCATGGGCAGAATATTAGTGACAGTCTTACTTCATGGCATGGGCAGAATATTAGTGACAGCCTTACATTATGGCATGGAAAGCCTTACTTCATGGTATGGGCAGGATATTAGTGACAGCCTTACTTCATGGCATGGGCAGAATATTAGTGACAGCCTTACTTCATGGCATGGGCAGAATATTAGTGACAGTCTTACTTCATGGCATGGGCAGAATATTAGTGACAGTCTTACTTCATGGCATGGGCAGAATATTAGTGACAGCCTTACTTCATGGCATGGGCAGAATATTAGTGACAGCCTTACTTCATGGCATGGGCAGAATATCAGTGACAGCCTTACTTCATGGCATGGACAGAATATTAGTGACAGCCTTACTTCATGGCATGGACAGAATATTAGTGACAGCCTTACTTCATGGCATGGACAGAATATTAGTGACAGCCTTACATTATGGCATGGAAAGCCTTACTTCATGGCATGGACAGCCCTACTTCATGGCATGGACAGCCCTACTTCATGGCATGGACAGCCCTACTTCATGGCATGGACAGCCTTACATTATGGCATGGACAGCCGTACTTCATGGCATGGACAGCCTTACATTATGGCATGGACAGCCCTACTTCATGGCATGGGCAGAATATTAGTGACAGCCTTACTTCATGGCATGGGCAGAATAATAGTGACAACCCTACTTCATGGCATGGACAGCCTTACATTATGGCATGGACAGCCCTACTTCATGGCATGGGCAGAATATTAGTGACAGTCTTACTTCATGGCATGGGCAGAATATTAGTGACAGTCTTACTTCATGGCATGGGCAGAATATTAGTGACAGCCTTACATTATGGCATGGAAAGCCTTACTTCATGGTATGGGCAGGATATTAGTGACAGCCTTACTTCATGGCATGGGCAGAATATTAGTGACAGCCTTACTTCATGGCATGGGCAGAATATTAGTGACAGCCTTACTTCATGGCATGGGCAGAATATTAGTGACAGCCTTACTTCATGGCATGGGCAGAATATTAGTGACAGCCTTACTTCATGGCATGGACAGAATATTAGTGACAGCCTTACTTCATGGCATGGGCAGATTATTAGTGACAGCCTTACTTCATGGCATGGGCAGATTATTAGTGACAGCCTTACTTCATGGCATGGGCAGAATATTAGTGACAGCCTTACTTCATGGCATGGGCAGATTATTAGTGACAGCCTTACTTCATGGCATGGGCAGAATATTAGTGACAGCCTTACTTCATGGCATGGACAGAATATTAGTGACAGTCTTACTTCATGGCATGGGCAGAATATTAGTGACTGCCTTACTTCATGGCATGGGCAGGATGTTAGTGACAGCCCTACTTCATGGCATGGAAAGCCTTACTTCATGGCATGGGCAGAATATTAGTGACTGCCTTACTTCATGGCATGGGCAGAATATTAGTGACTGCCTTACTTCATGGCATGGGCAGAATATTAGTGACTGCCTTACTTCATGGCATGGGCAGAATATTAGTGACAGCCTTACTTCATGGCATGGGCAGATTAATAGTGACAGCCTTACTTCATGGCATGGGCAACCTTACATTATGTCATGGACAGATATTAATGACGTCCTTACTTCATGGCATGGGCAGAATATTAGTGACAGCCTTACTTCATGGCATGGGCAGATTAATAGTGACAGCCTTACTTCATGGCATGGGCAGAATATTAGTGACAGCCTTACTTCATGGCATGGGCAGATTAATAGTGACAGCCTTACTTCATGGCATGGGCAACCTTACATTATGTCATGGACAGATATTAATGACGTCCTTACTTCATGGCATGGGCAGAATATTAGTGACGTCCGTACTTCATGGCATGGGCAGCCTTACATTATGGCATGGACAGCCCTACTTCATGGCATGGGCAGATTAACAGTGACAGCCATACTTTATGGCATGGGCAACCTTACTTCATGACATGGACAGATATTAGTGACGTCCTTACTTCATGGCATGGGCAGAATATTAGTGACAACCTTACTTCGTGGCATGGACAGAATAATAGTGACACCCTTACTTCGTGGCATGGGCAGCCTAACTTCATGACATGGATATAATATTAGTGACAGCCTTACTTCATGGCATATACAGCCTTACTTCATAGTCTGGACAGGATATTAGTGACAGTCTTACTTCATTGCACGGAGAGAATATTAGTGATATCCTTACTTCAAGGCATGGACAGAAAATTAGACACACATTTCTTGATTGCAATAGCCAAAGCCACGTAAGATGGTTCATAATTAGACATAACTGAACATTTCAGTTGCGATGATTGCATGCTCCTCAACAGTTGTAACACTACCCGACTCTGTCTAGATCTCTATTGTTACTGGTTTTATCACAACAATTTGGTACATAGAAGTGGCATTAGCGCAGTGATTAGATGTTTGCCTGCCGCTCCGGTTGCTATGGGTCCGAGTTAGCACCGAGGCAGGATTTTTACCGAAAAAATGACCTAGCTCCCAAGTAGCCTAAAGTGGGTACCAGAAAATGTCAAGGAACGTGAAGACAGCTTGTGTGATATTGACCCATCACTTATCCAGTGTCGATTGGTCTATACAACAATAATGTCCTAACACCATATATCCAGACGATCATTGGATATTGAAAAACGTAAAGTCTCTTATTTGTGGATTGGATCTATTGAGATGCAAAGTCTCTCTGTTATGTCCTTAAATCAGTGCCATTAAAATCTTTATTTAAATAAGGAAATTAAAAAGACAACACAATGAAACGTCGCTGACAGAAAACTTTCAGCTTGAGATCCTACATGATCTTCTGTGATCGGCAGCTGCGGAGAGTACACGGCGACAATTTGCACATCTTCCGCTGGTCTCAACAGTTATCAGGAAAGAGATACTTCTTGTCAAATTGTCACGTTTCTGTTCTTCCAAGACGTTTAATTCAAGCTTTTGGCACTTCAAAACGTGGTGGATATAAACGATGGAAAATGTCACTTTCCAACCAGCACAACGACTTTAGAGGTGGTGCCTCCCACGAAATGAGCCTACCATGTCAATGTATAGCGTAGCGGATGAAGTTCACAAGGTAATATCGATGAATGATGGTAGGGTACTCCATCACCAGATTTCAATAATGCGAAACACACACGGCGATTAGTACACATTGGAGTCGGTAACTGACTCAAACACCAGTCAGATAAACGATACTCATAATGGCAGAGAAGCATGTCAACAGCGTACCAAAAACATGTTCATGTAACTTGGGATATGTAGATAATCTGGATTATTTGAGAAATTTTGACTAAGCAATAATTAAATAAGAGGTTTCAGGTTATCCATTATCTATTCTCTCTTTCCTCCTTTCTAGAAACCGTCCCGTATACAATTAATTCTATCATGTAGTAACTCAGCTATATTCTATGTAGTTCCGATGGACTTCCGGTCCCCAACATGGCGGATACGCATTAAACCGTTACGGCCTCTGGGGTGTTTATGCTGATGGCTATGATTTGCATTTGCATTTTCCTCATGTTGGACTGGTAGTACATGGTTCCGTCGCCCTGCTACTGAGTGAGTGCGTGGCGCGACACTGTGAGATATGAAATTCGTGTGGAATGCTTTTACATCTGTCCACTGTTGTTTGTAGCGTGAAAAGCATGTTCCGAAAATTGGCGGCCGGCTGTCGCTGAACTGACTGGTTTGCCTTTTCGGTTCACGAGTGCATATTTCAGGACACTCCTGGGAGTCGTCGCTGGAGCTACGGAGTTCATGCTTTGCGTGGCGCTATCAACTGGTCGCCCTGCGGAAAAAGACCGAGCCATGTGGGATAAAACCCGGGTCAATGAAGTCTCTCTGGTGACTGCCGATTCCATCGGCGATGAACTGTGTTTTTCGTGGAGGACTTTTGTGTTGGCATTCTGGCGGTGGCATTATGCACAGTGTACCTGTGCGGGTTGTTGGATTGCCGAGACTCTTGTCTGTTCCACTTTTCACATTGGGTATTGATGAGCATTTTGTGTGATATTCATTGGCACAGGAAAGGAGCATAATAGGGACGACCCATGCGGTGATGTTAGAACCGCTACTAACTACCTAACTAACTAACTAACTAACTAACTAACTAACTAACTAACTAACTAACTAACTAACTAACTAACTAACTAACTAACTAACATATTCTTTGTAGTTTCCTTCTCTCATACCAAGCGCTGGTCTATGTCTCAATGCGAAACACTGCTACTATTACACGTGCTATATTTGAAGCATGATAGAACTCAGTTCAAACGCACTTGCTGCTGCACTGGCAGTGAACAAAATGAAAACGTGTCTTCCGTTCAATCGCTTATAGAGGATCCCGGCGTGAATATTGTGCTATGCACTCATTGGCGGTAGTATAATTACTGCCTCTCCCCACGCTCCCAAACCCTCACACCCCCCCCCCCCCCCACTCTGACACCCCAATACAGTACATGTATTTGGGGATATGTTTTTCCTATTAGTACATAATTGTTTCAAAACTATTTCCAATCCTTTTTGAGATATATCTGAACAGATGCAATGACTCGTATTGTCTCCTAAAGTTTTCCTAATTTATTATACTTGAAAATCTTATATTGGTGGTGGGTGTAATTTGCCGGGTATTTTAATGGCTCAGTGATTTAGAAGGCAGCAAGTCAAATGGTTTGGCCACGCAAGTAGGTTACCAACTTACATACAGTATACCACAACAAGCAATGATGTACAGGCCAAATGGAAGCAGAGGAAGAGGTCGACAACGTAAACGAAGGACGCAGGGAATAGCAGTCCATGGATATCGATACATGAAGCCCATAAGAGGGCACTCTCCCGCTGTTATATTTCACCTCATCACCACAAGATAAAAGATGAACACGATGAGATGAGATGAAACATCATTTCCATGTTATTACCTGTTACACCACCTCTATGTTATTACATGTTACACCATCTCTATGTTATTACATGTTACACCACCTCTATGATATGTCCTGTTACACTATCTCTATGTTATTACATGTTACACCACCTCTATGATATGTCCTGTTACACCATCTATATGTTATTACATGTTACACCATCTCTATGTTATTACATGTTACACCATCTCTATGTTATTACATGTTACACCACCTCTATGATATGTCCTGTTACACCATCTCTATGTTATTACATGTTACACCATCTCTATGTTATTACATGTTACACCACCTCTATGATATGTCCTGTTACACCATCTCTATGTTATTACATGTTACACCATCTCTATGTTATTACATGTTACACCACCTCTATGATATGTCCTGTTACACCATCTCTATGTTATTACATGTTACACCACCTCTATGATATGTCCTGTTACACAACCTCTATGATATGTCCTGTTACACCACCTCTATGATATGTCCTGTTACACCACGTCTATGATATGTCCTGTTACACCACCTCTATGTTATTACATGTTACACCACCTCTATGATATGTCCTGTTACACCACCTCTATGATATGTCCTGTTACACCATCTCTATGTTATTACATGTTACACCACCTCTATGATATGTCCTGTTACACCATCTCTATGTTATTACATGTTACACCACCTCTATGATATGTCCTGTTAGTTAGTTAGTTAGTCGACAGATCATCCTCGTTGCACATCGGACCATTCAGTCCATAAGTGCTCGGATCCCCTCCTCAGCAAATCCCGCAGCGTGTAGCGGCTAACGACGCCAGTTCTGTGTTGGTTTATCAATCTTCTTTGGCTTCCTGCGTAGTGTTCTTGTTTGGCCACCCCTCTTTTAATTTGCTGCTCTCGCAGTCTGGCCATTGTTGTAGATTCACAGTCATCACTTGGTTCTTGCAAAAGTCTCACTTCTCGTAGAGCATTCAGAATGTCAGCCTGGTCCATGGCGCGTCCGCCCTCAACAGTAGCCTCACCTGCGAGCTTGTCAGCCCGCTCATTTCCTTGTACTCCCGCATGCCCTGGCACGAAGATGAAACTAATCTTTGCCAGCCGAGACCGCTTCAGAGGCAGCAACCATTCTCTTCGGATCGACCCCTCCTCTATCCTCTTGATCATGTTCATTGAGTCGCTAAGGAAACAAGCCCTAGTGAATGTCTGTGTCTCGAGCCATGTTATTGCTTTACTTACTGCCATGACTTCCATGGTCAGGCTACTTGTGGTTTCAGTGAAAGCACCAGAGTCCTCCTTCACAATTCTCCCTCCGGCCCGAGCTGTAAAGGCCCATGAGCTTCTCACATGTCGGATGACCGACCCATCTGTGTAGATGACCGCGTCACTGTCTAGCGAATTCTCGAAAATCAACGCTTGTACTTCAGCCTCAACAGCAGCCGGATTTTCTTGTCTGCATTTTCTATCTAGTTGGATGCAAACTGAAAAGGATGTGCAGAAGTCTGTTGGCACTTGCACCCACTCCTCGCCAGGTTCTAAGTCCTCAAGTGAACACACCTGTTGAAGAATGTCCTCGGCTTGACCCATCCACGACCGTCCTCTTTTTAACCTGCTGCCCTTCACCTTCCTAATTTCACTATGCAGTGGATGCTGTGTGTTTGCGTTAATTCTGAGGTAGGCGCGTGCCCTGCAAACTTGCATTCTCTCTTCAATGGTTGGAAAATCAAGAAGGTAGCGCATCGCCCTGCATGCTGTATCTCTTGTACATCCAAGAATAATGCGCATAGCTTCATTCTGTATCCTTTCCATCCTTTATATCTGCTTATGGCTGACAGTCAGGATTGCCATTGCATACTCCAAAACAGACATGACCAGCCCCTCGTACAGAAGACATAGATGGCGCTGCTCACAGTTTGCTGCCGCCATCACCCGCATCGCTGCCAAACCCCGCTTGGCCTTTGTTATCACCTGGTCTATGTGCACATTATAAGCAAGGCTTCGATCAAACCGTATCCCCAGGTAATTCATTGCCTGCGTTCTTTCCACCGTCTCTGAACACAGCATTACAGTTGGTGTTGGATTGTTGACAATATGATTACACCATCCTGTTACACCATCTATATGTTATTACATGTTACACCACCTCTATGATATGTCCTGTTACACCATCTCTATGTTATTACATGTTACACCACCTCTATGATATGTCCTGTTACACCATCTCTATGTTATTACATGTTACACCACCTCTATGATACGTCCTGTTACACCATCTCTATGATATGTCCTGTTACACCATCTCTATGTTATTACATGTTACACCACCTCTATGATATGTCCTGTTACACCATCACAATGATGTGTCCTGTTACACCATCTCTATGTTATTACATGTTACACCACCTCTATGATATGTCGTTACACCACCTCTTTTATATGACCTGTTACACCATCTATGTGATATGACCTGTTACACCATCTATGTGATATGTCCTGTTACACAATCACTATGTTATGACCTCTTACACCATCTCTTTGAAACGCTATGTTACACCATTTCAATGATATGCCTTGTTGCACCATCTCTATGATATGGACTAACTAGATCAATCAATCAATCAATCAATCAATCAAGCAATCAATCAATCAATCAATCAGGTGCCGTCTCCACAATGAAGGTTGGCTGCAATGGATCTCCAACACTGTCTGTCTCTCACCCTGATTGTACATTCTGTTAGATTGATGTTCGTCCAACTATTGATGTTACCTTCCCACTTGTATCGTTGTCTACCTCTTGCTCGCTTGCCCTCAACCTTGCCCTCCAGTATGGTTTTTATAAGAGTACGGTGACATGATACTGTTAGTTCTGTGTGTAAACATGGTACAATGATGTGATACGTCCAGCTCTCTGAGTATTTATAATGTGGTGTTATCGATTCATTCAAATAAAGTGTTCATGTATTTCTGCTGGGGGGACGTAAACCCGGTCACTCAGAGAGTGTGATGTTCTGTAGGTTCAACAGTGTGTGTACAAAGCAGACACCTCGGAGTCAGTAGTGCTTGGAGACTGTGTACATAGCAGATAACTATGAGTTAGCTGTGCTTGGAGACTACAGAGCAGAAACGTCGGAGTCAGCTGTGTCTGGAGACTGTACAGAGCAGACACCTCGGCGTCAGTTGTGCTTGGAAACTGTGTACAGAGCTGACATTGCTGAGTCAGCTGTGCTTGGAGATTGTGTACAGAACAGACATTACTGAGTCAGATGTGCTTGGAGACTGTGTACAGAGCAGACAATGCTAAGTCAGCTGTTTCTGGAGACTGTGTACAGAGCAGTCACTACGGAGTCTGCTGTTCTTGGAGACTGTGTGTGAGCAGACACCACGGAGTCAGTAGTGCTTGGAGTCTGTGTACAGAACAGACACCTCGGAGTCAGCTGTGCTTGGAGACTGTACAGAGATTGTAGATTGTGCAGGCACCTGTTACTGATACCTGAAATGTGTGGATTCAACTGAGGTTGGCGGGTCTTTTCCAAGACCGCGGCAAGGCAGCGCCAAACAAGGGACTACAAATGAGAATTAAACTGAGTTTGGCGGGTCTTTTCTAGGACCGAGGCAAGGCGATGTCAAACAAAGTGATACCAACGGGGATTCAACAGAGTTTGGCGGGTCCAGTCAGGGTCAGGACCAATTGTTATGAGGATTGAGGCAAGGGAGCGCCAATGAATGGTGCTCTTCTGATGAAAACCACAGCAAAAATACTGAAAAAGTCTCATCTTCTTGATTGGTTGTCTATCACCACATGGTTTTAACACTCAGCTCAGTTTCATTTAACTTGTGGCATTATTTCCCTATATTACTTCGCCATCCTCCCAGATGTCACTCCTTCTCTGGTCCTAACTATAGTTATCTTCCACCCTGTCTCTCCTATGACAATACAATTACGATGTTACCTGCAGACAATGCTGAGTCAGCTGTGTCTGGAGACTGTGTA
>OY992895.1:54395856-54538356 GCA_963921405.1 Cepaea hortensis | reverse complement strand
TCGCTTTCTTATTGTTGTATATAATGTTCTAGTTTCATTAGCCTGTTTCAGGCAGTCGTCGTTAGTTACTCTGGAGATTTGTAACCCCTTCGCCACAGAGCCGGAGTTATTGTAAAATAATGCATGTGTCATATTAGTAAGCAGAGAAGTAAATACCTGGATGGCTTGGCCACATGGCATGGTCATGACAAGAACACAGAGCTGATCCACGAATCTGGTGATCGTGTGAGATGGCGAAACATGACCGCCATCGCTTGTCAGCATGGCACATGATGATGATGAAAATATTACTTAATGTAGCACATAAACATGACATAAAGTTACTAGTCACCTTGTGTGTGTGTTTTTTATTTGTCTGCAGTAATATGACTATCAATGTTTCTGTTTCTTTATCGTCTGTCGTAATATGTCTATGAATGTTTGTGCTTCCTTATTGTCTGTAGGAATATGACTATCAATGTTTATGTTTCCTTTTTGTCTGTAGTAATATGTCTATGAATGTTTGTGCTTCCTTATTGTCTGCAGTAATATGACTATAAGTGTTTCTGTTTCTTTATTGTCTGTGGTAATGTCACAGTCAGTGTTAATTTCCTTATTGTCTGTAGTAATATAACTATCAGTGTTTGTGTTTCCTTATTGTCTGTAGTAATATGACTATCAGTATTTGTGTTTCCTTATAGTCTGTATTAATGTCACAGTCAGTGTTAGTTTCCTTATTAACCGTAGTAATATGACTATAAGTGTTTGTGTTTTCTTATTGTCTGTAGCAACGTCATTGTAAGTATATGTGTTCCCATAGTGTCTGTAGTAATATGACTATCAGTGTTTGTGTTTCCTTATTGTCTGTGGTAATGTCACAGTCAGTGTTAGTTTCCTTATTAACTGTAGCAATATGACTATCAGTGTTTGTGTTTCCTTATTGTCTGTGGTAATGTCACAGTCAGTGTTAGTTTCCTTATTGTCTGTAGTAATATGACCATCAGTGTTTGTGTTTCCTTATTGTCTGTGGTAATGTCACAGTCAGTGTTAGTTTCCTTATTGTCTGTAGTAATATGACTATCAGTGTTTGTGTTTCCTCATTGTCTGTAGCAACGTCATTGTAAGTATATGTGTTCCCGTAGTGTCTGTAGTAATATGACTATCAGTGTTTGTGTTTCCATTTTGTCTGTAATAACATGAATATAAATGTTTGTTTCCTTATTGCCTGTAGTAATACGACTATCAGTGTTTGTGTTTCCCTATTGTCAGTGCTAATATGACTATACGTGTTTGTGTTTCCATATTGTCTGTAGAACTATGACTATCAGTGTTAGCTTCCTTATTGTCTGTGGTAATATGACTATCGTCAAACTCCGTGGCCAAAGGCTTGCGAACGTGGTTCGTGAGCCGCTTACCAGACGTTTGAAACGCAGCCGCGACAGATTTGTGCAGCAGACCGTGTCGCGTTGTGTTATAACGTGTTGGTATGGGAGCCGGTCGTTCAGAAAGCAACGGCAAACTACTGAATGTAAAATGTGCCTATTACATCAACAGCAGCTGGAAAATGCTGGTGTTGACTGCAACGTCCGTCAAGGGATATGTAACGATAAAAAAATGTGACTATCAGTGTTTGTGTTTCCTTATTGGATGAAGTAATCTTACCTGAAATAACTTGAGTCTGTCTGCAATGGTCGGCAACGCCAGGATGTTTCGCATACACACTATTGGGGTGTCCCTTGTACATCCCAGAATCATCCTCATATATTAATTATGTGTGCGCTCTAGTTTCACCAGCAGGCTCTTTGAGACAGTGAGCATTCCTAGTCCATACTCTACAACGAACATGGTCAAGTGCTGAAAAGGTGTGGATAGCATTGTCTGCTCCATGTCCCTTGCTGCCATTATCTTCAGTGCATTGATCCCCTTCTGACACGTTGTAACCGCCACTTCAACATGATCCCTAAAGGACATTCTTCTATAAAAAGCGATTCCTCCTTTCCTCCATTTATTGCGAGGCCTGGGAGGTCAGCTTTAACAACCTTATTTTCCAGATAGCACCAAAAGTCAGTTGCCTTTCTGGGTTAAGGACATCGTGCATCTCCATACACCAATCTATCACTTTGTTGAATGACGCCTGAGCTATTTGATTCCTGCCCCTCCCCTGCTTGTATGTGAGAACATCATCTGCAAATGTTAGTATCCTTCCAGTTACTGGTGATTCAAGGCTTGCAATCTTGCTCGTATACATATTGAAAAGCACAGATGAAATTGCTGACTCTTGTGTTAGTCCGGGTACTTAATACGTCACTCAGTGGTGCATGTACCCAGCCTGAGAACAACTCTATGAGAATACAAGTCAGTCGCAATCCAGTTCACCAATCAAGGACAGACTCTCTTCTCCGTAAGAGCATACATCAACATATAATATCTGACTCTTTTGTACGCGTCCTCGAGATCGAGTGCTGCAACCATCGTCTCCTGTCTGTTTTGGAACCCTTCATTAACATCATACAGAAACCCCAGAAACCTTCATAAACATTGACTCAGTGAGTCATTTGTTATTGATTATTTTTTATGCGTTATAATGCTATTGTTCTTTTGTTGTTAAAAAATTGCTTCATAGGTGATGTTGAATGAAAGAATGTATGAGAGGAAATCGAGAAGAAAGGCAGAATGGCAGACGGGCCTGCGTGCCCAATTCTTAACCCTTTGAAAATAAAGATATTCGTTTGTTTGTTCGTTCGTTCGTTCGTTCGTTCATAGGCAAAAGTTGTTGCATTTGACCAAATATCTTTCTCTGGCCGGCAAATTCCCAAACTTTTCGGGAGGAACTTTTCCCTTTATAAATATTCCTCAATCACTTTGTTGAATGCATCTGTTTGTTCCTCAGCAACGACCATCTCCAGCACCTTGTCAAATGTTTTCTATAGGGTGATAATCCAAAAACCCATTTAGCCTTCAATAATCTTTGCTTGGTTTAGGAAGTGGTGTTAAATAGTCGTGAAACAAATCCTAGGGTACTGATGATGTCCTGATGCTCAGGTTAAAGCAATCAGCCATCTCTATAAGTTCCCCATCACTAATATCCCTCATGTGGGCATACCTAACCGCATTGAGTCTTGGTGTGGTGTCTTTTACTTTTTTCCCTCCCAAAACATGTGTATATCTTCAGGCTATATGATATCTTCACAGTAGGTATCTTTAATGCTTCCTGATAGATCTTCTCTGAGTCTCTGATATCCCAAAAATTCTGATCTGTCTGTGCTATAAATCTTTGCAGGAAACTTTCCTCTTTATATTTGTCTCTTGCCAAAGGCGAACCGCTATCTCTGTATGTTGTACCAATGTGGTAGGACGATGTTTTCTATGCATCTGTTTGTCCAGAAACATCTGTAATGTCCAGAATTTCCCGGTGTCTTATCTCCTCCAATATAATTCATTTAGACTTAGTTGGACATAGAAATCAATACTGAACAGGGTAGGTGGTCACTCCCATGATCACCCAGGACAGTCCATTTACATCCAATACAGCCGACTGGGTAACAAATGCCAGGTCAGTAGCCATGTCTGTATCACCAGGACTCATCCCCATCTTCGTTGGCCTCTGTTTGTTTTTGCAGACTACTTTTGAATCCTCCATGGTTTCTGAATGGTCATTTTCCTGTCGATTTTCCCCAGTATTGGGATCTCCTCCAGCTCTTTAAGCCAGTCCCATCGTTCCTTTGTGACAAACGAATCTACCGTGGCATATACATTTAAGTTCCAGCTTAGGCCCCCCAATTTCTGTCTTTATACCCTGCAACTCTCTTGCATTGTTATTCCACTGACATAGACTAGCAGACCCTGCCCATGTCTCTCTTGTCCAGTCGATTAATGTGACTGACATAACCAAGGCACTGGTAATCATCCCCATTCAATTCTTGCAGCATGATATCATCAATGTCATAAATCAGCTTCTCCAGTACAGACCCTCTCTGCCTGGCATTGCGACAATTCCGATGGCGCACTCTTATATATGTGAATCCTAGGGGTTGTGTTTTTGTTTTTACTCTCCTGGCCCCCGCCTTTCTAGTTCCATGCCTTCTTCTCTCTATATTCCCTCGCCTTCTTCTGTTCACTCCATCTATACTTACCGGTGAAGATAATATCAAGCGCAGAGCACTACTCTGTAGCCCCAGCGCCGATTCCTAGAAATGAAATGTAATACCATGTTTGGTGTAGTGTATGTGAGGGTTCATAGATGGTCACCCCAGTAGGGGCCTGAGACAAGATGTCTGTCAGCCAAGCTCCGCCCATCCAACAGTTTGATTGCCTCTGTTATCCATTGTGCTCCCCACATCCATGTTGTTCCTCCACACGCAGGATGCACATTAAACTTGGGAGGTACGTAACATTGATCGGGAGAAGGGAGGGGGGGGGGTGTTGTTAAACGGGTATTTCGACGTATGCTAACGGAGGGAAGGGGCGCCTTACTTCTCCTTTAATAAGGGATACACTATCCCCGCCCGCTGAACGGTTATATCAAGAAATGAGGCTGATAGGTTATATCATGAAATGTAGTTCAGCACGATCGAATGAATATGAAGGCGTGTTCTTAAACATACGGGGTGCTGATGCCGAGGTAAGGGGTTCAACCCTTACACCGGACAGTTGGCTAAAATGTTGACCTATCGTCCTTGACATGGGGACGTAAATTAAAAGTACCTCTGAAGTCGGAGTGGGTTCGACTGATTGGAGAGGGACATTGATAAAATTGAAAGCTAATCCACACGCAAAGTCAGTCCGTCCAGCACTATTAGAAGTAGTGTGTATGGTCTAGACTTGAGTTCAAAGCGAGAGAGTGCAAAAAAATACCATGGAATGTAACTGACGGGTTATATCAAGAAATGTGGCTGGTGGGTTATATCAAGAAATGTGGCTGGTGGGTTATATAAAGAAATGTGGCTGTTGGGTTATATCAAGAAATGTGGCTGGTGGGTTATATCAAGAAATGTGGCTGGATGGTTATATCAAGAAATGTGGCTGGTGGGTTATGTTAAGAAATGTGACTGGTGGGTAATATCAAGAAATGTGGCTGGTGGGTTATCTCAAGAAATGTGGCTGGTGGGTTATATCAAGAAATGTGGCTGGTGGGTTATATCAAGAAATATAACTGATGGGTTATATCAAGAAATGTAACTGATGGGTTATATCAAGAAATATGGCTGATGGGTTATATGAAGAAATGAGGCTGATGGGTTATATCATGAAATGTAACTAATGGGTTATATGAAGAAATGAGATTGATGGGTTATATCAAGAAATGGGTTTGTTGTGGTCAAATCAACGGTCAGTATCACTGCAGTCGAGACAATTCCACAGTTGTTCCTTCGCCTTCTTCAGTAGCCATCGAAGAGTTAACATTCTGGTGATTCTAGTGGCAGCTTGATTTAACCACCGTCTGCAATTTTCCCTATGTGTTGAGGTCAAGTGTCGAGAAAGTTCTTCCTCTGAAACCAACAGGGAAAGACACGATTAGGTTGAGGTTTGAAATGCACGGAGCAGAAAATTTGAGACGTGAATAATAATATATGGTGGCCATGGGGGGAGCTGAATGAGTCAGCAAAGGAGATGAGGGATTGGCGTGAGCTGGCTGAGAGCCATTCTCCATTGGCAGATGAAAGGAGGAAGCAGAAGAATAATGTAGTTATTATTCCGTTACGTTTGTGTATCGCTACGATATCTCTCGTAGGTCCGCGATCAGGTTACCTAGGAATGAGCCAAACTGAGTTTGGAGGGTCCTTTTCAGGACCAGCGAGACGGATAGAAACAACGGGAGACAAGCGAGGATTAAACAGAACTTGGCGGGTCCTTTTCAGGATCGAGGCAGAGCGGGGCCAAAAGAAGAGGGTCAAGCGAAGGGTGGACAGGAATTGACAGGTGCAAAACCAGGGGAGACCAACAAGGACTGGGCAAGGTTTGGTGGGTTCTTTTCAGGACCGAGGCAGGGCAGCGCCAAACAAAGGGAGATGTAAGAGGATTGATCAGGGTTTGTCAGGTCCTTTTCAGGACCGAGGCAGTGCGGCGTCAAACCACTGGAGACGAAGGAAGATTGATGAGGGGTTTGGCGGTTCCCCTTTCAGGACCGAGGCATGGCAGTACTAAACCAATGGAGACGGAGGATCGATCATGGTTTGGTGGGTCCTCTCCAGGACCGAGGCAAGGCGGCGCCAAACCTCTGGAGACGGGGCGAGGATTCAACATACTTTAACGGGTACTTTTCAAATCGAGGCAGGGCGGCGCCAAAAGACGAGAGACGAGAGACAGGAATTGACAGGTGCAAAACCACGGGAGGCCAACTAAGACTGGACAGGGTTTGGCGGGTCCTTTTCAGGACCGAGGCAGCACAGCGCCAAACAACTGGAGATGAAGGATGATTGATCAGGGTTTGGCGGGTCCTTTTCAGGACCGAGGTAGGGCAGCGACAAACAACTGGAAACGAAGGAGGTTTGATCAGGATTTGGAGGATCCTTTTCAGGGCCAAGGCAGTGGGGCGCCAAAAAACTGGAGACGAAGGAGTATTGATCAGGGTTTGGTGGGTCCTTTTCAGGACCAAGGCAGGGCGACGCCAAATCACTGGAGATGGTGCGAGGATTCAACATACTTTAGCGGTTATTTTTCAAATCGAGGCAGGGCGGTGCCAAAAGACGAGAGACGAGAGACAGGAATTGACAGGTGCAAAACCACGTGAGGTCAACGACTACTGGATAGGATTTGGTGGGTCCTTTTCAGGACCGAGGCAGTGCGGCACCAAACCACTGGAGATTAGGGAGGATTGATCAGGGTATGGCGGATTCTACTCAGAACCGGGGCAGGGCTGCGCAAAACCACTGAAGACCAAGGAGGATTGACCAGGGTTTGGCGGGTCTTTTTTCAGGACCGAGGCAGTGCAGCGCCAATCCAAGGGAGACGAATAAGGATTGAAAAAGGGTTTGGCGGGTCGTTTACAAGACCGAGGCAGTTCATCTCCAAACCACGGGAGACCAGCTTGGATTGTTCAGAGTTTGGCGGGTTCTATTCATGCCCCATTCATGCCGGAGCCATACCACGGAGACAAGCGAGGATGAAACAGGATTTGACGGGTCCTTTCCAGGACAGAGGCATGGCGTCGCCAAACCACAGAAGACGAGCGAGGCTTAAACACGATTTGACGGGCCTTTTTATGAGTAAGGAAGGGCGGCGCCAAACACCAAGGGAGACGATCGAGGATTTATCATAGTTTAGCGGGTCCGTTTTAGGACCGAGGAAGGGCCGCTCTAAATCACGGGAGACGAGCGAGGATTTAACAGGATTTGTTTAGTCCTTAAACAACGGGAGACGAACGAGGATTAAACACGGTTTTGCGGGTCTTTATTAGGAGTAAAGGAAGAGGTCGCCAAATCACGGGAGCCGAACGAGGGAGCAGCGGGGTTACGTGTGTCCTTTTCAGGACCAAGGTAGAGCGGCGTCAATCATAGAGATGCAAGCGTGGATTAAACAGAGTTTAGCGATTCTTTTTCAGGACCGAGGCAAGGCGGCGCCAAACAAGGGGATACAAGTGTGGATTAAACTGCTATTCGCGGGTCTTTTCCATAACCGAGGCAAGGCGGCGCCAAACAAAGTGACACCAGCGGGGATTCAATAGAGTTTGGTGGGTCCAGTTAGGGCCAGCTCCAGTCGTTATGAGGACTTAGGCAAGCAAGCGCCAACGAATGGTGCTCTTCTGATGAAAACCACCGCAAAAATACTGTACAAGTCTCTTCTTGATTGGTTGTCTATCACCACATGGTTTTAACACTCAGCACAGCTTCATTTAACTTGTGGCATTATTTCCCTATTTTACTTCCCCATCCTCCCAGATGTCACTCCTTCCCTGGTCCTAACTATAGTTATCTTCCACCCTTTCTCTCCTGTGACCATACAATTATGATGTTACCTGCAGTATCTTGGTTTTGTCAAAGCCATCGTTAGCAATATAGTGTGCACATATAAGGATATCACCATTCCTCTCTGTAAATAATATCACTCCAATAGGAGAGCAACCATCCTGGAGTTACTCCTCTGTGTGTATGCGCATACACATATGTATAAGTATGAATGTATATATACAATGAACAGAATTTCCCCTTGTCTTATTTCCTCCAATATAATTCAAGAAGACGGTGGAAAGATAATATATATATACAGACCTACAAGCACTTGGAATCAACGACTGCCAAGAGAAGGTCAACCAGAGAGACGAATGGAGACGGCTTGTATCTGCAACAAAGAACCTCAATGACTCGGAACGCTGAAGAAGAAAAAGATAATTCATTTGGACTTAGAAATCAATACTGAACAGGGTAGGTGGTCACTCCCATGATCACCCAGGACAGTCCATTTACATCCAATACAGCCGACTGGGTAACAAATGCCAAGTCAGTAGCCATGTCTGTATCACCAGGACACATCCCCATCTTCGTTGGCCTCTGTTCGTTTTTGCAGACTACTTTTGAATCCTCCATGGTTTCTTAATGGTCATTTTCCTGTCGATTTTCCCCAGTATTGTCGAACTCTTTGTTTGGTGCATTAAAGCCCAAACTAATTTGAAGCCTACTGCCTGGGATCTCCTCCAGCTCTTTAAGCCAGTCCCATCGTTCCTTTGTGACAAACGAATCTACCGTGGCATATACATTTAAGTTCCAGCTTAAGCCCCCCAATTTCTATCTTTATACCCTGCAACTCTCTTGCATTGTTATTCCACTGACATAGACTAGCAGACCCTGCCCATGTCTCTCTTGTCCAGTCGATTAATGTGACTGACGTAACCAAGGCACTGGTAATCATCCCCATTCAATTCTTGCAGCATGATATCATCAATGTCATAAATCAGCTTCTCCAGTACAGACCCTCTCTGCCTGGCATTGCGACAATTCCGATGGCGCACTCTTATATATGTGAATCCTAGGGGTTGTGTTTTTGTTTTTACTCTCCTGGCCCCCGCCTTTCTAGTTCCATGCCTTCTTCACTCTATATTCCCTCGCCTTCTTCTGTTCACTCCATCTACACTGACCGGTGAAGATAATATCAAGCGCAGAGCACGTACTCTGTAGCCCCAGCGCCGATTCCTAAAAATGAAATGTAATACCGTGTTTGGTGTAGTGTATGTGAGGGTTCATAGATGGTCACCCCAGTAGGGGCCTGAGACAAGATGTCTATCAGCCAAGCTCCGCCCCTCCAACAGTTTGATTGCCTCTGTTATCCACTGTGCTCCCCACAGCCATGTTGTTCCTCCACACGCAGGATGCACATTAAACTTGGGAGGTACGTAACCTTGATCGGGAGAAGGGGGGGGGGGTGTTGTTAAACGGGTATTTCGACGTATGCTAACGGAGGGAAGGGGCGCCTTACTTCTCCTTTAATAAGGGATACACTATCCCCGCTGAACGGTTATATCAAGAAATGAGGCTGATAGGTTATATCATGAAATGTAGTTCAGCACGATCGAATGAATATGAAGGCGTGTTCTTAAACATACGGTGTGCTGATGCCGAGGTAAGGGGTTCAACCCTTACACCGGACAGTTGGCTAAAATGTTGACCTATCGTCCTTGACATGGGGACGTAAATTAAAAGTACCTCTGAAGTCGGAGTGGGTTCGACTGATTGGAGAGGGACATTGATAAAATTGAAAGCTAATCCACACGCAAAGTCAGTCCGTCCAGCACTATTAGAAGTAGTGTGTATGGTCTAGACTTGAGTTCAAAGCGAGAGAGTGCAAAAAAATACCATGGAATGTAACTGATGGGTTATATCAAGAAATGTGGCTGGTGGGTTATATCAAGAAATGTGGCTGGTGGGTTATATCAAGAAATGTGGCTGGTGGGATATATCAAGAAATGTGGCTGGTGGGTTATATCGAGAAATGTGGCTGGTGGGTTATATCGAGAAATGTGGCTAATGGTTTATATCAAGAAATGTGGCTGGCGGGTTATATCAAGAAATGTGGCTGGTGGGTTACATCGAGAAATGTGGCTAATGGGTTATATCATGAAATGTAACTAATTTGTTATATGAAGAAATGAGGCTGATGGGTTATATAAAGACATTCGTTTGTTGTGGGCAAATCAACGGTCAATATCACTGCAGTCGAGACAATTCCACAGCTGTTCCTTCGCCTTCTTCAGTAGCCATCGAAGAGTTAACATTCTGGTGATACTAGTGGCAGCTTGATTCAACCTCCGTCTGCAATTTTCCCTATGTGTTGAGGTCCAGTGTCGAGAAAATTCTTCCTCTGAAACCAACAGAGAAAGACAAGATTAGGATGAGGTTTGAAATGCAAGGAACAGGAAATTAGAGAGAGGTGAATACTAATATACGGTGGCCATGGAGAGAGCTGAATGTGTCAGCAAAGGAGAGGAGGGATTGGCGTGAGCTGATTGAGAGCCATGCTCCATAGGCAGATGAAAGGAGGAAGCAGCAGAAAAATGTAGGTATTATGCTGTCACGTTTGTGAATCGCTACGATACCTCTCGTACGTCGTACAGGGATCTGCAATCTCACCGGTGCTCTTTAATGTATATACGAGCAAGGGGTAGCGGGGTAGGGGTATCCCCTATCAAAGGAGAAGTAAGGCGCCTCCTTCCCTCCGCTAGCCTACGGGACACCCTTGGGCAAGGTGGAGTACCCGTTTAGCCCCCCGATCAGGGTTACGTGAAGCCATGGGTGCAGGTGGTGGATGAAGATGAAGAGCAGCCGACAGATAGTTGTAGGTTATGGTCTACACCTTCACGACGGTAGGCAGAGGATCTCCTTTTTTGAGGAGACAATGGCTACGGTCACTGACCAGTATGGTCACTGCTGGGAAGGAAAGCAATGGCAAACTACCTTCTTTACACATGCCAAGAAAATCATGTTGTGTTCACTTATCGATAATCAGAGAAACGGCGTAAATGGGTGCTCCATAGGAGCAGCCTCGCCCGGTAGGGATAGTCATGCGCACCAGGTGACTCCAGACCGTCAACAGGCTACTAGGTGCAAAAGATTAATATCATTGAAAGTAGGAACTTGGAATGTTAGAACAATGAATGCAGATGGAAAGTTGGAGGACATCAAAAAAGAAATGGAGAGAGAGAAGATTAACATATTAGGAATATCGGAAACGAGATGGAGAGGAGCAGGGATAAGGACAGGAGAGGATTGTAAGATTATTTACTCGGGGGGAGAAGAACAGCAAAGAGGTGTAGCCATTATATTAGATAAACAAACATCAAATTCTGTCAAAGGATATTGGGCTGTGTCAGACAGAGTTCTATTAGTAAAATTAAACGGAAGACCTTTTAAAATAAATGTAATTCAAGTATATGCCCCAACAAGTGAAAGCAGTGAAGAAAGTATAGAGGAATTTTATAATGACATGGAGTCTGCTTTGAAGAACTGTCAAAAATCAGAAATAAATATCATAATGGGTGATTTCAACGCAAAAATAGGAAAGCAAAGCGATGGATACAGTGTAGGCAACCATGGTTTGGGAGAGAGAAATGAAAGAGGTTACAGACTTGTAGAATGGGCAAAAGAACAAGAATTGGTTGTAGGAAACACCTGGTTTAAACAACATCCTAGAAGATTATGGACATGGAGGAGTCCAGACACCAGGATTAAAAACCAGATAGATTACATCCTGATAAGCAAAAGGTTTCGAAATGCATTAACAGTTGTAAAAACAGTTCCAAATGCAGACTGTTACAGTGATCACAGATTAATTACTGGCACATTGAGGGTAAAGTTAAAGAAAGTCAAGTATACAGCAGGAAACCCTAAATATGACTTGTGCAAATTGAAAACTGACAAAGAAATACAAGATAATTTTAACATAGAAGTAAAGAACAAATTTGATTTATTGTCTGATCTAGAGATCCTATTTCAAGATGTAGATGATCAATGGGAAATGCTGAAGAATTCAATCAGTTGTGCAGCAGAAAAAACTATTCCAAAAGTAAAGAAAGTTGGCCGTAAGACATGGATGACTGAAGAAATTTTACAACTAATGGAAACAAGAAGACAGAACAAAAATAATCCTGCCAAATATGAAGAAATTCACAGAAAAGTCAGAACCTTATGTAAGGAGGCTAAAGAAACATGGCTTGAGAAAAATTGCAGAGAAATTGAAAAACAACACAACAGTAAAAATGCGAAACTAATGCACAAAAGAATTCAGGAGATTACTAATCAAAGAACACGTACATCAGCAGGCTGCCTAAAGACAAAAGATGGAAGAGTCATAATAGAAAAAGATCAGATTTTACATGTATGGTCAGATTACGTGAAAAACCTTTATGACGATAGCAGAGACGAACAATATATTGTTCAAAATAACAATGAAGGGCCAGCAATTTTGAAGATGGAGGTTCAGAATGCTCTTAATCATATGAAATCTGGCAAAACCCCCGGTCCAGACAGCGTCACAACAGAAATGATTAATGCTTTAGAAGAATATGGAATAGATAAAGTTACCAGTCTGCTTAATACAATATATGATACTGGAAACATACCTCATGAGTTATGTAATTCTGTATTTATTGCAATCCCAAAGAAATCAGGAGCCTTGGAATGTGATCAACATCGAACAATTAGTATAATGAGTCACATCACGAAGATTTTGCTAAGAATTATCATGCAAAGAGTTAGGAGGAAAATACAACCTGAAATAGGAGAAGAACAATGTGGGTTTGTAGTAGGCAAGGGTACAGTAAATGCTGTGTATATACTGAGAACCGTAATCGAACGTTCTATAGAAGTAAACAAAGATCTACACCTTTGCTTCATTGACTACACAAAGGCTTTTGATAAAGTGAGACATGTCAACATGATAAGGATGCTTGAAGATCTACAAATTGATGGGAAAGACCTTAGACTTGTAAAAAACATATATTGGAAACAACAAGCTGCCATAAGAGTTGATAATGAAGTAAGCCAATATCAGCCTATTAAGAGAGGTGTGAGACAGGGATGTGTAATGTCTCCAGATCTGTTTTCCCTGTACAGTGAAAATATTTTCAGAAATATTGAAAATATGGAAGGAATCAACATTGGGGGACGATGCATCAATAACATTAGATATGCAGATGATACAGTCTTGATTGCAGATAATGAACAGGACCTGCAAAATTTAGTAGATGCGGTTGTTACACACAGTGAACAACAAGGGTTAGAATTAAATTGTAAAAAGACACAGATTATAGTCGTCACTAGGAAGGACGAAATACCACAATGTAATATACAAGTAAATGGGAATATTCTTCAACAAGTGAATAGGTACAATTACCTCGGAACAGTAATAACATCTGATGGGAGATGCCTTGAAGAGATTAGAACAAGAATCGCCATGGCAAAAGTAGCCTTTAGCAAGATGAAAAACATACTGACCAATAAAAAGATGTCAATTGAAACGAGAAAAAGAGTGTTGAGATGCTACATAGAACCTGTACTTTTATATGGATGTGAAGCTTGGACAATGAGCAGCCAGGCTGAGAAACATCTGATGGCTGTAGAAATGTGGTTTCTGAGGAAAATGCAAAGAATACCATGGACAGCCAGAAAGACCAATGAACAAGTCCTTCAAGAAACAAATGAAGATCGTAAACTGATCAGAGACATTAGACGTAGACAGTCACAATTTTTTGGGCATGTTATGAGAAGAAATGATTTGGAGAACTTGGTGACAACTGGTAAGATCGAGGGGAACAGACCAAGGGGAAGACCTAGAAACAAGTATCTGGATGGCTTGGCCTTGTGGCATGGTCGAGACAAAAACACGGAACTGATCCACGACTCTGTTGATCGAGTGAGATGGCAGAACATGACCGCCCACGCTTACCGGCATGGCACATGATGGATGGATGGAGCAAGATTGCATACCTAGAAGCACCAGGGGTTGGAAGGATTTTAACATTTGCAGATGATATTCTTGCATACAGGCAGGGGAGAAATAGGGATCAAACAGCCCATGAGCTACAGGTGACAGTAGACAAAGTGATTGACTGGTGCACTGAAATGAGTGCTGTCATCAACCCGGAAAAGGCGGCTGTGTTGTGGTGCTCTCTGGACAACAGGATTGTGAGAGATGATACCCCAAGCCTCACGATAGATGGTAGAAGCGTCAACAGAGAGAACAAACTGAAGTATCTGGGAATCACATTTGACAGGAGTCTGTCCTTCAAGGACCATGTGGAGACGGTTGTGACAAGATCTCAAAAGGGACTCAATGCACTTAAAACTATGGCTGCAATGGACACAGAGCAGAGAATGCTCTTCACACTATACCAGCACTTGATCCTCTCAGTGATTGATTGTGGACTAGGACTGCTCACTGTCTCAAAGAGTCAGCTGGTGAAATTAGAGCGCATACAGAATGAAGCTATGCGGGTCATTCTGGGATGCACCAGAGACACCCCAGTAGTGTGCATGCGTTACATCCTTGGTCTGCCTACTGTTGCTGGTAGGCACAAGGTGATGCAAGCGAAGGCATACCTCAGAGTAGCTGCAGACACAGATCACCCGTTGCTTGAGACGCTGGACGTAGTTAAGGGTCAGAGACTGATAAGAGGGAAATCATGGATGGCTCAGGCGGAGGATACGATCAGACAAGTGTGCCCCTTGGAGAACATCAGGCGAGGAGAGGAGTGGGTTAGAGTGCCAGCCGTGCAGTCAGACTTGTGCAGAGTTATAATCAGTTAGTTAGTTAGTTAGTCGACAGATCATCCTCATTGCACATCGAACCATTCAGTCCATAATTGCTCGGATCCCCTCCTCAGCAAATCCCCCAACGTGTAGCGGCTAACGACGCCAGTTCTGTGTTGGTTTATCAATCTTCTTTGGCTTCCTGCGTAGTGTTCTTGTTTGGCCACCCCTCTTTTAATTTGCTGCTCTCGCAGTCTGGCCATTGTTGTAGATTCACGGTCATCACTTGGTTCTCGCAAAAGTCTTACTTCTCGTAGAGCATTCAGAATGTCGGCCTGGTCCATGGCGCGTCCGCCCTCCACAGTAGCCTCACCTGCGAGCTTGTCAGTCCGTTCATTTCCCTGTACTCCCGCATGCCCTGGCACGAAGATGAAACTAATCTTTGCCAGTCGAGACCTCTCCAGAGGCAGCAACCATTCTCTTCGGATCGACCCCTCCTCTATCCTCTTGATCATGTTCATTGAGTCGCTAAGGAAACAAGCCCTAGTGAATGTCTGTGTCTCGAGCCATGTTATTGCTTTACTTACTGCCATGACTTCCATGGTCAGGCTACTTGTTGTTTCAGTGAAAGCACCAGAGTCCTCCTTCACAATTCTCCCTCCGGCCCGAGCTGTAAAGGCCCATGAGCTTCTCACATGTCGGACGACCGACCCATCTGTGTAGATGACCGCGTCACCGTCTAGCGAATTCTCGAAAATCAACGCTTGTACTTCAGCCTCAACAGCAGCCGGATTTTCTTGTCTGCATTTTCTATCTAGTTGGATGCAAACTGAAAAGGATGTGCAGAAGTCTGTTTGCACTTGCACCCACTCCTCGGCAGGTTCTAAGTCCTCAAGTGAACACACCTGTTGAAGAATGTCTTCGGCTTGACCCATCCACGACCGTCCTCTTTTTAACCTGCTGCCCTTCACCTTCCTAATTTCACTATGCAGTGGATGTTGTGTGTTTGCGTTAATTCTGAGGTAGGCGCGTGCCCTGCAACCTTGTATTATCTCTTCAATGGTTGGAAAATCAAGAAGGTAGCGCATCGCCCTGCATGCTGTATCTCTTGTACATCCAAGAATAATGCGCATAGCTTCATTCTGTATCCTTTCCATCCTTTCTATCTGCTTACGGCTGAGAGTCAGGATTGCCATTGCATACTCCAAAACAGACATGACCAGCCCCTCGTACAGAAGACATAGATGGCGCTGCTCACAGTTTGCTGCCGCCATCACCCGCATCGCTGCCAAACCCCGCTTGGCCTTTGTTATCACCTGGTCTATGTGCACATTATAAGCAAGGCTTCGATCAAACCGTATCCCCAGGTAATTCATTGCCTGCGTTCTTTCCACCGTCTCTGAACACAGCATTACAGTTGGTGTTGGAGTGTTGACAATATGATTATTCAACGAGAACCAAGTCACTGTTGCCTTTGTTGGGTTGACCATTGCCCCAGCTTCATCACACCAAGTACTTATGCGATTGAGTTCGGTTTGTAGTTCCACAGCAACCTCCTCTCTATCCTTACCCTGACGATACACTAAAACATCATCGGCATATGACAATGTCCTGCCAGGTCCAGTGATCTGCTCACTGGTGATTCTCACTGTGTAGGCGTTGAACAGTACCGGAGATAATGGTGATCCCTGTGATAGGCCAGGATATATTGTTGTTGGTTCCGAAGTCCAACTGCCACATCTAAAAACTACTTTCCGTTGGAAGAGGGCTGCAGCGATCCAACTAAGGAGGAATGGACTTACGTTTAGTTCGAGAAGCTGAAACATTAAAAAATCCAGTGGTACTCTGTTGTATGCGTCCTCAAGATCAATCGCTGCAGCAACGGTTTCAGTGCCTGAGTGGAAACCTTCATAGACATCATGGGCAAAGACTGCTGCATTGGTCGCGGTTTCTCTTTTTGGACGGTACCCACCCAGGGTGGGTGGGAAAACACCTTGCCTCTCTAGTTGGCTTGATATTTTCCTGGCAATTACCTTCTCCAGCAGCTTGCCTATTGTATTCTGCATGGTTATGATTCGATATCCCTGAATTTTTTTGTGGTCTTTGTCAGGCTTCGGCAAGGGAATCAGATAGCTGTGTAACCATTCCTCCTTGATGCTAGCACTCCCTATACTGTTGTTGTACATGTCTGCTAGTTTCTCTAGCTCATTGTCGGTACACCTATTTATGTCGTCGTATCTTATGCCATCAGGACCTGGAGCACTGTTTTTTGATCGCCGAAGCAGAGCGTTGATTTCTTTCACTGTCACTGTGTCTTCATCCGAAGTGTTCTGGGCCTTGCATCTGTCTGAGGTGACCTCCTTGGCCAGATTTCGGCCTCCCATGTCTGTCTGGTTGCTCTGCTCAAGGTAGCGTTCAAAGAGGGCTTTGCCCTTGTCCTCGTCAGTCCTCTGCCAGATGAGGTCAGCACCTTGGAAGTCAGAAATGCTCTTATTCTTGACTACACCACTCATGCTTTTATGTAGTCGCCAGAACAATTTCAGTGACTTGTCTGTGCTTACTCTTTGACACACCTCTGCCCATTTTTCGCTTTTAACAACCTTGACCAGTTTTTTGAAGTAGCTTACTTTTGTGTGCATCTCTCTTTCTAAGTGCAAGCAGGGACTAGGATGACCAGCTTTGTTCTTCTTGGCATTTTGCCATCTCCTTACAGCACTACGCTTATCCACCCAAGCCTTCTCCACCTCGAAACTCCACCACGGTGGCTGCTCCCAGCTTTTTTTCCTGTACTGAAATGTTCTGCGCTTGTCACGTCTTATTTTACTCACCACATCTTGCCCTGTACTGTCATACTGGAACGTCTTTACCTTTAGCTTGTGCTGCCTGGTTCTGCCTTTCTCCACCAGTATGCTGCAAGGGTGGTGGTCGCTGCCATGGTGTCCTAGGACACCCCATCTACACACTGTAGTGAGTGAAGGTGAAACTAGCGCCAGATCAATAGCACTGTCCTCATCGCCTGGACGGCTTGCTGTCCTGGTGACACAGCCACTGTTGATACAAACCAGGTCGATGGTTTCCAGTGCAGTCTCGAGCTCCTCCCCCTGTGTATTGGAGGAAGTGTTTCCCCTTGATCTGCCTTTAGCGTTGAAGTCACCACAGAAAATAACATTTCTCTCGTGGCCTAATATGCCACTTAAGCACTGCCACTTCTGTGCGTCCACACTGGCATTGCGGGCATAAACATTAACCAACACGAATGGTATACTGGAATGAACTCTCAACGCCTGTATTTGTATATCGTCACTGTCCCAACTGGACATGTCTAGCTCTGACGCCACCATGCTGTCGCGAACGAGAATCGCCATTCCCAGATGTCGTCTGTTATAGAAACATTTGAAGCCGGCAATTTGGAGTAGCTGATCGCCCAGTCTCGTCTCCTGGAGTGCTACAATGTCGTTCCTGTAAACTAGGGTTTCTAAAATAGAGCCCCGTTGTTTTACACTGGCACAGTTCCAATATAGAATACGGATATTCCTGAGTCCTAGACGGTGACACTTGAGTCTAAAACGCCTCAAACCACCACGCTTACCTTGCTTCTTTCTCCCTGCGCGGCTACTGCGCCGCTTCGGTATGTTGCCTGCTGACCGCACGAAGAACACACGTTGTTCCGCCATGTTGAAAAAACGTAAACACAGACTGAGAAAACCACACACGCTGCTGAAAATTCACTCAAGGATGGCTTCGCTCGATGCACGAACTCCGTAGCACCCCCGCAGATCTTGAGTAGAAACTCCTGGTTTTACATCCTGGCACACCAATTACACGCAAGAGATGAATAAATCCATCCCCTACGCGAAAAAATTAACGAACACAAAACAACACGCCCGTCCGTCGCCATCTTGAAACCGGAAGTGAGTTATAATCACATTGAGCAGGGAGTGCAGGGAGTTGCCAGCAGGGGCCACGGAAGTGGAAATTCAGCAACTAATTCAGGAATATTCTCGCCCGGGTGATGTGATTATCTACACGGATGGGTCGGTGTTGAGAGGTAGGAGAAGTGCCTGGGGGTTCTTGGCAAAAACTAATGGTCGGCGTTTGGTGCAGGAGAGCCTGGCGTATGATGACACTACATCTAGCTTAAGAATGGAGGTGGAGGCGGTCAGTGCAGCTTTCCGCTGGATAGAAAACACGATACATACATACATTGTGATTGTAACTGACTCAGAAAGCATGCTGAGAAGGGTGAGAACAGGCAAGCTTCGTGCAGAGTGGCTTGCTTCGCTTCGGAGGTCACGGGTAGCAAGCATCACCTGGATCTTTTCTCCTGGGCATGCCGGTGTGCTGGGGAATGAACAGGTGGACAGATTGGCTGGCTCGGCAAAACTTGGTGGAGTATTGATGCAAGACAAGGCAGACGTGGTTGCGGCCTTGTGGGAGCACGTGTACACCTCGGAGGAGCAAATGGATCACCATGGTCTGGTTAGAATGAGGCAGCGAGGAGTGACGAGGGGATCTGGCCGACGCTCGACGCTCAGAGGAAAGGCGAGACGGACATATAATCAGATTGCTACTGGAACTATTAGTGTTGGAACGCTTCGCTGGTTGCTGAGGATGGGGACGGAGCGCTTATGGGAATGTCCCGAATGCTGTGATGTCGGTTCCTAAATCAATCAATCAATCAATCAATCAATCGTACGTCTGCGATCGGGTTACTTGGGAATGAGGGAAACTGAGTTTGGTGGGTCCTTTTCAGGACCGAGGCAGAATTGTGCCAAACTAGGGGAGCGGGCCAGGATTAAACAGAGCTTGGCGGGTCCTTTAAAGAAACGAAGCAGCGCCAAAAGTAGAGAGACGAGCGAAGAGTGGACAGGAATTGACAAGTGCAAACCATGGGAGACCAACAAGGACTGGACAAGGTTTGGCGGGTCCTTTTCAGGACTGAGGCATGTCGTCGCCAAACTAATGGAGACGAAGGAGGATTGATCAGGGTTAGGCGGGTTCTTTGCAGGGCCGAGGCAGAGCGGCGCCAAACCACTAGAGACGAAGGAGGATTGATCAGGGGTTTGGCGGGTCCTTTTCAGGACCGAGGCAGCGTGGCGCCAAACCACTGGAGACAGGGCGAGGATTTAACAGACTTTAGCGGGTACTTTTCAAATCGAGGCAAGGCGGCGCCAAAAGACGAGAGACAGGAATTGACAGGTGCAAAACCACGGGAGACCAACGAGGACTGGACAGGGTTTGGCGGGTCCTTTTCAGGACTGAGGCAGATTGGTGCCAAACAAATGGAGACGAAGGAGGATTGATCAGGGTTTGGCGGGTCTTTTTCAGGACCGAGGCAGGGCGGAGCCAAACCATTGGAGACAAGGGATTATTGATCTTGGTTTGGCGGGTCCTTTTCAGGACCGAGGCAGGGTGGAGTCAAACCACGGGAGACGAGTGAGTATTAAACGGGGTTTGGTGGGTCCTTTTTAGGATCGAAGTAGGGCAGTGCCAATCTATTAGAGAAGAATGAGGATTGAACATGGTTTGGCGGGTCATTTTTAGGACCGAGGCAGTTCGGCTCTAAACCATGGGAGACGAGCGTGAATTGTTCACAGTTTGGCGGGTCCTTGTCAGGACCGAGACAGGGCGGCGCCAAATCATGGGAGACGAGCGAGGCTTGCAAAGGACATTCATAAGTAAATGCTTCCTGTTTATGCTGACAAAGGTTTGACCCGCAAAACGGTGCATAGCTGGATAGAAAATTTTTTCTCAAGGACGCTCTGAAATTGTTGATGAAATCCGATCTGGGAAGGTTATGCTGACAGTGTTCTGGGATTGTCAATGAGTGCTTTTAACCAATTTCAAGAAGAAAGGTGACAATGTGAATTCTGCATCGTACTGTGAAGGTTTATCGCCCACCCGTAAGCACGTTCATCATTCCTCCCGTCCGTTCATCTGTCTGCCTGTCTATCAGCTTGTCTGCCTGGATTTATGTCTGGATGACTATCTGTATGTCCTTCCATACGTATGTAAGTTTGTCTTTCTTTCTGTCTGTCTGTATATCCATTAATCCATTCCCCCTCCGACCGCCGTTCTGTCTGTCTGTCTGTCTGTCTGTCTGTCTGTCTGCCTGTCTGTCTGTCTGTCTGTCTGTCTGTCTGTCCGTCCGTCCATTCGACTGGCCTTCTGTATGTCTTCTCACCCACCAACCTGTTATTCCCCCCGTGCGTCTGTCTGTCTCTGCATCTGTCCGTCCGTCTGTTTCTCCGTGTGTCTGTCTGTTCGTGTGTCCTAACGTCCAGCTGCACACCCACCAGCCCGTCTGTCTATTTGTCTGTCTGTCTGTCCGCCTGTTCCCGTCCGCCAGAACGTCCACCCGTCCGTCCTCCGCCCCTCCATCCGAACGTCTGTCTGTATATCTGTCTCTCTGTCTGATATAATAATGTATATGTGTGTGAATGGATGTGCTCAACAATTGCCGAACATTTAACACACTCCACTGTGAGCAGCTCCAACAGTTCAGCCTCTACAAGTATATTATTATTCTTCCCCCTTATCCCCAGCTTGAGGATAGGCCTACAGCCTTACCGTGTCAAATACGGAGAGTGAGAGTTGGAGATATAGATATATATAGAGCTAGTGATATAGAAAGCGAGACAGAGAGGGAGAGATATGGAAGGATACATAGAGTAAATGGAGAGATAGAAAGATATAAACGGACAGATAGTCTCTTGTCCGCGTGCACTGTTGGTTTCAGAGAAAGTAATTTCTATTTATACTATGCCAATGTTTTCTCAATGTGTCTACATGCCTCTCTCTCTCTCTCTCTCTCTCTCTCTCTCTCTCTCTCTCTCTCTCTCATTTTATTTGTTTTGTTGTTGTTGCACCATTTAATGAATATTTGGCAATTTACTGGCAGTTAGTTTCCTTGTTGTCCGTGTTTCTAATCCATATTATTTAACATTAAAGTGAAATGTTCTAAGTTTGTTACTATTTTCAATTCTTTTGTCTTTCACAAAACTTCTAGTGCTATGAATAGCCGTCTTGCTTTTATGATTATTGCTAATTTATATTTCAATGTCCATTTCTTTCCACATTGTTGTCTGTGTTGTTATTTAAATATTTCTATGACTTCACCTCTTGATGTGAGCTTCTACCAATGTCAGATTGGGTTTTCATTTGCTTACTTTAATTCACAATATCTTTGACTTCCGCCATTGACATTTTAGTCCTAATTCCAAAAGCTTAGATTTTTACAGTATATGACACTTGTTGCAGTCTGGTATTTCTGCAAGTCGTATTGTGTTGGCTACAAACATGTAGTGGGAGTTTCGATTATATGTCGATCTGTAGTAATGAGTATGAAATTATGTTACCAATCATTACCCTAAATTTACTCTCAAAATGAGCTTGTAAAACGACGGCACTTTTTATCCTGCGCACAACGTGAAAATGTCACCCCACATATGATATAGAAGTGTTACAAATTGTATCATATCCGGCCGGCGCAGTTAATTGTGTTTATATGTGGGATATGCGTTTTCTTAGGAAATGCACAGAATACTATAGAATCACGGAAACATTAACGAGACAACAGTTCAAGACATAAATTAAAACCGTTAATGCATTAGAAAAATTGCATAGTCAGGATTTATGTGAGGAGAAATAAACTAGACATTTATTGACGGAAAAAGAGCAAGAGAAAGACACAAAAATGTATATCATAATCTGGACAATAATGCGGACTTGATCAAGGACTCTGGTGATATTCTGGGATAGCGAGCCCATGATCGCCCATATTATCAGGGCGCCACATGATGACAATGATTTGGGTCGAAATGCACACGTAGCCTCAAGTAGGCGCTGTTGTCGTTTGCAGGCGGCAGGTTCGATTCCCGGTCCAGCCTCATTACAGATAACACATTTTATATTGCATAGTGCCTTCTGATATCGATATCTTTTCTCTATTTTTATGAGTGCAGATTAATACATTTGAAACTATTTCCCAGCACATTCACGAGGTTATCAAACATCAATATCTAGGAATTCCTCATACTTCAAAATCTGATGTTTTACATTGTAGGCAAACAGGGTCAGCTCAACAGGCTCCATTAGCATTTGATGAACAAACCATTCTACTCTCTCTCTCTCTCTCTCTCTCTCTTTCTTTCTTTCTTTCTTTCTTTCTTTCTCTCTCTCTCTCTCTCTCTCTCTCTCTCTCTCTCTGTCTCTCTCTCTCTCTGTCGCTCCAACCTTCCTCTCTATCTATATAACCCACCCCCTTTCTTTCACTATCTCTCTTCTTTCGCTTTTCTCTCGTCCTCACTCCCATTTCTCTCGCACTCATCTCTATCCCTCCCCCATCTCTCTCTCCTCTTCATCTCATTTCTTCCTCTCCTCACTCTCTCTCACCACTATCTCTCCCTCTCTCCCCCTCTCCACCGCCCAACTCTCTCTCTCTCTCTCTCTCTCTCTCTAGTTCTCATTCTCCCCTCTTTCTCTCTCTCCCTCAGACACACACACCCACTCTCTCTCTCTCACTATCCCTCACCTTTTCTCTCTCGATCCCCCTATCTTTATGTTTCCTTCTCCCCTTTCTCCCCATCTCGCATTTTCCGCCTTTCACTCTCGCTCCGTATCTCTCCCGAGAACTCGCTGCCCATTTCTCTCGCCTGCGCTCCCCCTCTCTTCATGCTCTCTTTTTCTCTCTCCCACCTATTACTCCCCTATCTCTCTCTCTCTCTCTCTCTCTCTTCATCCTCTCGCCACCTTTCTCTCACTCTCGCTCCCTCTATGCCTCTCGCTCTCGCTTCCCCCCTCTCTCTCTCTCGTCCCCTTTTTCGTTCTAACCCCCTCTCTCTTGTTCTTGCATCCCCTTTCTATTTCTCACTCTAGTCCCCCCCCCCCTCGTTCTCGAACCCCTCTCGCAGCATCCTCCATATCTTTATTACTCTTGCTCACTCGTCTCTCTCTCTCTCTCTCTCTCTCTCGCTCCTTCTCTCTCCTTTTCTCTCGTGTTCCCCCTCTCTCCCTCTTCCCCCTTTAGCCCCCTCCCTCTTTCTCTCGATCTCTCTCCCCATTTCTCTCTCCCACCCTAGCTCATCTCTCTCGCTCTACCTCCCCCAATTTTCTCGCTCTCACTTTCCCTTTCTCTCTCTCACTATCTCCCCCACCCACCTCTCTCTCGCTCTCACTTCTCCTTCTCTCTCTCTCTCTCTCTCTCTCTCTCTCTCTCTCTCTCTCTCTCTCTCTCTCTCTCTCTCTTACTCGTTTCCCTCTCTTCTTGTCCTTCAAAGGCCAGATCTAAAAATCCAACCAAATCACCAATTTAGGGATATGGATTAAATTTCTACTGAACCTCACTCATTACAATTTCATGATAAGAAAAAGGCATACTGTATAATTTTTTTAGTGTAGGACCCTCTTTCACGCTCTGAGACGTATTCCACATGCGGTGCTGACTTTATAGTTGTAGACCAATGGCTACTGGATGGGCAGTGTGGTCACTATCACACCGCCGCTGTTACTTCCATACTTCTATTCTATATGCACATCACTTGATCTCAGGACTGGTTTTAACAGTTGTATTTTAATTGCACACCGGTACCCATAATACGTGTGTCTTTCCGCCAGTCACGGAGAATCACAACGCAGTGCACGGAATCCGTAGAACAGGCACGGGTCAGTTTGTTTAAACACCACATTCAAGTATGCTATATATGTTTATATTATCGGCAAATTTTCAAATCTAACACGAAGTCTGATCAACTGCTAAGTGTGTGTATGTGTGTGTGTGTGTGTGTGTGTGTGTGTGTGTGTGTGCTATTGGTATATTTACAATGCCAATGGAAGCCGGGTTAGCGTAGTGGCTAGCCACTCGCATAATGACCCGGTGGTTATGGGTTCAATTCGCATACTGACGGGTTCGAATTTTAAAAATGAACTTGGGCTTTCAGGTCGACCCAGTCTAAAATAGGTCCCTGGAAATGTATTGGCATGTACAGGCAAACAGCGTAATAATGATCATGTTATTAACCCAATACCGAAAAATATTTTTCTAGCACCATATACCCTAATGCTCCTTAAATCGTCTAAAAGTGTTCTTTTCTTTTACTTACTCTCTCCTCACTTGTATTTCTTTGCTTATCGCAGCTGTCTTAGGTTCCTAAGTACTCGTATGACCTTCATTCGTTTCAGTAAATTTTGTTTTATTCCCTATCTGATTTATGGAAGGCCACTGGTGCAATTAAGGAAATACCAGTGTTCAATGAAAGTGATACTTAACTAAAGCAAACCAAAGTGCTACAAGTATTGTTAAATAAGAGAACATTTAATTGTGTCGTGAAACTTGTCAAGAAAATTACAGGGCCACTACATACTTAATAGCATAAACGAATACGAAACACCAGCACAAACGCAAAAGTGTACAAATAGTAATAGAAACTTATGGTAGTTGTTGCACGTGCGTAGAATTCTCTCGAGTCAAATGAGCGAACGGGAAAATAATAATGAGCATTATTTCATTGTATATGATTGTCGCTATGAGACGTCGCTATGAGAAAGTCATAATAGAAAAAGATCAGATTCTACATGTATGGACAGATTATGTGAAAGACCTGTATAATGATAACAGAGAGGAACAGTATGATATTAGATTTAATAATGAAGGACCAGCAATTTTAAAGATGGAGGTTCAAAATGTTCTTAAGCATATGAAAGCTGGCAAGGCCCCCGGTGCAGATAACATCACAACAGAAATGATTAAAGCGCTAGAAGAATTTGGACTAGAGCAAGTCACTAAACTGCTGAACACATTATATGGTACTGGAGATATACCTTCTGAATTATGTAATTCTGTATTTATTGCAATCCCAAAGAAATCAGGAGCCTTAGAATGTGATCAACATAGAACAATTAGTATAATGAGTCACATCACAAAGATTTTGTTACGAATTATCATGCAAAGAGTGAGGAAGAAAATACAACCTGAAATAGGGGAAGAACAATGTGGTTTTGTAGAAGGAAAGGGTACAGTAAATGCTGTGTATATGCTGCGAACAGTTATTGAACGTGCTTTAGAAGTAAACAAGGATATACATCTTTGCTTTATTGACTACACAAAGGCTTTTGATAGAGTTAGACATGTCAACATTGTGGATATGCTTGCAGATCTACAAATTGATGGGAAAGACATTAGACTTATAAAAAAACATATATTGGAAACAACAAGCTGCCATAAGGATTGATAATGAAGTAGGACAATACCAACCTATTAAGAGAGGTGTTAGGCAGGGATGTGTAATGTCTCCAGATCTTTTTTCCCTATACAGTGAAAATATTTTCACAAATTTAGAAGACCTAAATGGAATCAGCATAGGAGGACGAAACATAAATAACATTAGATATGCAGATGATACAGTATTGATTTCAGACCATGCACAGGATCTGCAACAATTAGTAGACGCTGTGGTTGTCCACAGTGAGCAGCTGGGGTTGGAATTAAATTGTAGGAAGACACAGGTTATGGTCGTCACTAGGAAGAACGAAGTACCACAATGTAATATACAAGTAAATGGGAATATTCTTCAACAAGTGAATCGGTTCAATTATCTCGGAACAGTCATAACATCTGATGGCAGATGCCTTGAAGAGATTAGAACAAGAATCGCCATTGCGAAAGTAGCCTTTAGCAAGATGAAAAACATTCTGACCAATAAAAAGATGTCAATTGAAACGAGAAAAAGAGTGTTGAGGGGATACATAGAGCCTGTTCTTTTGTATGGATGTGAAACTTGGACAATGTGAAGTCAAGCAGAAAAACATCTGATGGCTGCAGAAATGTGGTTTCTGAGGAAAATGCAAAGAATACCATGGACAGATAGAAAAACCAATGACCAAGTACTACAAGAGACAAATGAAAATCGTAGATTGATTAGAGAAATTAGACGTAGACAGTCAAAATATTTTGGACATGTTATGAGAAGAAATGGACTGGAGAACTTAGTGACAACTGGCAAGATCGAAGGGAACAGACCAAGAGGAAGACCGAGAGGAAAATACCTGGATGGCTTGGCCACATGGCATGGACGAGACAGGAACACTGAGCTGATCCACGACTCTGGTGATCGAGTGAAATGGCGAATCATGACCGCCCACGCTTTCCGGCATGGCACATGATTGATTGATTGATTGATTGTCTCTTGCTTCCCTATTCTTGCTATCACTGATAGGTGTTTTTTTTTTTGCTTTATAACCATTATAAACTGTGAATTATCCTCACGTCTTCGTCTCATCCATACAGGGAGATGTTGCTGACGCTATTACATCGCGACCCGGAAATAAGAGTTAGTGTGCCAGAGTTCCTGGACCGAGTGCGACATGAGACCATCCATAGACACATCATAAAGGAGAACTAGAGAAGCAAGAATCAGTATATGTGAACCGCCCTTATATCGTAGCAGTGCTGTATCTTAAATTGTGGGGAACATGTCATCTGCACAGTTACATTACCAAAGGACGTATTTTAAACATTTTTTAGTAGCCACTCGGGGATATCTTGCAGTACATTGGTTCAAGCATTTGGATTTGGAATATAAGAGCATTAGTTACGTCACTAGATTTGCGTTAGTCAGTGTTTTAATGAGAATTACCACACAATCAGTAAAGAGACGTACATTCACCTGTCTTATATTCGTGAGAGGGAACGGGGAGAAAAGAACAGGGTTGAAATATCCATTCAATAAAAATGCGACATGTCGGTTACTGTTTTAAAATTAAGACACAGTTTATTACGAATTAAGAGTTTGGAAATGGGCATGTTTTCAGAAATGTCAAAGTATGCATATATGATTAACTACTTAGAAATGTTTAACTGTTCAGGGTTATTTAACTGTTCAGATATGTTTAACTGCTTAGAGATGTTTAACTTTTCTGGGATGTTTAGCTGTTCAGAGATGTTTAACTTTTCAGAGATGTTTAACTGTTCAGATATGTTTAACTTTTCAGAGATGTTTAACTGTTCAGATATGTTTAACTGCTCAGAGATGTTTAAGTGTTCAAAAATGCGTATAAGTAAATCTAAAACAAAGTAATGGGCCCAATCAATGCCTTACTGTCATTGGAGAAATGCTGCTATATCCACACTTGTTTAGTGTATAAATTATTCGATCGGCACACAGTAGTAGGTATTATGACGGCGCCTTGACTTCCCACGATATGTCCTGACACCCAATTTAAGTTTCGTCAAATAACATGGATGTGAACCCATGCCTAATTGCAGCCAGGCGAGAGTTTAGACACAGCACTCGCGGCTTCCCAACAATGTGCACTTATGCAAAAATTGTATCGTGTTTATCAATATGTAACCTTTCAGCCTGGGTCATGGCCTCGAGCATCACGACGGCAGACAGAGGAACTCTTCTTGAGTCAATGGCTGCGGTCTCCGACCAGTAAGGTCACTGCCATTGAGGAAAGCAACGGCAAACTACCTCTTTAAAAGTGCCTAGTATATCATGATTCGCTTAAAGACTGATCATCGCAAGACAAGGACAGAGACGTTAAAATTAGCAATTTGGAACGTTAGGACGTTAAACAACGACGGAACATTAGTGAACATAAAACAAGAAATTGAAAGGGAAAAAATTAATATTTTAGGTATTGCGAAACGAGATGGATAGGATCAGGCATCAAGATAGAGGAAGATTTTAAGATTATTTATTCTGGAGGTGAAGATCGTCATAGAGGAGTGGCAATTATTTTGGACCGGAAAACAGCAAAATCTGTTCAAGGATATTGGGCCGTGTCGGACAGAGTTCTACTAATTAAATTAAGTGGCAGACATTTTAGCATAAATATTATTCAAGTATATGCCCCAACAGGAGACTCCAGTGAAGATAGTGTAGAAGAATTTTATAATGACATAGAGTCTGCCTTAAAGAAATGTAAAAATTCAGAAATAAACATCATAATAGGGGACTTCAATGCAAAAGTAGGAAATCAAGGGGATAGATACACAGTAGGAAACTATGGTTTAGGAGAGAGAAATGAAAGAGGATACAGACTCGTAGAGTGGGCAAAAGAACAGGAAATGATTGTAGGAAACACCTGGTTCAAGCAACACCCTAGAAGATTATGGACATGGAGGAGTCCTGATAGCAGGATTAGAAACCAGATTGACTACATTCTGATTAGCAGAAGATTTAGAAACGCATTAACACAAGCAAAAACAGTTCCCAGTGCTGATTGTTATAGTGACCACAGATTACTCACAGGAACATTGAGGATAAAGTTGAAGAAAGTCAAGTATATAACAGGAAACACTAAATATGATTTGTGTACATTGAGTAATGACAAGGAAATACAAAACAAATTCAACATAGAAGTACAGAACAGATTTGAAATTTTGTCTGATCTAGAGATCCTATTCCAGGATGTGGATGATCAATGGGAAACGTTGAAGAATTCAATCAATGTGGCTGCAGAAACAACTATTCCAAAATTAAAGAAGGTGGGTCGAAAGAAATGGATGACTGAAGAAATTTTACACCTCATGGAAACAAGAAGACTCAACAAACATAATTCTGTCAAATATTAAGAAATTCACAGACAAGTCAGAATATTATGTAAGGATGCAAAAGAAGCATGGCTTGAGGAAAAGTGCTTAGAAATTGAAAACCAACACAACAGTCAAAATACCAAATTAGTGCACAAAAGAATTCAGGAACTTACTAATAAAAGAACAAGTACATCAACAGGGTGTCTAAAACTGAAGATGGCAAAATCATAATAGAAAAAGACCAGATTCTACATGTATGGACAGATTATGTGAAACACCTTTATGATGATAACAGAGACGAACAGTATGATATTAGATTTAATAATGAAGGACCGCCAATTTTGGAGATGGAGGTTCGAAATGTTCTTAAGCATATGAAATCTGGCAAGGCCCCCGGTGCAGATAACATCACAACAGAAATGATTAAAGCTTTAGATGAATTTGGACTAGAGCAAGTCACCAGACTGCTGAACACATTATATGATACTGGAGACATACCTCCTGAATTATGTAACTCTGTATTTATTGCAATCCCAAAGAAATCAGGAACCTTGGAATGTGATCAACATAGAACAATTAGTATAATGAGTCACATCACAAAGATTTTGCTAAGAATTAGCATGCAAAGAGTGAGGAAGAAGATACAACCTGAAATAGGGTAAGAACAATGTGGGTTTGTAGAAGGAAAGGGTACAGTAAATGCTGTGTATATGCTGCGAACAGTTATTGAACGTGCTATAGAAGTAAACAAGGATATACATCTTTGCTTTATTGACTATACAAAGGCTTTTGATAGAGTTAGACATGTCAACATGGTGGATATGCTTGCAGATCTACAAATTGATGGGAAAGACATTAGACTTATAAAAAACATATATTGGAAACAACAAGCTGCCATAAGGATTGATAGTGAAGTGGGACAGTATCAGCCAATTAAGAGAGGTGTTAGGCAGGGATGTGTGATGTCTCCAGATCGTTTTTCCCTATACAGTGAAAATATTTTCAGAAATGTAGAGGATATAAATGGAATCATCATTGGAGGACGAAACATCAATAACATTAGATATGCAGATGATACAGTATTAATTGCAGACAATGCGCAGGACCTGCAACAATTAGTAGATGCGGTTGTTGTACACAGTGAGCAACTGGGGTTAGAATTAAATTGTAAAAAGACTCAGGTTATGGTCGTCACTAGGAATGAAGAAGTGCCACAATGTAATATACAAGTACATGGAAATATTCTTCAACAAGTGAATCGGTACAATTATCTTGGAACAGTCATAACATCTGATGGGAGATGCCTTGAAGAGATTAGAACAAGAATCGCCATTGCGAAAGTAGCCTTTAGCAAGATGAAAAACAATCTGACCAATAAATTGAAACGAGAAAAAGAGTGTTGAGGGGATACATAGAGCCTGTTCTTTTGTATGGATGTGAAACTTGGACAATGAGCCGTCAAGCTGAAAAGCATCTGATGGCTGCAGAAATGTGGTTTCTGAGGAAAATGCAAAGAATACCATGGACAGACAGAAAAACCAATGACCAAGTACTACAGGAGATAAATGAACATCGTAAACTGATTAGAGAAATTAAACGTAGACAGTCAACATTTTAGGACATGTTATGAGAAGAAATGGATTGGAGAACTTAGTGACAAATGGCAAGATCGAAGGGAACAGACCAAGAGGAAGACCGAGAGGAAAATACCTGGATGGCTTGGCCACATGGCATGGACGAGACAGGAACGCTGAGCTGATCCACGACACTGGTGATCGAGTGAAATGGCGAGTCATGACCGCCCAAGCTTTCCGGCATGGCACATGATTGATTGATTGAACCTTTCAGCTATGTCTAGAAATGTTCAGAAATGTGTACGTGTTCAGAAATGATTCAGTGTTCATGAAATGTGGCTAATGTGTTACATCATGAAATGTGGCTAATATATTACACCATGAAATGTGGCTGATGTGTTACACCATGACATGTGGCTAATGTGTTACACCATGAAATGTGGCTAATGTGATACACCATGAAACGTGCCTGATTTATTACACCATGAAATGTTGCTAATGTGTTACACCTTGAAATGTGGCTAATGTGTTACACCATGAAATGTGGCTGATTTATTACACCATGAAATGTAGCTAATGTGTTACACCATGAAATGTGGCAGATTTATTACACCATGAAATGTTGCTAATGTGTTACACCATGAAATGTGGCTGATTTATTACACCATAAAATGTGGCTAATGTTTTACACCATGAAATGTGGCTGATTTATTACACCATGAAATGTGGCTAAAGTATTACACCATGAAATGTGGCTGATGGGTTACACCATGAAATGTGGCTGATGTATTACACCATGAAATGTGGCTAAAGTATTACACCATGAAATGTGGCTAAAGTATTATACCATGAAATGTGGCTGATGGGTTACACCATGAAATGTGGCTGATTTATTACACCATTAAATGTGGCTAATGTGTTACACCAGGAAATGTGGCTAATGTGTTACACCATAAAATATGGCTGATGTGTTACATCATGAAATGTGGCTAATGTGTTACACCATGAAATATGGCTGATGTGTTACATCATGAAATGTGGCTAATGTGTTACACCATGAAATATGGCTGATGTGTTACACCATGAAATGTGTCTAATGTGTTACACCATGAAATGTGGCTAATGTGTTACACCATATAATGTGGCTAATGTGTTACACCATGAAATGTGGTTGATGGGTTATATCAATAAATGTGGCTGATGGGTTATATCAATAAATATGCCTGATGGGTTGTATCAAGAAATGTAGCTGATGGGTTATGTCAATAAATGTTGCTGATGAGTTATATCAATCAAATGGCGATGGCTTATATTGAGAAATGTGGCTGATGGATTGTAACAAGAAATGTGGGTTGTAGGTTACATCAAAAAATGTGGTTTATGTGGTTATATCAAGAAAGATAGCCTGTTTATTAAATCAAGTGACCTAGATTCTAATCGCGTGTAAGGGATAGCTATTTATCACAGACACAATCCTAAATTGAACACCGCGTGGCGATTGCTAGGGCAAGCGGTCTTTGTTTTCTCAGCTTTTTTTTATTTACGTTCGCAGCATACATCAGCAATCATACAAAGCGGCCACTGATTATTTTGTGAAATCTCTGGTTTGTGTGTGTATCTTTGGTGCTGAATTGTTATATCAGTGCTCTGTGATGATATTGATGAACATAATAAAAGCTACTGTATATAAATACTGATTTGGTTTAGGATTTTATATTATATGTTTCAGCTTATTGTTATCCGTTATGTTGCTGTCTGAGCTGTCATCGTGTGGTAGAAACTGTATATGTAGTTGCTTTCCTGATTGTTAATTACCTGTCTGATTATGATGGCGTTACATTGTTAAACCGTAATCTGTATCAGTTGCATAACAACAAATGTGCCGAAGCGGGAACCAGCTGTGGTTCCGGGATGTGCTAGGACCATCACAACTTGTAGGACATAGTGCATGGATGGATGTGCTAGGACCATCACTACTTGTAGGCCTGAGTGCATGGAGGGAATCCCTAGGACAGTCACAACTTGTAGACCGGGTTGCACGGTGGAATGGGGGACCAGTCTTTCCCTCCCGTATCGAGCGACACGACCAGGAATCAAACCTCGTCCGACTGCACTCATGCCATTGTCAGCGCACCTTCCTGGACGTTACACCACAGCGCCAGCTATGAATTGCATAGAACAAGATGTTAACTGCTTTCTGCTTCTAACTGCTTCTTTACCGCGTCTGCATTTGATTGGTTTCTAATGTCGTGTCTCCTTTAGCCTGTTACCACGTTCAATATTACACACACATCGAAATCAGATCAGCTTATAAAGAAATCAGCTGTGTGTGACTGCGCCGACCTGGTCCGTCCTGGCATTCTAATTAATATTCTATAAATTATGACCCGGAACTTTGACCACAGGACCAGCGCAAACAGATACGCGTGAACGTGTCCCTCAAAGTTGTTACCGCGAACACACACACACACACACACACACACACACGCACCCACGCACGCACGCACACACACACACACACACACACACACACACACACACTAGGTTTAAAAACTATCAAAACAATCAGAGAAAAGTAATACAATGAATATAACCACTCAGAGCTGAATTGTTCCGAGTTATTTTCTGTCACTCATATTACATAAACCTGTTGAAGTTAATATGAAGTAATCATTGGTACTTTTCTATTGCTCCTCAGAAACTAAAATAAATGAATAAAATGTGGAGATGGACAGATAGAATTACACAAATTAGATTTTAAAGAGCACGCATTTTCCCGATTGCAACATACGTCTGTGAGACACGGACACTTACTAAACAAGCGAACAGCGCATAAATTTGTTTTTTCCATCCTGTTTCAGAATATTGCGGTCAACATCAACATCTTTCAGCTGTATGTTGATTCCTAGGCTAGATTACGCTCATTAGCATGCCACGACTTTCTGAGCTAACCGCTTCCAATTCTCGTGCGCTCACGTCAACCACGAGAGCATTCGGGGTTACGGAGAAAGCTGCTAACCCGAACAGCGCATAAATGCCTTTGAACATAAATGTTATAGACAGGTTCTAAGAATATCTTGGATACAGAACAAACCAAATGAATCCATACGACAAGAGTTGAATAGTGAAGAAGATTGGCTACTAAAGACGAAAAAACAAGGAACATTGAAATATTTCGGTCACTTGAAACGTCATAAAAGTTAGGAGGGAACAATCATGGATGGATATATGTCTGGGAAGAGAAGAAGGGGAAGGCCATAGAGGCTGGATGTTGCAGAATTTCCCACTTCTTCCTTGCTAATGCTTCCTGCACAATCTTTGCGACATGCGGACGATCACGATCGTGCAATAAAGTCACACCGCGAGAAAACATGCCGGGTCGTTTATTCTTGTTGGCTTTTTGCAGCTTGTCTAGTGTTTGCGAGTAGTGGGTAGAGTTGATGTTGACACTAGGTTCTTTAAAGTCGGCCAACAATAGCCCTTCATGGTAAAAAAAAAATGCTCTCAGCATAGCCTTACCAGCGGAAACCTGTAACTTGAATGTTTTGACGTTTGGTGATCTAGCCTGCTTCCATTGCATGCTCCCTCTTTTGCTGCTCGGCTCAAAGTGGTGACACCATGATTCATCGCATGCCCCTATGCGGAATAGAAATGCATCACCCTCCACTCTGTAACGCAGCAAGTGGTTCAAAACCCATCCCATGTGTTCCTCTTTTTAGTGGTCGGTCAACAACCGTGGTACCCACTGTGAACACACCTTCCGATATTGCAGTTTCTTACGAACGAACTTTTGAATTGTCCCAATTGACACATCAAATTCTTTCGCTAGCGAACGTTTGCTTCGACAACGGTTCATCTGTACTGCTGCATCAATTTTGGCGATGTTTTTATTTTTCGGTTGCAACAATATGCGCTTGACCCGGCCGTCGAAGATCTGTCGTGAACTGACGTCCTTTCCGAAATATTCGTGCCCTGTCTGTCACTGTTGCTTGTCCATCAAGAATGATGATGACCATATTTAATCCAATGGTGTTGAAAGTATGAAACCGTGAGTTCTGAGATGGCTGATAAGGCCTATTTTGGCTCGAAATGTTCTTTGACAATGTGGCAAAGAATGCTTCACGTTTCAGGAAGAGGATATCGTGCAGTGGTTTTTCTGTCCAGTCTTTTCTTCCCAGCTCTTGCAGTCCTGGTTGCTTTACAAATGACTGCACCCTTGCGTAATGATGTACGCCACGAATTTTGGTCTTTGGCAGCAGTCTCCCAGGTGTCAAGAAGAATTCCAAAAGCTTTCAGTGAGATTTTTCAGTGTCTTTAAAGCGTTTCATCTGGCCGCCTTGGGAGGGTTTACCACAACGCAGCTCTCCGTAAAAAACTTCGTTCAGCTAGCCTGTGATCTCTCATGAGAGTCAAGTGACCAGCCCAGCGAATCTGATTCTTCAGTAGCAGAGTGTGGATACAGAGCACGGATGCTCTTTGTAGAACTTCAGTGTCTGGGATCTTTTCTTGCGATTTAATCTTCAATAGCTTTCTAATGCAGACTGTGTGGAAGTGGTTTAATTTCCTAGCGTATCGCTGATAAACAGAACAAGTTTCACAAGCATATAGCAGTGTGTGTAATACGATTGCTTTGTAGACTTTCAGCTTTGTTTGCAGGCTTATTCCATTTCTGTCCCACACATTCTTGTACAGTCTGGCAAAGGCCGCATTGGCCTTGGAGATTCTTGCATTCACTTCGTCATCAATTGTGGTAGCTTGTGACACAGTGCTGCCAAGCTAGGTGAATTTGTTAACAACACTTAGTCTATGACCATTCACCTTGATATTCGGCTTGATATTGTGATTATTCCCTGTAGCTGGCTTGTACATAACTAGTCTTGTCCAAGTTGATATTGAGCCCAAAGTTGGCACAGGCATATGTGAAAGCTGAAACATTGTGTTGCATGTCTGCCTCGGAGTTGGCGTATAGAGCGCAATCATCAGCAAACAGCAGCTCTCTGACGGTGTCGCTGCTAGTTTTGTTTTAAGCTTTCAGCTTTCAAACTGAGGGATAATAGTAAACTCAAGGACTAATAGTAAACTCCCGGCTAATAGTAAACTCAATGACTAAAAGTAAACTCAAGGACTAATAGTAAACTCCGGGCTATTAGTAAACACAAGGACTAATAATAAACTCAAGGACTAATAGTAAACTCCAGGACTTATAGCAAACTCCAAGCTAATAGTAAACTCCAGGACTAATAGTAAACTTCAAGCTTACAGTTAACTTCAAGCTAATAGTAATCTCTAAGCTAATAATAAACCCCAAGCAAATAGTAAACTCCGGGTCTAATAGTAAACCTTGGGGCTAATAGTAAACTCTAGGACTAATAGTAAACTCAGGGACTAGTAGTAAACTCCGAGCTAATAGTAAAGTAATAGAAGAGGAACAAATGTGCGCTGAAAAAAAGCTAGTAAAACGTACCTGTGTTGGAACTGATAGAGCAAAGTGTAGATTACTGAAAGTTAGTCTTTCCTCTTGAGCCTAAGGCGGCGCATAGGGCAGAAGTCCTGTCTCTCCATGCCTGGCGATTCGCTGCTATCTGTTGTAGATCTTGGATATTTACTTGGCCATTGAATGAGCCTTCTCTAATGATGGTTCTACGCAGGGTCTCTCTTGGTCTTCCCCGTTTTCTTTTCCCTACCGGTGACCATATGAGGGCTTGGTAGGGGAGTCTTGTCTTGTCCATTCTGAGTACATGGCCGATGTAGTTCCAACGGCGTCTTCTTATGAAATTGGATACTGTATCTTGCTTAGTCTCTTGTCTTATTTGCAAATTGGTTCTGAATTCTGTCCAGTGGATGTTTAGAAGTCTTCTAAGACATTTGTTCTAAAAATTGTCTAACTTTTTATCTAAAGCTACCGTTGATTTCCAACTTTCACATCCATACGTTAACACTGGAATCACACAAGAGTTGAAGATTTTAAGTTTTGTGTGTTTGCTGAGTGTCTTTGACTTCCAGATGTTTGACAGTTTATTGAAGGCACTAGATGCCAGTGCGATTCTAGATGATATTTCTGGTGTTGAGTCCCCTTTAGATGTCATTTTGCTTCCTAGGTATGTGAAGCTGTTGACTTTTTCAAGAACGTAGCTGTTCAATTTGGTGTCATCTGAACTGTTGGTAAGATCAATAGTCTTTGTTTTTGTGGTGTTAATTTGGAGACCAATTTGCCCAGAAACATTTTGGAGGTGGTTTATTTTCTCTTGGGCATCCGGGTGTGTTGAATTCAAAAGCACTATGTCGTCGGCAAAGTCCAGGTCTTCTAGAATTTTGTCAACCCAATGGATACCTATATTTGTGTTGTTTGTGCATTTGCGCATGACCCAGTCGATAGCTATTCAAAAAAGCATCGGTGATAAGACACAACCCTGTTTCACTCCTGTTTCGACTGAGAACCAGTCAGAGTTGCTTGTTTCTGTTCTTACGCAGCAACGTGTCTCTTTGTAGAAAGATTTTATACCGTTGGTATATTTGGTAGGAAAACCATAGATGTTAAGTAGATTCCAAAGTGAAGGACGGTGGATGCTGTCGAAGGCTTTTTGAAAGTCGACAAAGTTGGTGATTAATTTCGACTGGAATTCTACGGAGTCTTCAATGATTATTCTGAGGGTGAAAATGTGGTCTATGCATGACCGTTTTGGTCTGAAGCCTGCTTGTCCTTCTCTGAGCCTTTCATCTATCGCCTTTTTCAATCTCTCAAGTAACATGCTACAAAAAAGTTTTCCTGGTACTGATAATAGAGTGATACCACGCCAATTATTGCAATCAGACATATCGCCCTTTTAGGCAGTTTGAAAATTACACCATCTTTCCACTGTTGTGGTGGGGATTCGCTTTGCCAGATTTCATTGATCAGCTGTAACAAACGTTGTAAGGTGTTCTCATCTGCTGCTTTGAGCATTTCTCCTGAGATTTCATCTTCACCAACAGCTTTGTTGTTCTTCAATTTTTTTATGGCTGCTTTAATCTCTTCCATGGTGAATGACTCGCAGGAGGCATCTAGTGGGGGCATAGTAATTTCTCCATCCAGGTTCGGAACAGTGTCAGGCTGCGGTCTATTTAATATTTCTTTGAAATGTTCTGCCCATCGTTGCTTTTGAAGGTCATCGGATAACAATTGATTGCCTTGTTTGTCTTTGATGGGTATATTTGGGGTAGGTGAGTGATTGCATAGTTGCTTCATGATATGGAATACGGCTCTGTTGTTTCCAGTTCTGGCAGCTGCTTCGGCTTCGGAGGCCAGGCTGTGAATAAAGTTCTGTTTGTCTGTTCGTGCGCTTGATTTCACCTCTTTGTCCAACATAGAGTATTTTTGCTTATGGGTTTCATATGTAGATGTGTCTTTTGCAGAAAGAAGTGTTAGTTTTGCTTGTTTTCTTTCTTGTATCTTCGTCCAGGTGTTATCGCTTAGCCACTTCTTCTTCTGTCTTTGTACGTAGCCGACTGTGTTTGTTGCAGCATTTAGCAAGGTATTTTTTAGGAAATTCTAATTTTCTTCAATGTTGTTTTTAATATTCGCATTGCTCGATATACTTTCGTTGTTAGCATAGATGCTTTGTACCTCTGAATTGAATGCGAGTTGGTGTTCTTTAGTCAGTAGGGACTGTGAGTTTATTTTCTTAATTCCGGGTGATCTGTGCAGAGTCTTGAGCTTTATTTTTAGTTTGGCAATGCAGAGAATGTGATCACTGCCAGCATCTGCACCTCTGTAGGCTCTGACGTCTTGTACTGATGAACGGAATTTGGCATTAATGCAAAAATGGTCTATCTGATTTTTTGTGATGCTATCAGGCGAGTTCCACGTGATTTTGTGTATATCTTTGTGCGGAAATAAAGAGTTTGCTGCTATCAGATTTGCTATTTCACAGAATTCTAGTAGTCTCTCTCCGTTTTGGTTCATATCCCCTAAGCCGTGAATTCCCATATGTCTCTCAACACCCTTATTGTCAGACCCTATCTTTGCATTGAAATCACCCATTACAACAACAATGTCGTGCTTGGGAGATGAGTTGATGGTACCAATTAGTTGTTCATAGAAATTATCTTTGTTGATGTCTGTATCGTCGTTTGTAGGTGCGTAGCACTGGATGATTGTTAGCTTGAAATATTTCGTTTGGTAACGAAAGAGATGAAGTGCATATTATGAAATGTATTACAGATTCACACGGAAACATAAGTGTTCAATAGTGGGTTTTCTCGTGATGCACGAGAATAACTTTATGACAAGAAATTCACGTTGTGAAGTGGGAGTGTTCAGAGTTGTCGTCAACATTTCTATCTATAGTGGGTGCTTTCATGAAACGTGATTATTTTATTAATCTTACCATTTATCGCTAACATCTGAATGTGTGAATATTGAGTATTGAATGGAATTGAATGTGGAATTTTGTACAATTCAAAGCATCCCTATGAAGTTGTACATATATTTTTGTCAAGAAGCTGATCGCAGGAATTCATACCATTACAAATCCCGAGAAAGGAACAGTGCATGCATTGGGTTTGAGTAAACGGTCATTTCGTTGATGAGTGCAAGAATCTGGAATGAAACCACCACGCAACAAGCAAACGGTAGGAAGAAAGGCAATTTTAAACATCTTTGACAAGGGTGTCACAAGGCGAGCTATTATACAAATGCTGGATACCAAAGAAACAGTGACTGTAAAAAAACGTAGGGTTTGGTTGAGAAAGAACAATGACATAGAGCTATCCAAAACAACTTTGTTGAAAATTATAAGGACATTAGGCTTCACGTTAAGAAAGTACAAGGGAGGTGTACATATCATTTGCGAGCAACCGCAGTTAGGAGCCATGAGAAGCAAATACCTACGTGAAATAAGGGAAATGCGCAAACAAAATTATGACATAGAGCACACACACACACACACACACACACACACACACACACACACAAACACATATATATATATATATATATATATATATATATATATATATATATATATATATATATATATATATATATAATGTGTGTGTGTGTGTATAATGTCCATTTTGTTTATATATATATATATGTGTGTGTGTGTATATATAATGTCCATTTTGTTTATATATATATATATATATATATATATATATATATATATATATATATATATATATATATATATATATATATATAAACATATGTATATATATATATATATATATGTGTGTGTGTGTGTGTGTGTGTGTGTGTGTAATGTCATTTTGTTTACAGCAACCTATCACAATAAGTAATTATTAATTATTTATAGGTTATTAAGCAGTATAAATAACTAATTATTGCAATTTTATTTTACTTATACACACATACATTATATTTGACAATATGGACAAAAACCTTTACTAATTTGTTAACAAGATTTTACAGCTTGTTACTATAACAAATAATCTTTATTATCTATCAATGGCTTTAATTTAGACACAAACCGACTACACTGTCACTATAATTGTTGATTTCTAATGACATGTATGTAACTGCTTGCACTTTTTGACAATATTCTTGAAATCTGGAGCAAGTTTACTTGTTGAAATTCGCATGACAGCATGCAAGTTGCAGTCCGACAATAAAGACCTATTCTTAGATTTGTTGATCTTTAAGCAAGAGAATGCTTGTTCGCAAATGTATGTTGATCCAAACAATGATAAAAGTTTAGCTGCAATGTTTTTCAAGTTTGGAAATGATTCTTGTGATAAAGATCCATAGTGGATTGTGCTCAATATTTAAATATCACATCCCGAAAACAACCAAATAATCAATTTGATTATTGCTCGCTGGACTTTAGGCGGCCTGGTGTGCCTTGCCAGTGAGAAGACCTGATCGTTCGGGTCCACATCGATTGACGGACGTCAGTCGCTACGATCGGGCAAATCTTGAGCTACAGCCTACGATAGGTGACGTTGTAATATTCTGTTGTGATAATTTGGCCGTGTCCAGCGTGTGCCGCGTGGTCTAGTGGTTACACACGCGCTTCACACGCCAATGATCCGGAGTTTGTTTCCAGGTCCAGTCTAGGATATGCACTACTGACGAGCTCAAACGAGAGCGAAACTCGAGTCTAGTGCTTCCATATTGACGTGGATAGGCCTTAGGTTCATACCAGAATATGATCAGCGTTGCCAGTAGTGGGTTGTGCTCAATATTTAAATCTCAAATCCCGAAACAACCAAATAAATCAATTTGATTATTGCTCGCTGGACTTTAGGCGGCCTGGTGTGCCTTGCCAGTGAGAAGACCTGATCGTTCGGGTCCACATCGATTGACGGACATCAGTCGCTACGATCGGGCAAATCTTGAGCTACAGCCTTCGATGGGTGACGTTGTAATATTCTGTTGTGATATTTTGGCCGTGTCCAGCGTGTGCCGCGTGGTCTAGTGGTTACACACGCGCTTCACACGCCAGTGATCCGGAGTTTGTTTCCGGGTCCGGTCAAGGATATGCACTACTGACGAGGTCAAACGAGAGCGAAACTCGAGTCTAGTGCTTCCATATTGACGTGGATAGGCCTTAGATCATACCAGAATACGATCAGCGTTGCCAGTAGTGAGTATTGAATATATCATGGCCTGTGGTTGTGTCTTTGAGTGACTCAACACTCAGTAACTCTTCAGTGAGTTTGAAAGAAATGTTTATTCCAGGTATAAATATCAATAATTGGGCAGTATCATGTACTACTGTTTACTTGCATCTTGATGTTTATGCATCAAATTGTCACTTATCTTGTTAACACGTCTGACCACAGTTCTCCTTGATAAAGTAATGTTGTCAAATCTGTGTTTTTGTTCTGGACACATAATGTTTGCTTCATCTAGGAAACATTCCTTGATGAACTCGCCTTCAGAAAATGACTTGTTCTGTTTTACAATTCCGTGTGATAGCACACGACTAGCTTCACTTGCAGCATCTTGCGTAGAAGACTGTTTAGTGAAAACAGTTTGCTGTTTCTCCAAATTTTTCACCAACTCAAGGCATTTCCTTTCCCTCCATTCGGTTGTTCAATTGTATCCGAAATCGGAATGTTTTGTTTACTAATGTCTTTTTAAATTGTACTCCTTGAAGACAGCCACTGACACAACAAGCAAACTGATTTGCTACCAACATTTATAAAACAGTACTTAGTTGTCCATTCATCATTAAAAACACGGCATTCATCTTCAATCTTACGTTTGATTTTGACACTCACTGTGTTAATAAAATTCGAACAGTTACAATTGTACAAAACTATAAAACGGAAATGAAACAAAACCTACACGCGGTTGTTTGTGAAAATAAAATATTCGGAAAACAAGTAAGTAGTATAAAATGAGCAAATTGGTTAGTAAATCTGGAGCCGCTCCAGATTTGTGACGTAATATTTTACTGTATGAAGGGTATGGATCCAGTTCGGCTCCACATAGAAACTGCTCCAGAACGGACCTCATTTTTGAAAATTGGCGGGAATTTGTGGGATACTCCTGATTGTCATTGGTACTTCCGGTTGACTACTTCCGGTGCATGGATGTCCCCGACCTGTAATTGCCTCACCGGCCGTCTCCACTTCCGCCCGACCGTCCCGGGACCACTTGAAGACAGCGAGGCAAGTCCCGGGCAAGTGGAAGACGTATATGGATAAGTAGACTAAATATGCGCAAGGCACCTGGTTTCGAGTCCCAGTGTGTGTGTCTGTGTGGGTGGGCTTCCACCGGGTAGGCCGATGTGAGGGGCCCAAGGGAATGGGCCCTACCCGGATATTAGCCTTTTCCCCCAAAGAGGCCACCATCCCACACCTACTGAAAGGAAATTAAGAATGGCGGGCTGGCGGTATGGGTAGATTGCAACAATTAATAATCACTTGATAACATATAGACAGTGATTAATCCTAGAGAAAATAACATTACAGACCAGTCTCAAAATTATGCATTCAATTAAAAAACAGAATAAGTAAATTGTGCAAAGTATTCATAGAAATACTTAAAAAAAATAATAACCCGAGTTATTGCCCTTTGAATATTTTGGAAATAATTGTGTCCCTTGATACCTGCAAGCCCGGGGTATGTCATCAGCGCTTAGTGTAATATCACAGTAACCGATTAACGCACGGCAGGGAAACTTGGAATATAGCGGTTATAAATGACGCTAACGCGATTGAGCAAATCGCCAAAGGTGTAAACAAATATTGTAAGGTACCTTACTTGGGTGCTGCTTATGTAAACACGACGAAAAGACCGACAAATGGGAACAGAAAATAAACAAATAGTGTCAGAAATTGTACATATCGAAAGGCAAAAACCCGTCGGATTGCATGAACTTTGACAAATCAGTCTGATTTTGCAACAGTCTCGCAAAATCGGTAAACATTATGGTGATAGCAAATCGCCGAAGTTGTAAACAAATATTGTAAGGTACTTTGCTTGGGTGCTGATTATGTAAACACGACGAAAAGACCGACGATAAGACAGAGAAATGGGAACAGAAAATCAACAAATAGTGTCATAAACTGTACATATCGAAAGGCAAAAAACCCGTGGGATTGCTTGAACTTTGACAAATCGGCGGTATTGTGCAGTAGTCTCACAAGATCGGTAAACATTATAATGCTATGGAATAGAAAGGAAAAGCAGCGGCTGCAGCAGGTTATAACAATATGAATGGGAAACAAATAGGTATATTAAGCTCCTGCGAGAAGAAACGTACTAAACATCAACAAGTTGCACATACCTTACAAAGAGATCCAATGTATCGCGAAATACAGGTGAAAATTCGAAATCAGAAGCACTCAATAAATATATAAAATGAATAATAAAATAAAATAAAATAAAATACACACAAACGCGCACATAACGACACACAGGACGGCCGACGTTTTGATTCCCAGAATCTTTGTCAAGGACAGGACAACACAGATAGCTAACACAACGAAATACAGCAAACAAAGAAAAAAACACAACTACTCCGATGCCATGTGGGGCAGAAAAAGTGGCTTTGCCAGCTGCGAAGGTGCTCGTTGGCTTCAGAGTTTAAGTTAAGTATAGTGCGTTGCCAGTTAGGATTTAAGTAGCCAAAAATATGCGAAGCGTCTGCTATGAAAATATAGGGGTGTGGGGACAGTTAGATATAAATATAGGGGGGGGGGGCTGCATAGTAATAGATTATGTAAACAATTGGGGAAGATGGCACAGTTATACCGTAGCGTCCACAACAGTATTGATACCTGCTGGATGGATGCATCCCAGATTGTTGATTATCTGGCATTCAATTTTAAGCCTAACGGAGCTGTTGGAGCAGCAGGGTTTTAATGCGGTGACACATACATCGTCGACTCCATTATGGTTGGAGGAATTGAAATGGTTGGGGACAGGTTTGCCAGCGCCCTGATTGATGTCTCTAAGGTGTTCTCTAAAACGGTCAGCAAGACGCCTGCCCGTTTGGCCAATGTATTTCATGTCACATCGTTTGCAGATGATGACATAAATCATATTGCGGGATGTACAAGTGAAAGAATCTTTCAAGGTGAAGGTGCCTAAGAAAAATGCAATCTCTGGTGTCTGAATAACGTATGGGCGTGTCAGACAATTCTTACGATGGCATTCGAATGTGCCCACAGATGAAGTAACCGTGGGGAGGCGACTATGCACAAGGTGGTCTCTGAGGCTCTGGTTACGGCGGAAATTACCCTAGGGCCATTGGAGGATACCTTAAGAGTGGTTGGATCGGATTCCAAGATAGACCAGTGTCTTAGGAAAATGTGCTTGACGGCATAGGCATGTGGATGGAAGGTGACGATGAGCCTAGGTTCATTGTTCCGAGGTCGCGTTTGTTTGACGAGGGACATTTCCCGCGAGACTTGGGTTATGCGACAGAAAGCTGTGGACAAGACGTCCTCTGGGTAGGAACGTCATGATACTTTCCTAGTGTTAAGGACTTTGCTGGGAGAAAACAGTGCTCTTCAATAAAGGACATAGCTGGGAGGAAACCACTCTTCCATGAAGGACTTTTTTTCGCATATCTTATTACAGGATATCGCTGTCAAGACCAGCATTTTACGCTGTTTGTTGATTTCATGGCAAGATTACGCTCAGTAGTCTGCCATTGCTTTCTAAGCGGCCGGCTCACAAATCCCGTAAGTAACGGTCGCGGCAGAAACGGCTACCGATTCTCGCGCAGCTGCGTTTGCTCACGTAGATAAACGGGATTACGAAGAATGGCGCTAACCCCTAGGCAAGGGAGACAAACAGCGATCTTTCATAAAGGACTTAGCTGACTGAAAACTGCGCGTATGCAGATGGTGCAGAACAATATAAGAAATATAATTATCATTATCACACGACGTTCTTTATGATAAGTGCGTGCGGTGGTCGTTGTCTAGGTAACGATACTCCTGGTGTGTCAATTGAGCTCTCTCACTGTCTTACACTATGACTCACCCCCGCAGTGCACATTCACCAGTCAGTAAACAAGATCGATTCCGGCACACATAATCCTTTAATACAGAAATAACACAGACCCACGGAACATATTTATATATCCAGAAACAATATATATAATCCATAGAATATCCATATCCTCCTCACAACATTAACACGCACACATCACTGTCTTCTCACGGCCTGCTGAATCTCAACTGCACACGACCGTTAATCCAGCTCCTATCCACCGCTGGACCTCACACATCACAACCCACACACTGGGTCTAGCCTCTGCTAATGATATCCAACCCACTCTGGGTTCAAGCCTTCATTCAACACTGGGACAACAACACAACACAAGAACTGACCCACCGTCAGTCTAAACTCCCACGTCCTCGACACCGATTCGTTCGGTGTCAAAACCTCAACTCCCTGAAGTCCCTTGACTTCACACGAACCCAATCTCAGTCGGTCTTCGCTTCCACTCCCTAGTCAAAGTTTTCCACTGTCCTTTACCCCTGCTGTGTAGCCCCTCCCTGGGCTCCCAACAACATTACACCCCAGCCTAAAACTGTCTTCCTCCCCATCCATCCCCTGGGGGTTTCCACTCACACCCGCCCCATTATTTCTCAGGGTTGATTGTTTTTCTTGTAGCCAGGTCACTCACCTCAATGTCAATGACCCAGGCATATGTCACTCATCATCATCAAGTGCTATGTATTCCTCGAACGAAATATAGTCTAAGAATACTTTAGGTCGGATGGCAACACGCTTAAACAAAGGCTCATGTAGAAGCTTTATTAATGACAGTAGTGCGGTGATCTTTCTAGTATTTTTGGAAGGGTCAGTATTACTAAAAGCTCTATTATTAGTGAATAAATAGATGGTTAAGATAGTAGCAATAGTCATAGTGGTAGTTTATGATAATAGTAACAGTGAATGTTGGGGGGGGGGGGGGGTGTCAGGCATTGGTAGAACCTTTGGTAAGGCTGAATCTCATGTCCTTTTTAGGACCCACCCCCCCCCCCCTAGTCCAAGCCTGACACCCAGCTCGTGCCTGTGGTTCCTAGTAGCTGTCAGCATGCGACAGCGGCCACCCCCGGGCAACAGCTGTGAGAGGCTGGCTAAACCAGGCATGGGTAACCGATTTGGTGTCAAACCAAGAGGTAAACTAGGGTATGCCTACCCAGCATGTGAAGACAGGATTCGGCAGACTGCGCTGAAGAAATCCTTCCTGATTCAACGGGCAAGACGGCGTATACCTGCAAAGTATTGTGGAACGTAATGAGCACGGCAAGGCACGTAGAGCGCCCTTGTCATCCATTGCACCTGTATTCGTCTCCAGTCGTCTCGATTTGTCTTGCCACTGGACTCAGATGGACTCGGGCGAGAGAGTGAGGTCGACGAATTGCGCAACTCTTCCTCACTTTAATCCAAGTCATCGCGCAAGTCATTCTTCATCCAACGTCATATATCACCTACAAGCCCTGTGGCGATGGGCGAGCGGCGAAGCAGCAGGCGTGGGTACGCTGGCAGCCGTAGTCGCAGACCTGCACACAGGCGGCTCAGGCGATATGGTCGTATACTGACCGGAGCAGCAGTGGGATTTGGCAGCCCCCTGAGCGACTGAGCAGCCCTCTATAGGAACACACTGCTCACCTCCATAGCATGAGGAAGGGGCTAGAAAAGGTGCCCTAAACATTGTCTGCTTCATCACTACCTAACCAGCTAGCCGCGGTAGGTGGGTACCCTTAACTGCGGTCGACATACAAACAAAGATAAAACAAGCAAAGCTAAAAGAGTAAACCATATTCCCTTAACAATTGGAACTTGGAATGTACGCACCCTACTTGACAGAGACGGTGCGTCGGGTCCAGATAGACGAACAGCACTGATTGGGAGAGAGCTGGGCAGGTACAACATCGACATTGCAGCCTTGAGCGAGACACGACTTGCAGAAGAAGGCCAAATCTGTGAAATAGGTGCCGGCAACACATTTTTCTGGAGTGGAAGGGAAAGTGAGGAAAGACGCCAATCCGGTGTGGGATTTGCCATTAAGTCGGCCCTGATCGGCAAATTAGCTGGATTTCCAAAGGCTATAAACGACAGGCTCATGACCATTAAGTTGCCCCTGGTGAAAGAAAGGAAGCATGCAACCATTGTGAGTGTCTACGCACCAACTATGACCAAAGAAGATGATGTCAAGAACAAGTTCTATGAGGACCTGCACAATGTATTAACATCTGTTCGCAAAGGAGACAAACTTATACTCCTTGGGGATTTCAATGCCAGAGTAGGCACGGACACCACCTCTTGGAGAGGCATTATTGGAAAGCATGGAGTCGGAAATTGTAACAGCAATGGACTCCTCCTCCTCCTTCAGACATGTGCCGAACATGATCTCCTGATTACGAACACAATTTTCCGTCTCCCCATGAGAAATAGGACATTGTGGATGCACCCTCGCTCGAAACACTGGCACCTCATTGACTATGTCATCGTCAGGAAGAGTGACAGACAAGACGTTCGAGTGACAAAACCCATGTCTGGTGCCGAATGTTAGACAGACCATCGTCTCATTGTCTCGAAAATAAACATTCACATCAGGCCACGAAGGCGTCCTCAAGGGGTGAAAATGCAAAATAAAAGCTAAATGTCACCCGCCTAAACAGCAAGAAAATGCAGCAGTCGTTTGAAAATATGCTGGAAGACCGCCTCAAACCCAATGCTGCAGCTAAACAGGATACAGAAACAGGATGGAGAGCCCTAAACGACATAATTTACACCACTGCTATGGAAATCCTGGGTCCAGACCCCCGAAAGCATAAAGACTGGTTTGATGAAAATTCCGAAGACATCAACCAATTGCTGGCCGAGAAATATCTTCTCCTCAAGGCATATTTGAATGACCCAAAGTCAACATAAAAAAAAGATGCCTTCAAGAACATTCAGAAAGCAGTGCAGCAGAAACTTCGGCACATGCGGGACTCCTGGCTGAGCAGCAAAGCTGATGAAATTCAGGGCTTTGCTGACAGACATGATATGAAATACTTCTACGACTCACTGAAAGCGATTGATAGTCCTACATCGCCAGGCATAGTTCCCCGCCTCAGTGCAGATGGGGGAACATTGGTCACTGATAAGGAAGAAATCTTTCAACGCTGGGCAGAGCATTTCAGCCTTCCTCAAGTTCTCACCAATGAGACACTTGATGACCTGCCAACCATAGTGGAAGTAAACAAAGCCATCCAGCAACTCTCCAGCGGCAAGGCACCTGGTCCTGACTCCATCCCAGCAGAGATATACAAGGCAGGTGGGCCGGTCCTAACAGAGCAGCTTCACCAAGTCTTTACAAACATATGGGTGAACGAGACCATGCCACAAGATTTCAAAGACGCATCAATAGTCCACCTTTACAAACGTAAAGGAAACCGCCAATCCTGTGACAACCACCGAGGCATCACCTTGCTTTCAATTGCAGGGAAGATACTCGCCAGAATTCTTCTCAATCGCCTCACAGCCCATCTCGATCAAGGTCTTCTTCCTGAGAGTCAATGTGGCTTCAGAAAAGAACGTGGAACTGTTGACATGATTTTTGCTGCAAGGCAACTGCAAGAGAAATGTCAGGAACACAACTGCGAAATGTTCTCCACTTTCATTGACCTTACCAAGGCTTTTGATACAGTCAGCAGAGAAGGACTGTGGAAGATTATGGTAAAATATTTCTGTCCACGAAAGTTTGTCCAAATAGTGCGGTTATTTCATGATGGCATGCAGGCAAGAGTACAGGAAAATGGTGAACTGTCTGAACCCTTTCCTGTCACCAATGGAGTGAAGCTAGGATGTGTCCTGGCACCAACACTGTTCAGCCTCATGTTTTCAGCCATGTTGATGAATGCCTTCGAGAATGACGACATTGGAATAGACATCAACTACCGTATGGATGGAAAGTTATTCAATCTCAGAAGGCTGAAATCTAAAACCAAAATTAACAGCGACACTGTCAGAGAGCTCCTGTTTGTTGATGATTGCGCTCTATACGCCAACTCAGAGGCGGACATGCAACATAATGTTTCAGCTTTCTCACATGCCTGTGCCAACTTTGGGCTCAATATCAACTTGGAGAAGACTGTAGTTATGTACCAGCCAGCTCCAGGGAATAATCACACTGTGCCGAATATCAAAGTGAATGATCATAGACTAAGTGTTGTGGACAAATTCACCTATCTTGGCAGCACTGTGTCACAAGCTGCCACAATTGATGACGAAGTGAATGCAAGAATCTCCAAGGCCAGTGCGGCCTTTGGCAGACTGTACAAGAATGTATAGGACAGAACTAGAATAAGCCTGCAAACAAAGCTAAAAGTCTACAAAGCAGTTGTATTATCCACACTGCTATATGACTGTTTATCAGCGACACGCTGGGAAATTAAACAACTTCCACACAGTCTGCCTAAGGAAGCTACTGAAGATTAAATGGCAAGACAAGATTCCAGACACTGAAGTCGTAGAAAGAGCGTCCATGCCCAGTATCCACACTCTACTGATGAAGAATCAGATTCGCTGGGCTGGTCACTTGACTCGCATGCCAGATCACAGGCTCCCTAAACGAATTTTTTACAGCGAACTGCGTTGTGGTAAACGCTCCGAAGGTGGCCAGAGGAAACGCTTTAAAGACACTCTGAAAATCTCACTGAATGCTTTTGGAATTCATCATGACACCTGGGAGGCTGCAGCCAGAGACCGAAATTCGTGGCGTGCATCATTACGCAAGGGTGCAGTCATATGTGAGGCAACCAGGACTGCAAGAGCTGTGAAGAAAAGGCAGGTCAGAAAAACCAGTGTAGGAAATCCTCCTCCAGAAACGTCAAGCATTCTTTGCCCACATTTTCAAAGAACATTTCGAGCCAAAATAGGCCTTATCAGCCATCTTAGAAGCCACGGCTCCATACCTTCAACTCCACTGGATGAAATGAATGGTCATCATCATTCTTGATGGACAAACAACAACAGTGAGAGTTGGTGGTAGTAGTAGTAGTAGTAGTAGTAGTAGTAGTAGTAGTAGTAGTAGTAGTAGTAGTAGTAGTAGTAGTAGTAGTAGTAGTAGTAGTAGTAGTAGTAGTAGTAGTAGTAGTAGTAGTAGTAGTAGTAGTAGTAGTAGTAGTAGTAGTAGTAGTGGTGTTTGTAGTTATTATTGTAGTTGTAGTAGTTGAGATAGTTTTCGATGTGAGGTAAAGAGAAGCCATTTTGTCACGCGATTATTGAGTAGTAATAGTTGCAGCAAGAGAAGCGGCAATATTATTAGTAGTAGTACTAGTGGTGGTGGTGGTGGTAATAGAAATAGATGTTTATCTAATAGTAGGGCCACCTATGGAATTGATTGAACAGGAGCGAGGTTTAAGGGAGGTGGTGGGGGGGGGGGGCGTTAGTGGGATGGATCCCTGAATGGCTTGATCACATTTCGTGTCGGAACGGGAACAGAGACCTGATCCAAGACGCTGGTGATCATGTGAAATCTGGAACCATGGCTGTCCACGCTTATGTGCAAACACATGATGATTTGTGTGATACTCGAGTCACTGACTATATTAACATGTAACCTCCTGACTGATTGACTATCTTGACAACTCATGTTACCTTGACACCTGGAGGGCAGTAATGTCTTCAGTGAACTACATGTGTAAACTGCCACGGACCAAATGTCACACCAGATTTGAAAAATCCTAGTCAAATTCTTCCTTTGTTTAAATGTGCCCCTAGGGCAGGATTAACGATCAAAACAAAATAAATTCGTGCGTGGGGCATCAGGGAAACGTGGGGAGCGTCATTTAAATGTGAAACTGCTTGATTGGCCATGTTCCATCAACATCAGCAGGTAGACAGACGGTGGTTTGTAGAACATCCCTGGCACCAAAGTCTGCTGAATGGTTTCTTGATCTCTGACCATTTCTCCCACCTTGCCTGTCCGAGTTGAGAGTGTATAAATGCTGTATTAATGTGTGGTTCTATGTATATATGTATGTATTCATGTATGTGTGAGTGTATGTGAGTGTATGTGTCTGTCTGCCTGTCTCATAACATGGCAATATGCATTATGTTCACATCATTAATTTGATTCGGTTGTTTTCTGTGTGAAAATAACATTCACAATAGATAATAATTTATGTTCAACAGATGAGTGGTTGAAAGTGTTGAATGTAAGACGGGCCTGCGTGCCCAATTTGTGAGCCTTTGAAAATAATATTTCCTTCGCTTGCTCGCTTGCTCGCTCGCTCGTTCGTTCCTTCCTCCGATCTTTCATTCGTTAGTCTGTGCGCAAGGTGTCTTCAATGTCATGTTTCTATCTTCGAGATGATCGACCTCTGCCTGTATGTTCCAGGAACCATGCCTTCCACCAGTGTTCTGCCCAATCCACTGTGGCCTTTAATAAGGCTTCAGTTTGCCAGACAGGATGCTGTCTATGGTCTGGATTCCTTCGCTGGTCGTATCTAGTAGGCTGTCGGTGTTTATTTTTTTATTTCTTACTGCACGATATTATACAGACTTGTAGTAGCATTTAAGCTCAACAGCCTCAGTTTTCATCTTTAGAGATCGCCAAATGGTCCATGACTCATATGTAACGGTACATTTTGAGACATTGAGAAAATCATCATCATCAAGTGCCTTGCCGGCTGGCGTAGGCGTTCGTGACTCTCCACAGATCTCGGTCTTTGGTTTTCTGGATCAACTCCATCGTCTCAATCCACCCATCATCATTTCTCTTGGTTTCCCTCTGCTTCTTTTCCCCTCGATCTTTCCAGTTGTTACGATGTTCTCCAATGCATCACTTCTCATCACATGACAAAAAAAAAAAAAAAAAAAAAAAACTGTTTGCCTCCTTCTTATTGTTGTATATAATGTTCTAGTTTCATTATCCTCTTTCAGACAGTCGTTGTTAGTTACTTTGGCATTCCAAGGAATTCGCAACATTCCTCTCAGGAACCACATTTCTGTTGCATCCAGTCTCTTCCTAATTTGTTCATTTACATTTAAAGATGCACAGCCATACAACAACACAGGTACCATATAGCACTTTAGATCTCTCTTTCTTACATTCAATGATAGTGACTTATTGCAAAATATAGTTTTAATTTTCTGAAATCTGGCCTTTGCTTGCCCTATTCTACTCTTAATCTATGTTGTGCATCTTTCGTCTGATGTTGTAAATGCCCCTATGTATTTAAAACTATCCACTTGGTAAAGAATTTTCCCTTCTTTCTCTATTTCACATTTGGGTGTCACCTTTTTCTTCGATATCACCAGTGTTACTGTTTTCTTTATATTAAATGAGAGTCCTTTATTTGCACTCTCTGTTACTAGAATGTCCAACAATTCTGGTAGATCTTTTGCATTATCCGCCATCAACACTGTGTCATCAGCATTGAGTATATTATTTATGTTATAACCACCGAATATTATTCCTGGCTTCTCTTTGATCTCTCTCATTATTACTTCGCTATAGAGGGAGAAGAGATCCGGTGACAAAACACAATTTCCTTCTTTAGTTCCCATTTTAATTGTTGCTACCTGATTCCAGTAAATATTTTTTTTTTTTATTATTCTGAGATCTTTCCCATCAATGTTAATATCTTCCAATATTTTAAGTATTTCATCATGTTTCACTTTATCAAATGCCTTAGTATAGGGTATATTTTTAATGATCGTGCAGTGCTTGAACATATTGCCGGTCCATGCTTTATATTGAACATTACAGAGGGTGAATACAAAATTTTGACCGGCAATATTTTCAAAACCAGCACAGTCATTAAAAATACACCGGTGAGGACCGGGTTTTTTTTTTTTCGCGTGAACTTCTAGTAATAAAGTTTCCCCTGGTCTCTGCTTAGTGAGATCGGACGCCCGTGTGTATTGTTGCGCACGTAAAAACATCCCTTATCAGTTGGAAATCGAAAAAGAGTAGCCTAACGGCGCTGCCCGGGCAAAATTTCGAGTTAAAAATCTACCCAAATTATTTCAGGATCCTCGCCGGTGCTACGGAGTTCGTGCACTGAGCTGAGTATCTTCAGACTCAGGTTTGAGTTAGGTGGAGAACGGAGCACTTATGGGATACACCCTTGTGCCGTGATGTTGATCCATCGACTAAACTAAACTAAACTAGAAACACACCTTGTCGTCAACTGTTATTTGGGTGGCGATGCTTGTATTTTATGCTTCCAAATAATTAACTTTTGATGGAGGCTCTACAAGTGTTGCATTTGGATTGCTGTTCTGTGTGAAAGGTCTACATTGATTTGTGGAATGTTCCCTTTTGAGTACTCAAGTGATAGGCAGACACTTCAGCCAGTCACAGACCGACTAGCAGGGACCTTGACGGACTTTATGTCACCACGTGGCACAATCACGAACTATGAAGTTATACCATCGAGATATTTTCCGACCAGCGCATTTGTTTACGGTAATTTTTGCTCAAGACAACACCTTCTGGCGCCAACATAAAAAAAGAAATAAACATAAAATCTGACATATGTATATCTTCTGAGAAAAAGTAATGTTGTTTCTAGGTAGTTGACAGTGACAGTGTTCAATGAAGTGTGTAAAGGAAACAAATTACAGCCATTGATTACCAAACTTGCGTAGGAAGATATCGCTGGCCGTCAACAGCATGCACATTATTTATATGTTATTGTAATATCATCATCAACATCTTGCGACAGGCCGATAAGCCTAGGCATCATGTTTCGACATCTCAAATTATGAAAAGAGTCTCACACTGGGTCCATGTTAATATCCAGATTACTGTTTTCACCTGGTGATGAAGCATTGGCTTGTTCTTTTTTTTTTTCTCCATGCTACAAACAGTGCACACTAAACGTAGAACAGAGATGTTTTTCAGTAAAGAAATTCATTCTACAATTAAAACATTTTGGAATCTCTTTGCGTATTGATTAAAGTAAATTACATTTTCATCTCCTGGTTTTCTTCTGCTAAAGGGACATTGATTCTCAAACCACTAATGCCAGACTTCCTATCATCTTGTAGCTAATTTGATGTTTTGTCTTTTTTTATGTTGATGTTTCAAATTTGTCGACTTTCAAAAAGCCTTCGACAGTATCCACCGTCCTTCGCTTTGGAATCTACTTAACATCTATGGTTTCCCTACCAAATATACCAACGTCATAAAATCCTTCTACAAAGAGACACGTTGCTGCGTAAGAACAGAATCAGGCAACTCCTGGTTCTCAGTGGAAACAGGAGTGAAGCAAGGTTGTGTCATATCACCGATACTCTTTGGAATAGCTATCGATTGGGCCATGCGTAAATGCACAAACAACACAAATATGGGTATCCATTCATTCATTCATTCAGTAGCATGTCCTTTGCAGAACCTCGCTCCCATAACAACCTTCCGGAAAACCTCTCGATCATAAGCAAGAAAGATACTCTCATCTGGAGATCATCCACCACATCCTTCACCCATCTTCTCTTTAGCCTTCCTCTTCCTCTCTTCCCAGGCTTATACCCCTCCATTATTGTTCTCTCTAAACTTTCGTGACGTTTCAAGTGACCAAAATATTTCAATTTTCTTTGTTTTATCGTCTTTAGTAGCCAACCTTCTTCAATATTCAGCTCTTGAAGTATCCATTGGGTTGACAAAATTCTAGAAGACCTGGACTTTGCCTGACAACATAGTTTATTTGAGTTCAACACACCCAGATGCCCAAGAGAAAATAAACCATCTCCAAAAAATTCAACAGCTTCACATACCTAGGAAGCAAAATGACATCTAAGGGGGACTCAATACAAGAAATATCATCTAGAATCGCACTGGCGTTTGGTGCCTTCAATAAACTGTCAAACATCTGGAAGTCAATAACACTCAGCAAACACACGAAACTTAAAATCTTCAACTTTTGTGTGATTCCAGTGCTAACGTATGGATGCGAAAGTTTGAAGTCTACGGTAGCTGTAGATAAAAAATTAGAAAATTTTGAAAACAAATGTCTTAGAATTCTAAACCTCCACGAACCGATACGCAAATAAGACAAGAGACTAAGCAAGATATTGTCTCCAATTGTATAAGAAAACGCCGTTGGAACTACTTCGGCCATGTACTCAGAATGGACAAGACAAGACTCCCCATACCAAGACCTCATATGGTCACCAGTAGGGAAAAGAAAACGGGGAAGGCCAAGAGAGACCTTGCGTAGAACCATTATCAGAGAAGGCTCATTCAAGGGCCAGGTGAACATCCAAGATCTACAACAGGTAGCAGCGAACCGCCAGACATGGAGAGCCATGACTTCTGCATTATGCGCCGTTTTTGCTCAAGAGGAAAGACTAACTAACTAATTTGATGTTTTTTGGTTTCGGTATTTTTTTTAACAACTCAGGTGTGTGTGTGTGTGTGTGTGTGTGTGTGTGTGTGTGTGTGTGTGTGTGTTTGTTTGTTTGTATGTGTGTCTGTGTATATATATATATATATATATATATATATATATATATATATATATATATATATATATATATATATATGTCAGCATCCCCAATAAGCCCTTACAGGAGTAAGGAGTTAACACTAGGCTAGTAGAGAGACACCCAGACAGGGAAGACACCGACTGCTATTAATACCTCGCAGGGAGACACATTTGTGTCAGACCAGAGGGCAAAGAGTACGGATGAGCGAGGGCTTTCCCCAAGCAATTGGGTTGCTGGTAACCGTGATAGGCCAGGTTACTCAAACTCACCAGCCAGCGTGCTGGCCAGTCCAGGCACGCAATAGTAGCAACTGCACGGAGGGAAAAAGGGCCCGTGCTGGTCCACGCTATGTGTAGCGGGACAGACTGACTGGAGACGGTAGAGAGGTCGGACGTATCCTTGACCAATACGATAGCTTTCTAGGCCATAGGCAAACTTAGGGCTATATCATTTAGATTGTGTAATGCTAGCATCATCTATCATCACGTTGATATATTCATATTGTGTAACAATGATGAAGCCTAATGCTTGTAGAGCCATTCACATGTCGGCTCTGAATAAATTGCATTCCTTTCGCAAATGTCATGAATTGTTATTTCGTGCAGTGCGAAAGTAGCGGAGTCTTGAAAGCTGCAGCGCACAGGTCGCTGACAGGCTAGACCCCGAATTGGTGTCAGAATGGTCAAAAAACCAACGCCAGCTGCGAATTAAGGTCAGAACACATTGAACGAACGCCAGCAGTACAATTACTGTCAGATTTCAGTGAACGTTTTCTGAACAGCCATAGCAGGCAGTTGTAGTAATGTTCGACGAGCAGTTAACGCCAACATGCAAGTGGTATTATAAACCACTAAACGAACGCTAACTATCGATAAATATTACAAAGTTCTGTTCCAGAATTAGTTCAATGCACGTTTCGACATTTGTGATGTATGATATATTGCAAAGTAATACAAATTTATTGTGATACATGCTATAAATTAAATTTTTTCTTGTGGTGAAGTATACGATCGCCTAATTTGTAGAGTGTGAACCACAAGTGATACAAATTAGATCGGTAAAGTGTGAAATTCTACCAATATTATTTAGAAAGTGTGTTAATATATTAAAAGCAATTGAAATGTATAAAATCATCAGTGAACATCACCATCGTAACCACCGTGTACATTTCATTGCGTGTGATACAGCCATCAATGTCAGCATTCTACGAAATCATTAAATAGAGTAGCGACGAACTGCAGCCTAGAACGAAGGTACGCCAGAGTCAAACGGCGAAGACAAGACGACATTGACGGCCATACGACTAATCATCTCACTTATCATCTAACAATCATTCAGACGATCATATCATTCATCATTAATACCATCTATCACTATCTATCACATTCTCATTCACCAATCGCATGAAATAGGAAATTATAGTAACATCATTATGAAATATGAAATATTTAATAGAATATGATGAATTGTGAGCTTGTATTTACAACGTAAGCGTGTGTCTAATTTTTGCTGCTCTACCAACCAGAACGCAGCCGTGTGTCAGCAAATCAAACCAGTGTGTAGGGTGAAAGACTGCGGTGGAACATCCCAAGTACCGCACTGTCCAACAAATTAGATGAGTATATTTTCCGAATATTTCGATATGCTCTAACGTAATCATGCATCTTCCTTTCCAGCAAATGATGTACATGTACTAACACATTATTGTATACTATTCTGTGCATATTATTATATTATCATTGTGAATTAACATAACGCCACAAAATGGCGTCACTAAATGAATGTATCCAGGCGGGCATCGCCATGGGCCACACTGGAGATAAACTAGAAAAATGGGCAGACCAAAAGTATAAACAAGACATAGCTCGACAGAGAGAAGAAAGAGCTCTACAGAGAGAAGAAACAGAAAGGAAAGCTTCTTTACAGAAAGAAGAAACAGAAAGAAAAGCTGCTCTTGACAGAGATGAAAGAGCATTAGAAAGACAACATCAAAAAGAAATGAAAGAGATCGAGGAGGCTACTAAGCTAAAGATGAAGGAAATGGAGGTAGATTCTAACATACAAATAGCCTCTAGCAAACAAAAGAGCCAAGAAGAACAAAACAAATTCAGTAAATACAAAGGCCTCATTAAACCATATACGGTAGGTGATTCAATCAGCGCATGGACTGAAAATATAGAGTTCCAACTAAAAACACAGAAAATACCTTTAGAGGATTGGGCAATGATTTACATGAGGAATCTGAGTGGGGAGCCTTTAAAAGTAATAGAATCCATACCTACTGATCTTAGAAACAATTACCAGTACATACACGATAGGATAATGCAACATTTTCTTTTGGACGCTACTGGTTACCAAATTCAATTCTCACAGATTAAACCAAAAGCAACTGAAACGTTCTTAGACTACATTTCTAACGTGCAGAGCACATTCAAAAAATGGACTAAGGCGGCTAAAGTAGGTAACAGTTATGAAAAACTTGAAGAGCTAATAGTAATGGACAAAGTTGTGTCGACAGTACCTACCCCTTTTGCTAAATTCTTACAACAGTCAGATATTGAGTCCATTCAACAACTAGAAAAACGGGGGTCAGCTTATTTTTCCTCTAATCGGGACATATTCAAAACTACACCATATGACACAGAAATTACAGCTTTTGCAAACAGAGTCCCTGATAGATCCTACAAACAGAAAGACTATAGTAAGAAGGACAAACCATATCAGAAACCACCTCAATGTATTTATTGCAATCTGTTTCACCCAACATATTCGATGTGTGATAAAAACCCCACATATCCGGCACACCTAGAACAAGTGTTAAAGAAGCAAGAAAGCAGGAGATCATCGTTTAAACGTGCTGTAAAATGTTATTTTTGTTCTAGTTATGGCCACTATAGCAATAGGTGTCTTGGGAGACAGAAAATGAAGGGAAACAACGCAGCCCTCATCGATACATCATCAGACGATGAGAGTGACATAGATCCTGAACTTGTCAATGTATTGCCAACGAATGAATGTCAAAATGTAGCGTCAGTAACCGATATTTTAAACTTTAAGACGTGCAAAGTATGCCAACAGTTTCATGCGGAGAGGAGATTGAAATGTGGACACGTAATATCATGTTCAAATGAAGAAGCTAATGCAGCATGTGCCTCCAGAGGTAACCTTAAGTTCTACGATGCACAGGTCAATGGTAAACCATGCCAATGCTTAGTTGATAGCGGCTGTACTATACTGTGATTAAGAAGAGAACTTGCTAGAACAGAAGATTATACGGGTGAATTTGTCAAATGCCGTACTTTCTCGGGTACCATCTAGAAATATCCACTGGCAAAAGCCCATATCAATACCCCGTTCCTTGCCGGCACATTTACGTGCGCTATCCTCCAAAATACATGTACGGACCTTATTTTGGGATGTCTTGATGCATTGAAAGAATGTACAGACGACAACATAAAAGCCTGGAATGAAACACACAGGGTCAACGCTGTAAGTAAGTCAGATACAGAAATAAGTTATACTGACTTACAAAATAAAACTCTACAGCTACTAACACCAAGTGGTGCAGATACCAACACTACTCGCCAAAAGTTGAGCGAGGCACAAAGCACCGACCAAACACTCACACCATATTTTAACTTGTTATGTGAGCGAAAGAAAGTTTCTAAAAATTCTTCCTGGTACTTTAAAAAGGTTAATGGAATTCTCATGCGTTATTACTCATATAATAACCATGAAATTCAGCAGACGGTGTTACCTGTAACATACCGGGAAAAGGTGCTAAAAATCGCACATTCACCACCGTTTGCTGAACATTTGGGCTATCATAAAACGCGAGTCAGAATTCTATCACAATTTTACTGGCCGAAATTTTGTTCGGACATAAAATCTTTCTGTCGCTCTTGTAATGTGGGTCAACATCGTGTACGAAAGAAAGAACATGTAAAGGCCGAAGTGCAAAAATCAGTGATAGCATTTAGACCACTTGAAAGTATAGCGGTCGATATTACTGGACCCCTAATGCAGGTGTCGAGTAATGGAAACCATAACTATCCAAACGAGGGTACTAAAACGATTCACCTTAAACCGAACCAAAAGGCTGTGATTCAACTAACCGATAAACATAACATGGTACTAACATGTTGCCAAGGGCCTCTCAGCGTTAAACTCAAAATATCAGATGCGGATAATGAAATATCGATAAAAGAACCCTTAGAGATATTTCATATCAACATCCTGAAACCAAACGTTGCACAAAAAGAACAGCAGACAGACGAACAGAATGCACCAACACCAAGCAATGAGACGACAGACATACACAACTCAACTTCACTAGGTAAGGCGACACACAACAGCGACAACGCAAACACACGTAGCCAGATAACAGCACACACAAGTAGTAGCACAACAGTATTGGACGACATGGAACTACCAGTTCCGACAGTAAACACAACTGCGACAAATATCTCGACATATAGAAATAACAGATGCAATCAGACGAAAGACGGGACAAAACACCTAACGAAATGTCGACAGGTCTTCAACAGCGTGAGATTGTGTGGACTCATAGCTAAGCCGTCCAAAATAGAGGTGGGCATGGAACAAATTGACTTCCTGAGTCATACCATCTGCAGGGGCCAATTGAAAACTGATGACAGTATCGTCACTAAATTTCTAAATGTAACAATGCCAACGACCAAGAAACAGGTCCCAAACTACTATAGAAAATTCATCAGTGGTTTTTCTAACATCTTAAAAGCTTCGGCTAAGTTATTTGTAAAAGATGCACGATTAATTAGTGCGGTATCGAAATTGAAACATTTTGTCATTGTTCCATCTACCTTTCGTATACCTAACCCGAAACTCACTTATTTCTTACGCACAGATATGAGTGCCATATCCAGATCTGGAATCATAGGTCAGTTCAACGACGGGACGTTCCACCCCGTAGCTCGCAACATCACTTTTGCTGAAGGAAGATACTCAGCATCAGAAATGAAAGGCCTGAGTTTGATCTATTGTGTGAGAAAGTTTCATCGCTTCTTGGCAGGAGCACAGTTTGTAATCCAATCCGATAACTCTCCATTGTCTGTGATGCAATCTGGCAATCTGAATTAACAGGTGGGCATTAATTTTCCAAAATTATACGTTTACCATCCAACATTTAAAAGGGAGATTAAATACGATTGCAGACATTTTAAGTCGTCCATCATCCATTCAAATACCTGAGTTACAGGAAGGAAGCGACCATACACCACCAGAAACATTGACACTGTAATGTTAAATAACCAAGTGCCATGTGTGGTGAATAAGACATATCGTAAGTGCGTTATTATCGCCTGATACTTGACTTGTGTGAATAGAACAGTGCTATAGAAGTGTAATGAACATAGCAAAATTAATATGCGCTGAGACACACGTAATTTAGATTATGGCAACTAACGCCAATAGGACAGCGAACCCAGCTTAGACCTGATCTAGAGAAGTTGTGGACCAACGCTAACTGCGAATTGATGGCAGAAGTTATGAACCAACACCATAGTAAGACCCCGAAAGAAAAGAAAGGATGTGAACCAACGTCACAATATAGTAAGGCTAGACCCCGAATTGAATGTATTGAATCAGCGATAAGACCCCGAATGACAATACAGGGTTAGCTATGGACCTACATGATGTGGTAGGCAACTATATTAATACACTATCCGTCAAGAAGAGCATTAAAGACTTTGGTGGAATGAACTATGTTAGTATAGTCTACAAAGAGATTTGCTCTAGCTTCACAACGCAGAGGAGGACGTCAACTTAGCGTAATTAGATATAGAAATGTAACTGTGATATATGTACATTATTATTTTATTTACAATATCTATAACTTCATTTTTCTATTATTTATTCTATTGCAAATTATGTAAACGCATATATAACTTTATTTTCTTATTTGCTTAGTTAGAAATCACCATCATTTAATTAATAACCCATTTATTAAAACATCCATTATAGAAATACAATTACTAGATCCTATATTAGTTAATTTACTTATAATCATAAGCATTTATACATCCATTTAGTTAATATATCATTTCAAAATCAATGCCAATCATTTAGGAATTAATATCATCTTTTTCACAAGTAACATTTAAGGTAATTAACTCATTTCGCTTAAATGAAAGTAGTAGTAAATTATTTCCCTTGAAGGTAATTTAGGTCAGCACACCAAATTATGAAAGTTACTATATCAGGATCGGTAACAAACCATCCTTATAACTATGTATATTTTTGTACAGACATGACGCGTGCAAGCAAACCGCACAGTCATTTGGCGTGATTACTGTTATAATTCAGCCAATCGTTTATTGTATATATATATATATATATATATATATATTGTTTATGTATGTAATATTATGAACCATATTTTAATGACGAGAGAATGATTGAGTGAAAGAAAAGTATGAAAGGGAATGACAGATGAATGAAAGAAGGGAAAATGCGGAGAGAGAATGCGAAAACTTAGTAAACATTGAAAGAAAGAGAGCGAGAGTGAAAGACAGCGGAAATAATTTTTTCCACCGCTGGAAAGGTCTTATTTGACTTGTCTGTGTCATGTGTGTTTCCAATGTGTTGTCAAAGGTTTTATATGTGGTACAGCAACACTTTAGCAGAATATAGAGAGAACGTACTTTGAGCTTCAGAAAACGGAGTTGTGGTCACAAATAAAAATAACGAACGTTTGTAACCACAATAAACCGATTTGCGGCGCTCGAAGGAACACACACATTTAGTACACTAACGCATACACATGTTAGAAAGTTAAGTACACTTTAGTTTATTAGAAAACACGCAAACAAACAGGAAAACGAACACATAAAAGTTGCACACACCAATAAGTTCAAAGAACAATAACTCTAAATTCAGGGGACACAATAAATAATCAGAAACCTACAGGTAACAGTGAACATAGCTTTTTCACATGCGGAAGCGAGAAGGTGAACAGTAGAGCTATGTGTATAGAGTTGGAGGGGATATTGATGGGAACATGAACACTTGGTGCTCATGTGTTGTACTCATAACAGAGTCAACTAGAGTGTGGGTTGTCATTTTGGGGCAATATGAGGAACAGGTCAAGACGAAAGTCAATGGGTGGAAGTCAAGAGACATAGGGTCTAACGACAGAAGCCAGGACGCAAGTCAAAAGACAACGGTTTCCGGTTCACTACCAATCCTTGACATATCTAGAGATCCAACTATACTGAAACATGGACTACTAAATCAGCCAAGTGAAAAGATAGAACACTGTGAATGAAGGTAGAAGATATTGTTCTATCCCCAAACTGGAAAGTTCTATACTTATTGGAGAGCTAACAAAATTGGGGACAACCAATTTTTCTTTTGTAACCAAGAAGTGTTACAAAGATGAGAAAGGGGAAGTAACACTTCGCGAAGAGGAGGGGGACCCTGTCAGCATCCCCAATAAGCCCTTACAGGAGTAAGGAGTTAACACTAGGCTAGTAGAGAGACACCCAGACAGGGAAGACACCGACTGCTATTAATACCTCGCAGGGAGACACATTTGTGTCAGACCAGAGGGCAAAGAGTACGGATGAGCGAGGGCTTTCCCCAAGCAATTGGGTTGCTGGTAACCGTGATAGGCCAGGTTACTCAAACTCACCAGCCAGCGTGCTGGCCAGTCCAGGCACGCAATAGTAGCAACTGCACGGAGGGAAAAAGGGCCCGTGCTGGTCCACGCTATGTGTAGCGGGACAGACTGACTGGAGACGGTAGAGAGGTCGGACGTATCCTTGACCAATACGATAGATTTCTAGGCCATAGGCAAACTTAGGGCTATATCATTTAGATTGTGTAATGCTAGCATCATCTATCATCACGTTGATATATTCATATTGTGTAACAATGATGAAGCCTAATGCTTGTAGAGCCATTCACATGTCGGCTCTGAATAAATTGCATTCCTTTCGCAAATGTCATGAATTGTTATTTCGTGCAGTGCAAAAGTAGCGGAGTCTTGAAAGCTGCAGCGCACAGGTCGCTGACAATATATATATATATATATATATATATATATATATATATATATATATATATATATATATATATATAGAGAGAGAGAGAGAGAGAGAGAGAGAGAGAGAGAGTGCCATTAACAGAAACATAACATCTGGCGAACCCACACCGACTTGAGTATATATCAGGGGGGGGGGGGGGGGGCTGAGTGGTCTCGATGTTTAGTGTCCGCCTCGAGTGCTGAAGTGATCGGCACAACTATATCGGAACAGTCATGACATCTGATAGGAAGTGCCTTAATGAGATTAGAACAAGAATCGCTATGGCAAATGTTCCTTTTGCAAGATGGAAAACATACTGACCAATAAAAGCTTGAGAGCAGCGGACAGATTGTTGTTGGTTGTGGTCTGCACTCTACGGCGATAGGTAGAGGATCTCATCAGTAGAGACAATGGCTATGGCCACCGACTAGTACAGTCACTGCCAAGAGTGAAAGCAACGACAAACCATCTTCTGCAAAACTTTCCAAGAAACCTAACAACCGTGTTTATTATACTGACCAATAAAAAGATGTCAGATGTAAAGCGAAAAAGAGCAGGAAGTGATATAGAACATGCACTTGTTGATGGATGTAAAACGTGGAAAATGAGCAGACAAGCTTGAAAAACAACATCTAATGGCAGTGGAAATGTGATTTCTGAGGACAATGTAAATAATATAAAGGACGGACAGAAAACCTAATGAGCAAGATCAACAAGAAACAAATGCCAATCGTAAACTGATGAGAGAAACTAGACGCAGTCAGTCAAAATATTTTGGTCACATTATGAGAAAACTAGAGAACTTGGTGACAACTGGTAAAATTTAGTGGAAAAGAGCAAGAGGAAAGCAGAGAAGTCAATGACTTGACCAAATGATATGGCCGAGTTAAGAACACAGAGCCTACCCACGACTCTGGTGATCGTGTAAGATGGTGACACATGAACGTCCACGTTTATCGATATGGCACATGTTGGTGATGTCATATCCATATATTGCCAAAGGAAAGATGCATATTAGGCCCACTACGCTTATTCTGCTTTTTACCCCGACAACAGTGGACTCCCCTTCATGATGTTACAAGCTATTCATAACACATGATTCATCATCATTATCATCATCATTATCATTAACACCATCATCACCATCATCATAATTATCATCATAATCATCTTTATCATCATTATGTGGTAAGTCCTTTCAAGAACGTGGCTGTCATGGCGGCGTGCCGAAATGTTTTTGTCAATGGCAGTTTAAATGTTGCAGCTGAAGGTATCCACATGGCGCAGTAGCCACTATCACACCAGTCCTTCATGGTCGCCTCTTTCAGCAGCCATGTTAGCTTAAAGCGTTTCTATTATGCTTCTATTCCTCATAGCGCCCCTCTCCGCCCCCATCCCGTTTACTGTTTTTACCCGTAACACACGGGCGAAATTGTTGTAGATGTATGTGTGTGTGTGTGTGTGTATGTGTGAAAAGAGGGGGGGGGGGTGGAGACAGAGAGAGACATTCTAAACGTATGTATAAAACGTGCACATTTGAGTATCTCTTGCGAGGGCCTTTGGAACCCTAATTAGTTCACTCACTTCCCATCACTTTAGATCCTGGGTCAATCTCATTGAATGGCAGGAGTGGGGTTTATTCCAGGTCAGTACAGAGTCGCAGTGGTGTTGTTTTTAGTGCACTTTTTTTTTTTACACTAGACCAGTGGTTCGCAACCTTTTTTGGCCCGTACCCCCCTTCACCATATTTTCAGAACGTCATTCCCCCCTTTCGTATTTCCTACCTAAAAATTTGGCCCCTGCCCCCCCCCCCCCATTCACCATATTTTCAGAACGTCATTCCCCCCCCCCTTTCGTATTTCCTACCTAAAGATCTCACCCTCCCCCCCTGCTCCTACACAGTATACGTAATAATGGAAGCACATACTAACACAAGTCTAGACGTCCACGTGAAATGTAATTTGTGGGTCTACTTTTAAAAATGAATTTTAGAAGGGTGAGACGTACAGAACCGTAAAGTATGAAGGGAAAAACAATATCAAGTAATAGGTTCTTGTATTAACGCGATCTTGAAATAATCTTCATTCCCCTCCCCCCCCCCCCCCCCCTCCGGAAATCCTAAAATTCTCCCCCTGGGTAGGGGGAATTCACCACCGGTTGAGAACCACTGCACTAGACAGTGGTCTGAGTTCATCTCATTCTTCTTCTTCTTCTTCTTCAGCGTTCCGAGCCATTGAGGTTCTTTGCTGCAAATACAATCCGTCTCCATTCGTCTCTCTGGCTCATTCTTAGCCTAACAATTTCCTGTATCTGCGCATTGCTGGTGTGAGACTGGCCTAGCCTCCTAGCGTGATAGTTTGATCATATCACCAAGGAAGTGATTGTTTCTTTATATCACCAGGGAAGTAATAGTTTGACCATATCACCAGGGAAATGATTGTTTCATTATATCACCAGAGATTGTTTCATTATATCACCAGAGAAGTAATAGTTTGACCATATCAACAGCGATGTGATAGTTTGACCATATCAACAGCGATGTGATAGTTTGATCATATCACCAGGGAAGTGATAATTTGATCGTATCAACAGCGAAGTAATAGTTTGATCATATCACCAGGGGAGTGATAGTTTGGTCATATCATCAGTGCAGTGATAGTTTGATCATATCACCATGTATTTATAGTTTTGTCATATCACTACGGAAGTGATAGTTTGATCACATCATCATTGAAGTGCTAGCTTGACGATATCCTAATGGAAGTGCAAATTTGATCATATCACAAGAGAAGTGATATTTTGTTCATATCATCAGGGAAGTGATAGTTTGACCATATTACAAAGAAAGTGATAGTTTGATCAACACGCCAGGGAAGTGGTAGTTTGACCATATCACCAGGCAAGTGATAATTTGACAATACACAGGTAAGTGACCGTTTTATAACATCACCAGGGAAGTGATAGCTTGACCATATCACAAAGGAAGTGATAGTTTGATTATATCACCAAGGAAGTGATAGTTTGACAATATCAACAGGGATTGATAGTTTGGACATATCAGCAGTGAAGTGATAGTTTGACAATATCACCAGGGAAGTGATAGTTTGAACATATCAACAGAGAAGTGATAGTTAGACCATATCACCAATGAAGTTATAGTTTGACTATATCACTAGGGAAGTTGTAGTTTTAAACTATGCGCTAACACCATATAGTCAGTGCCCTTCATAACAAAAAAGCTGATCTTCATTTACACAAGCATGTTTATATTTCGCAGTCTCCCGTGTCTTACTGACGCCCACTAGGGAAACTGTTGATAGCAACAATGTAACCTGCCGTGCATGTCGCAGGAGGCGATTGAGGAGGTTTTGAATGAAACTGGCTACCTCATCCAGTAGGGAACTTGAGCTGCAGAATCCAACCAGTCGTGAACAAGTATAGAAAGGACCAAACATGGGGTGGCTGAGAGCCAATTCTCCAACTGGGTGATGAAAAGCATTAACTAAAGTAGAAAATAACCCAGTGTGTAGTTCGTAGGTGGCTTTCCAGGTGAAATGTTTCAGTCTTGGGAAATCTACGTATAAGAGAATCATTATAGTGAACCTGGAGAAGTGATTGACATTTACAAGTTGGTCTCTTGTCCCTGGAGATACTACACTTCTTATCCTGCACTAAGCGCTCTTTATGTTACCTCCAACAGCTTTATGGAATACGAATGAACACATAATATACTTAGGAAGATCTTTGTGTTTTGGTATGCATTGTATTACTTTTCTCCCATTGCGATAGTACATCAGTATTCCAGTCTTTCTTTTTTGTTTCGATCGTAAGGATTATTCACAAAATGTTCACTGCCATATGTGTATGCTTTTTGTTTTGTTTAGCTTCCTGGTTATTTGTTCTTTCGGATTCCAGTATCAGATCTGCGGAAGTCATTCCTCTGTTTTCGATACCAAATTTGTTGAATTGGTTTGATAAGATTTGTGTTTAATATTTACATTGGCTGAAGGAAAAAAGAAACTCAATCAATCATGTGCCATGCCGGAAAGCGTGGGCGGTCATGATTCGCCATTTCAGTCGATCACCAGAGTCGTGGATCAGCTCAGTGTTCCTGTCTCGTCCATGCCATGTGGCCAAGCCATCCAGGTATTTTCCTCTCGGTCTTCCTCTTGGTCTGTTCCCTTCGATCTTGCAAGCTGTCACTAAGTTCTCCAGTCCATTTCTTCTCATAACATGTCCAAAAAATTTTGATTGTCTACGTCTAATTTCTCTAATCAATCTACGATTTTCATTTGTCTCTTGTAGTACTTGGTCATTGGTTTTTCTATCTGTCCATGGTATTCTTTGCATTTTCCTCAGAAACCACATTTCTGCAGCCATCAGATGTTTTTCAGCTTGACTGCACATTGTCCAAGTTTCACATCCATACAAAACAACAGGCTCTATGTATACCCTCAACACTCTTTTTCTCGTTTCAATTGACATAATTTTATTGGTCAGAATGTTTTTCATCTTGCTAAAGGCTACTTTCGCAATGGCGATTCTTGTTCTAATCTCTTCAAGGCATCTGCCATCAGATGTTATGACTGTTCCGAGATAATTAAACCGATTCACTTGTTGAAGAATATTCCCATTTACTTGTATATTACATTGTGGTACTTCGTTCTTCCTAGTGACGACCATAACCTGTGTCTTCCTACAATTTAATTCCAACCCCAGCTGCTCACTGTGTACAACCACAGCTTCTACTAATTGTTGCAGATCCTGTGCATTGTCTGCAATCAATACTGTATCATCTGCATATCTAATGTTATTTATGTTTCGTCCTCCAATGCTGATTCCATTTAGGTCTTCTACATTTCTGAAAATATTTTCACTGTATAGGGAAAAAAGATCTGGAGACATTACACATCCCTGCCTAACACCTCTCTTAATAGGTTGGTATTGTCCTACTTCATTATCAATCCTTATGGCAGCTTGTTGTTTCCAATATATGTTTTTTATAAGTCTAATGTCTTTCCCATCAATTTGTAGATCTGCAAGCATATCCACAATGTTGACATGTCTAACTCTATCAAAAGCCTTTGTGTAGTCAATAAAGCAAAGATGTATATCCTTGTTTACTTCTAAAGCACGTTCAATAACTGTTCGCAGCATATACACAGCATTTACTGTACCCTTTCCTTCTACAAAACCACATTGTTCTTCCCCTATTTCAGGTTGTATTTCTTCCTCACTCTTTGCATGATAATTCGTAACAAAATCTTTGTGATGTGACTCATTATACTAATTGTTCTATGTTGATCACATTCTAAGGCTCCTGATTTCTTTGGGATTGCAATAAATACAGAATTACATAATTCAGAAGGTATATCTCCAGTATCATATAATGTGTTCAGCAGTCTAGTGACTTGCTCTAGTCCAAATTCTTCTAGAGCTTTAATCATTTCTGTTGTGATGTTATCTGCACCGGGGGCCTTGCCAGCTTTCATATGCTTAAGAACATTTTGAACCTCCATCTTTAAAATTGCTGGTCCTTCATTATTAAATCTAATAGCATACTGTTCCTCTCTGTTATCATTATATAGGTCTTTCACATAATCTGTCCATACATGTAGAATCTGATCTTTTCCTATTATGACTTTGCCATTCAAAAAGAAACTAAACACCAATAAATAATGCAGCTACATTACAGAAATGAGGTGTTAACATCTTGTGCTTTGCGATTCACAGCTGGCGCTTTGTTGTAACGCCCAGGAAGTTGCGCTAACAATGACATGGGTGCGGTCGGGCAAATGTTTGATTCCTGGACTCACCGCTTGCTACGGGAGGGAAAAACTGGCCTCTTTTCCTGCAGGCACTCAGGCATGCATAGTGTGACGTTCCTGGCACATCACTGAACCGTGGCCGGCTCCTGCTTCGGGACTTGTTATGTCTATTTAACTCATACAGATGACGTTTTAACATCTCTGTACAAGACAAGCGATTAACAATGAGGAGAGAACTATAGATAGTGTGAGCCATACAATGACAACACGGACAGCAACATAACAAATAACAACGAGAAGAAACAAATAAGATAAACAACCAACACCACGTTAGTATACATAGTATGCAGTTACATTTATTCCGTTCATCTATTTCATGACAGAGCATTGCTATAACAATTCAGCATCAAATGTACACAGCTAAACAGAGATGCCACAAACTAATTGATGGCTGCATGGTGTCATTACTAGTGTGTGCTGAGTTATTTTATATCATAATCGAGAAAACAAACGCATCTTGCCCAGGTAGTCGCCAGACGGTGTTCGGTTCAGGATCATATGTTTTGCCTCTGATAGATAACCCGTCCTTAACTTACCAGCAATTAGAACTAAATTTCCTAGATATAACATGTCGGTGACATGCATTAATATAATCCATTTGCAATATATTAAGGTATTACCCAACAGCCACATTTCTTAATATAACCCGTCAGCCACATGTAAGGATATAAACCATCAGCTACATTTCTTGATATAAACCATCAGCCATATTTAAGGATATAAACCATCAGCCACATCTAATGATGTAAACCATCAGCTACATTTCTGGATATAAACCATCAGTAAACTTTAAGTATATCACCTTTCAGTTACATTTTTTGGTATAATCCATCGTCCACATTTCTTGATATAACACAACAGCCACATAACTTGAGTTTCTAACATTCACATATTACTAAACATTTAAACATTACAGAACACTGAAAAATTACTGAATATTCAAACATTACTGCACATTCAAATATTACTGAACATTTAAACATTACTGAACATTACTGACCATTCAAACATTACTGAACACTTAAACATTACTTAACATTCAAACTTTACTGAACATTCAAACATTACTGAACACTTAAACATTTCTGAATACATTACTGAACATTTAAAATATTATTGAAGACTTAAAATATTTCTGAACACTTAATATTTCTGAAGTCAAGCACATAGCTACTCTGTTACACATTTATAAAAGCAGTCACATTTGTGAATAGGGAAACACTGTTGGGAAGTCGACTGACATTGTGGCTAGACTGGTCATGAGTTCGAGTCCTCACGGAGAACAATTCTAACAACTGACCTGACCTTCTAGACCGACGAAACATAATATGGGCACCAGGAAATGTCTTTGGAAGCAAAGGTGGTCGGCGTGGCACAGACATCATCACCCACCGGGTGATCTATAAACTCTCCAATAAGGATTTAGCAGCACATGTCCAATGACCTTCAGGCGGTAAACAGGTCCTTTACTATTTTTGTACACATTGTTGAACATTTAAACATCTCTGAACAGTTAAACATCTCTGAAGAGTCAAACATCTGTGAACAGTCAAACATCTCAGAACAGTTACACACCTTGAACACTAAACCTTCTCTGCACACTTTGACATTTATGAAAACATTCGCATTGCTAAACTCTTCCGTCGTAGTCAACTGTATCTTATTTTGACAACAATAAACATAAAATCATTCACGCTGGTATTGAAATTATGTTTCATTCATGTTCTTTCTCTCTCTCTCTCTCTCTCTCTCTCTCTCTCTCTCTCTCTCTCTCTCTCTCTCTCTCTCTCTCTCTCTCTCTCTCTCTCTCTCCGCCCCCCCCCCCCTCAACCCCTTCCACGAAAATGACACAGATTAATGTATTTCTTTTTATTTACTGATAATTATCGTTACCACACTGAATAACTTAAAGCTAGTGACGCAAGTATAAACACACTCATCGAAAAATCACATCATGTGAGATGAGGTGCATAAGAAGCACAGATGGAAAGACACGAGATAGACGAACGAATGAAACACTAAGAATATGTGTAAGGACAACATAGATTACTGACTTTATAAAACATCAAAGAATTAAATCGTCCGGACGTTTAGCTAGAATGGAACAAGTTCAACCAACGGCTAGAAGGTTGTATATGAGAACAACGGGATACAAGGCGAGAATAAGCCACGAAAAGAGTTAGCTCAGAGTAAATGAGATATTGAACAAATCAAATATGATACAAGACAAGCGAAACACAAACAATTACATCTACCAAATCTCTGCGATTCTGTAAGGTGAAAGTAGTAGACAAAAGAAGAAGAAAACGTTAGGTAACTCTTGTCTTTTTTCCCCCCTTCCCAAAATGTATGGTAGTGTTGTTTCAACCCATGTAATAAAAGATATTCCCGTGTGGTTATTAACAAATTGTTTAAAATATATTTTTCGTAATTTAATTTCCCAGATGACATATTCTCCACAATTTAAGATAGGACACAGCTACAATATAAGCGCGGTTCACATATACTGAGTCTTGCTTCTCTAGTTATCTTTTATTATGTGTCTATGGATGCTCTCTTGTGGCACTCGGTCCAGGAACTTTGACACACTAATTCTTATTTCCGGGTCGCGTTGTAACAGCGTCAGCAACATGTCCCTGTATGGAGGAGACAATAACATGAGGATAATTCATTGTCTTATTGTTATAAGAAAGGGATAAATACATCTGTATGTGATGGCAAGAATAAGTAAGATGGCTGGCAAGAGACACACACACACACAAAGAATTAATGCTTATTATTATTATTATTATTATTATTATTATTTTTCCCTTTCGCTGGCTGTGTCTCGAGCGAAGTCTACACACTTGCTACAACTACCAGCGAGAACACATTTGCGTGAGAATTAGTTTTTCCCTATTGCCAATGTTATCTATGAGACTTGCCAAGATATTAACAACAGCAATAAAATACTGGCGCTGACAGCGATGTCCTGTAAATAGGATATGAAGAAAAAAAACATCGGCACTCGCTGAGTGATGTCAGTATCAAACCGGCCTCCTTTACTTCCCAAAGCATTTTCCAGTTCCTATTTTAGGCTAGGTCGACATGGGAGCCCTAGTTAATTTAAAGCAAACAAACCGGCCAATTTAAACTCATGACCACCGTGCCGGGTGACGCGCGTCTAGACAGACAGACAGACAGACAGACAGACAGACAGACAGACAGACAGACAGACAGACAGACAGACAGACAGACAGACAGACAGACAGAAATCAAATCAAATCAAATCAAATCAAATCAAATCAAATCAACTTTATTTTAAAAGGGTCACAAAGTGGGCACGCAGGCCTGTCTTACATTCGGACCTTCCAATCACTCGTCTTTCGTTCATCAAGAGCATTATACATTTACATAGGAAGAAAGATAAACATTGTGAAATGAATGTTGTAAGCATAATCAAGACAAATTACCATGTTATGAGGCCCATCTCCCACCTACCCATACATCACCCCACCCACACACACAACCCCACGTTCCCACACACACAAACCCAGGGACACAAACATACCCCACCAACCAACCCATCCCCCTCCCGCACATCCCCCACCCACACACACTGCCCTCACCTGTTCCCCCAACCAAAACACACTCGCCACCCACAAACATCCCCCACCAACCCACACATCCCACGCCCACCCACATACACATCCTAACCCACACATTCTCTCCCCACCCACACCTCCAACCACCCATCCCCCAGCCACATCTCCATCGACCACATATTCCCCACCCACGCACACACAAGCCCCACCAACCCACACATCGCACATCCACTCACACATCTCCAAACCATACACACATATCCCCACCAACGGACATCTCCCTACCCCGACACACACACACACATCTCCCTAACCACCTATACATCCCCAATCCACTCACACACACCCCACCACTCACACATACACATCCCTCACCCACCTACACATCCCTAAGCCACTCACACACCCCCACCCACACATTCTCCATCCACGCACACATCTCCCACCGACACACCCCCACACAGACAGACAGACAGACAGGCAGACAGACAGACAGACAGACAGACCAGACAGACAGACAGATATGAGAATGAAAGAAGGAAATGTCCTTACCTTATATGTGGCAGCATATCTTCCTTTCTTCTAGCTTCGTGGTAATAATAGGTATCCTTATGAGGTTTTTGTTCAAATACCAGGCACCACAGCACCACTCCAAGACAGTAAGAATCAATCTGAAAATATACAGTTCAAAACGTGTTTTACTACAACAATTAGGACCAAATAAAACATATCTTATAACAACAGTTGAGATCAAACACTACATGTCTTACTACAACAGTTGAGATCAAACATGTCTAACTAAAACCGTTGAAACGAAACAAAACATGTCTTACTACAACGGTTAGGACCAAAGAAAAGATTTATAACTACACCATTTGAGATCAGCCATATATCAGACTAAATAATAAAGCATTGCAATGCTAATATATGTTAAGTAACGCGCGCTGTGGCCTTTGACACAGTGAGACGATGTTTCAAATTTTCCCGTCATACCGAGTCGACGGTTCGAAACCATCAAAGGACAATTTGGGAACAGACTGATTTGCGTTCATTTCGATGGCTTGAGGCATCGGCCGTTATGAAAGCAATGGAAAACTTCTGAACCAACATTACCTATTAAATCACAAACTACCAATAAATGATGGGGTTTATTACAACGTCATGTAAAGGTCATGCCACCGACATTTAACATATGCTAAGTTTAGAGTATAGTAAGTAAAGGACATGTTTGCACTGATTAAAGTGCATGTGAGCAATTATTGTTCAGATCAGTAATTCAGACCAGGGCAGCAGGCTAAAGAGGGGCAAATCATGGATGGGTCGGGAGGAGGATATCATCAGACAGGTCTGCAGTCTTATCAGTATCAACCCCGGCAAGGAATGGGTGCCTGTGCCTCCAGCTTTTAAGTGCACCTTCTCCTGCATTATCATACTTGACAGACGGGGCAGAGGGCAGAATCCTGTCACTGTCAATGCAGAGGTCAATGCGCTCATCAATGAACACGCAGACAACCCCCAAGTACTCATCTATACAGATGGATCTGTTGTAAAGAAGCAGAGAAGTGCGTGGGCATTTACAGTCCGTTCAGCGGGCCGATCCGTTCAAGAATCCAGTGGTGCCAACACTATGCCCACGAGCAGCATGACGATGGAGGTGATGGCAGTAACACGGGCTTTCCTTTGGCTAGAAGCACAGCATTATACCAACGTGTGAGTACTAAGTGATTCAATGAGCATGATTCAGAAGGTAGAAGCTGGATCTGTACGTAGACAGTGGACTGAGTCGCTGAGGAAGTCTGTTATCCATAAAGTCACCTTCATCTTTGTCCCGGGACATGCGGGAGTCGAGGGAAATGAACGAGCCGATAAACTGGCTGGCTCTGCACCCCCTGTAGATGGCCAGCCCATGGATCGTGCCGATGTTATTAACGCCCTTAAAGACATGTCGAGAACAGAAGACTTTGACGTCATTGAATCCACATCGCTGTCCAGGAAGAAAGACTTGGGAGTAGGAATTGGCACGGCCAGACACGAGAGGTACATCGGGAAAACGAGGTGCCTCGTTAACTAACACAGAACTGGCACTATTAGCCACCGGACGCTGATGCTTATGCTGGGAGGAGGGAGGATCTGAATACCCATGGACCTGTCCGGAGTGCAATGAAGATACCTGATAACTGATAACTGGTAACTGATAACCAGTAATTCACAGTAATAACTACAGTTGTTCACTATTGATTTCCATTAAGTCAAAGATAAGTAAGTTCCTGGCCCTTTACACATGTACAAGGACATGTGAGCATGCGGTGCTAGACCCATAATTGTACACGCCAATGGGCACTGGGTAGGTGATGGTCTGATACATGATAATAGATTTAATTCCGTAATTCTCTGCTCAGTCCCTCTGTGCGGATAACGACTATCGTCATCCTTTACCGATTTGGCAATGAAGGTTGGTGGTGGTAAATCTAAAGGCATGTCTGTTGTGAATCTTCGCGAGTCGTAAAAAGTCCCTTTTATTCGCCTTAAGGTTCATTAGACAAATTTCTTTAGACCATTTGGCACTCGGTGTGTGAAGTGGTCAGTGCCACATCGGTCACCTTCACTTCCGGAGACATTTTCATTTTCTGGTAGCCATGTTAGGCTGAATGATGAGCCCAGGTCAGTTTTAAATATTCGTATTCGCCCTGATGCTGATCGCGCCCTGACCACCGGACCGACAGGTGAGTGTCAAGCTACCAAGCTACTGGCGCTCTATATCGTTCTAGAACTTATCTTTTTGTTCTATATGAGGCGAGCGTCAAGCAACCAAGCTACAGGGGCTCCATATATATCTAGATCTTCTCCTTCTTGTTCCCCCATCCCGGAAGTTGTTAGACGATGCGTTGCTTGGCATGCTGTCTTATCAACATTCATAGTGTCTAAGTGTTCAATCTCCAGCACTGGCACGATGCTTGTTTCAGATCAGTATGGGTCAGGGGTTAAATCCAGTCCCACGAAATAAGTAGGGGATCATTTTTAGAATTTCTGATAATTGTATGGCAGGAAAATACGAGGTGGAAGGGCAACCGAACGACCCACCTCTTTATTTGACAACTCAAAACCTGGCATTCTGGTGGCAGTGTCAGCCGCGGAACTTATCATTAAATCACACGAAAATATAACTGTTTTACTCATATAGACGAGGTATCAGGCAGTGGTACAGAACCCCGATTCACACCATGAAATTTTATTTATTGCGTTCGCTCACTGGGATCTCCAACGCTGTCCACATACGTGCTACTGCTTTTAGTGCACTAGACTGATTTTTGCATATGGATTATCTTTCCCAATTACCATTGTCATTCGCTATCATGTGAACCCGCTCCGACTTCAGGGGTACTTGTAATTTAGTTCACAAATCAAGGTCGAGAAATCAACATTTTATTCCCGCTGATCAGTGTAGAGGTTGAAACCGCTACCTCGACATCAGCACACCGTGTGTTTACGAAAAAGCGTTCTTATCCATTCGGCCAAGCTGACCTCCATATGTTTAGCATATGTTGCTAGTCATAAATTCTGAGACCAGTAGGCACTTGGTGGGTGATATCGTGAATCAGAGGCCTTTATCTTCCAGGACATTTTCTAGTAATCTTTAAGGTCAGTTCGATCTGCTAGCTCAGGTCATTAGAAAAATAAAACTCATTCCTTGTGGAGGATTCGAACATATAATTACCAGGACAGCTGCTGGCTCCATTACTTATCTGTATATACTTGTATACTGAGATATTAACAGTGCATGTATCGCCAGATAGCAGCTAGAAATATCTACACATGCAACTTATGTACCTAGTTTTTATGAGTTCGTAGTTAGACATTGATGATTTTTGACACGTAAAATTGCTGTATACAAAGTATCATGGATCAAAGAAACAGAGCATATAAGGGAATTGTGAGACTGTTTCAGTAGTGAGAGTGTTAAGAGAAAATTACATGGAAAGACTCAACCTCAAATTACCGGAAGACAGACTTGGAGAGTGTATCTGTACAGACGGTGTGACACGATTCTTATAAGACTAAACAACAAACAGAAACATTAACAAGGAGATATTACACAATCGGGGTGTTTCTCCGTGGCGAAGAGGTTACGTCGCCTGCCTCGCGCTCCGAACGTGTGAAGTTCGAATTCGGACTACGCCGTTCGGTTCACTACTGCAATTTTCTCGGAGATCCTGGGAGACGTCGCTGAGGCTACGGAGTTGGTGCTTTGTTTGAGGCTGTTGGCAGGCCACCCTGCGAAAGGCACCAAGCCTAAGTTATAAAACCCGGTGCAATGAAGTCGACCCTCTTGGCGGTTGTAAACAAGAAGATATTACACAATAGTTATGACAGTGTTGATCATGGGACTACTTTTCCCATTTCTTAGTAACACTGCCGATGCAAAATGCAACCAGTCATGACCAAGTCCAAAAATGATAAAGAAACACGCACACTCAAGCAACGTAAGAGGAAAGGAAGCTATTCTAGAAAAGGGATGCCGCAATGTGGAGAAAGTCCCAAGAATTCCGGGTTGCAGATTGTCTTCCATTCACAAATGAATAAAGGAAAACATAAGACACACGGAGAAGAGAAGTAGAAATTGAAATCAATAATATTGGGTAGATATATAGAAGCCGGTCTCTCTGGTCTAGGGGTTACACGACTTTCTCCGTAATCCCGTATACTCTCGTAACTTGACGTGCGCGAGAATTGGTAGCGGTTCTCTCCTCTTCGGTAATTTACGGGGTATGTGAGCTGGTCGCTCAAAAGGCAATGGCAAACTACTGAGCGTAATCTTGCCAAGAAATCAACAATCAGCTGAAAGATGCTGATGTTGACAGCGATGTCCTGTAAGAATATACACGGTGCTACATGTGATATCTATGTATAGAATGGCTTGTGGTGAATTAGTTGAGGACATAAACCTGAACTAAGAATAATGGGTTAATGAAGAGGAAGAGGACAGTGGTGCACTTACCTTGTATAGGTTGAGTTCCTTGCCAAATGGTGATGTCTTGAGTTCTGGTGCAAAGTAAGCAGATGTTCCTCCGAGACGGCCACGTGGCAAAGTCAACTGCCCGGGAGACAGTTCAACTGATAAGCCAAAATCTCCCAGAATGGCATTACACTTTCCATCTAAAAAGATATTATTCAGTTTAACATCAAGATGAGCTACGTTGTTCTTGTGCATGTACCGAAGAGCACACGCCACTTGTATGATGTACATTTCCGTTAACTCAATGCTCAACTGGCCCACATGGTCTTTCAGTGTCTTTCCTGGACAGTAATCCATTGAGATGGCGAAATAGTCTGGGCATTTGACGGCCATTAAGCTTCTAATAAGAAATGGGTGCTGTAGCTTTTGCATGAACTTAAACTCCTTATAGAAAAGCTTTTCATTTCTCGCCATCTTAGCCTTTTTGAGTAAGTTAAATTTCTTCACTACCTGTTTCCGTTGTGGTTCATTCAAGGGTGTAGCCAAAACAATCTCGCCGCACATTCCTTTGCTAATGACTTCAATGGGCTGGAAACAGTTAGTTAAATAGTCCTCCTGCATTTCTGTGACAGACGCATCGCCATTACCTGCCTGAGTCATCTCAATAAAGTGAGTATAGATACTGTTGATTATGAAGAATTCAAACTTAGAACAGTAAATCCACAGAATTATAGCACCACAAAATATTCGCTTTAATATTCTCAATAAAGTGAGTATGAACACTAGTGAGTATGAGGAATTCCAACTTACAACAGTAAATCCACAGAATGAAGGCACCACGAAATGTTTGCTTTAATATTCTCAATAAAGTTAATATAGATACTAGCGAGTAAATCCAAACAATGACGACAGCACGAAATATTTGTTGTAAAACACAAAACCACCTTGTATCAGATCTGGAAAGTATAGGATATCCAAATGTCTAACAGACGAACATTTAAGAACACAACTGCTTGAAACCACTGCTGAGTTCAGACTGAGCCATCTAGGGTATCTAAATCAGGTGTGTGCTTGTAATTAGAAAGTCACTGTTGCCTAAAGGACACTACACGGTATCCCATCTGGGCACTCCTTGGCGATGCTTGCACAAGAGGCATGTAATCCTCCGCTGGACAAAGAATTGCCAAGCTGACATCAGCATAGGTACTGATAACCTATTGAAAAGAAACCAGCCATACAGATTTGCCACTCCCGTCTATTATCAATATAAACGAATACAGCCACAGAAGTTGAAAGAAAATGTCATGAAGCCGACAATTTTGTTTACATAGTAGGCTGCCTTACCCGGTCTAGAACAATGGAGTTAGTGGCCACTGCTCTCCGCTGGGGAGGTACGGTCGTGGGCCACACCTGGGCTGGCATGTGCCCACGTGAGTGTCAATGTTGGTTGTTAGGATTCAAATCGTCAAACTGTTTTGATACATTCTCATTGGAGTCTTTTGACAACCTCATGGAGTCCAGCAATTTGAGAACGCCCAGTTTAGGGAATACGGTTTTAGTAAAAGATAAACACTGCTGTAACTTGTGATTGATATTTCCATGATTGAGTCAGTCCATAAATCAAAGCATATGTATTGTTTTGCGCTCATAGAAGTAGAAGGAAGAAGTAGAGACTAGAGGATAGATTATTGAGACAACACTACTAACATTGATATTTACATCTGTTCTCTCTGGCAAAAAACTTGGTAGGATAAAACAACAGAGCAAATAAATAGGGCTGATAGAGCTCATAAACCCTGGAAGGAAACCCATCTATATGAAGGACACACCCAATGAGAAACTACCACTGCCTTGTGGACGTTCTTGTAAGGACAAAGGCTAGGGCAATAAAGCCCGTCAGAAAATGTGGGCAGGCAGAACCCATAATCCTGGGAAAGCAATTTGCCTATGGAAGAGGAATCCAGAAAAGAATCCTCAACCATCTAAAGATGTTGGCCTAAGTAACACGGCACTAGAAAGCGGCCTCACTCACTGTAAACGTTGATCGGATAACAAGAAGAAAGAATATAATTGATGATAAATAAAATAATTATTTATCAAATATAACATGTCTCTATGTGAAGCAACTATTATTTTAACTCTCTCTCTCTCTCTCTCTCTCTCTCTCTCTCTCTCTCTCTCTCTCTCTCTCTCTCTCTCTCTCTCTCTCTCCTCTCTCTCTCTCTCTCTCTCTCTCTCTCTTTGTCCACTAATAATACAGCTTTTAGTAATACTGGTCCTACTATAAATACTAGAAAGATCATCGCACTACTGTCATTAATAAAACTTCTACATGAGCTATCTCCCTTTGTTTAAGCGTGTTGACATTCGACCTAAAGTATTCTTAGACTATATTTCGTTCGAGAAATGCATGGCACTTGATGATGATGATAATTATACTTCTTATATTGTTCTGCACCGTCTGCATACGCGCTGTTTTCGCCCAGCTAAGTCCTTTATGGAAGAGCACTGTTTGTCTCCCTGGCCTAGGTGTCAGCGACATTCTTCGTAATCCCGTTTATCTACGTGAGCAAACGCAGCTGCGCGAGAATCGGTGGCCGTTCTCGCCGCGTCCGTTACTTACAGGATATGTGAGCCGGCCGCTCAGAAAGCAACGGCAAACTACTGAGCATAATCTTGCCAAGAAATCAACAAACATCGTAAAATGCTGGTGTTGACAACGATGTCCAGTAATAGGATATGCGAAAAAAAAGTCCTTCTTGGAAGAGCGCTTTTTCTCCCAGCTAAGTCCTTCATCGAAGAGCGTATGTGTGTCTGGGGTGTGTGTATGTGGTTGGGTGGGGAACGTATGTGTGTCAGGGGATGAGTGATTGGATGGGGGATGTGTGAGTATGTGGGGGATGTGTCTCATAACATGGTAATATGCATTGTTTATGTTTACAACATTCATGTCACAATGTTTTTCCTATGTGAATGTATTATGCACTATTGATGAACGAAAGATGAGTAATTAGAAGGGCCGAATGTAAGTCGGGCCTGCGTGCCCAATTTGTTACCATTTGAAAATAAAGACCGTTCGTTCGTTCGTTCGTTCGTTCGTTTGTCTTGTGACACAGGTCATGGAGAGATACCCCCTCCCCTCGCCCTATCCCTTTGTCGACTAATGAGTTATGCATGCGCTTTGTGCTCTTTGTGCTCTAACATTTGTTCGATTCCATCCAATTCATTAGCACTTTAATTGCTTTGCAGAACACTTTTCATCGTCTCTATACAGTAAACAATCTATAAATAATGCAATGATTTAACCTAAAAATATGCTTATGAGCCATCTGAATTGGGTTTAGTATATGGAGTCGGATATTTTGTTTGAAAATCCTTGTCATTCCTAGAGTAGTCCCGGATATCCTAGAGTAATTCCGGAGTTCCAAGAGTAGTCCCAAAATTCCTATAGTATTTCCAGAGTTTATAGAGTAGCCCCCAAATTTCGAGAATTGTCCTGGTGTTGCACACGGCACTTCCTGTTGTTTGCCCTTATCAGAGAAAGCTAGCAATCTAATCTCACAGGGGAAAGTGTGATACCAAAGATTCTATAAATGATTAAATAAGAAAAGATTAATAAATGCGTATCCCTATTGCGAGATTGCGAGCCTAAGGTGGACACGGTAACTTCTCAAACAGTTCCCCTGTATCAACAATAATCTTTCTTACAGACCACTGGCTTGAAGTGTCTTTCTGCGTGAAATTATCATTTTACACGCATTAAGGCTAACTGTGCATACGATGCTAAACACATAATTGTGTACATGGATCGGCACCCGAGGACTGATGTGGCCAGTACCACATCGGTTGTGGTTCACTACATGAGACATGTCCTGGGCTGGTTCGACCTAAGAGTGAAGGTCAATTTAAAACATAAATAAATTACCGTCAATGCGAATTCGAACCCATAACCACCAGGCGGCAGGCAAACGTCTAGCCATTACTGTAACGTGACTCATGGCTACCTACCTGATCTTTTCGAACCAGATACCTGCCCTAATGATTGGGTACACTTTCTGTAACTAGACTCTCCGACTGTTCACACCCTTCTTTATTTTTTTTTTTTTTCAAATAGCACAATTTCTGAAGAGATTGGACTCGTATTTTCACATGCATTAACTTTTATTATTGCCGGCCTCTCTGTGCTGTTTAATTCATTTGTGTATTTTCTCGCCTACAGTCTGGCTTTGGTGCTACTGCTACTACTAGATCTACTGCAACCACCACATCTACTACTGCTACTATTGCTGCTGCTGCCACCACTACTGCTGCTGCTGCAGCTCTCTTTGCTGCTGCTACTACAACTATTAATAATAATACTTCTATTTCTATTACCACCACCACCACTGGTACTACTACTATAGTGTGTGTGTTTTTTTTTTTTTTGTTGCCTCAATATAAAATTGAATATCTCATTAACCAACTGAGGGAAAATGATGAGATTTAGTATATAACTTTATCATTATGTCCACCCAACAAAAAATTTTTTGTTCTGGAGATTTTACAGCAGATTTCAAAGTTAGTTGATATGCGGTATATTAATTACGACATAGAGATTACCTCCATGATTTTAACAGTATTACAGCTTCACCAAGAGATGTCCGGACATTTTTTGAAATTTTCACGTGATTTCCGTTTTGAATCAAACAGCGCGAAGATTCAGAGGTGTCTCCAAATGGGGGTTCTTTCATGAAACTTGATTATATAAATAAACTAGCTGACAAGGCCCGGCTTCTGGCGGGGATCTATCTATCTATCTATCGATCTATCGATCTATCTATCTATCTATCTATCTATCTATCTATCTATCTATCTATCTATCTATCTATCTATCTATCTATCTATCTATCTATCTATCTATCTATCTATCTATCTATCTATCTATCTATTTATCTATCTATCTATCTATGTATCTATCTATCTATCTATCTATCTATCTATCTATCTATCTATCTATCTATCTATCTATCTATCTATCTATCTATCTGCCTACCTGCCTGCCCGCCCGCCTGCCTGCCTGCCTGCCTGCTTATCTATCTATCTATCTATCTATCTATCTATCTATCTATCTATCTATCTATCTATCTATCTATCTATTATCTATCTATCTATCTATCTATCTATCTATCTATCTATCTATCTATCTATCTATCTATCTATCTATCTATCTATCTGTCTGTCTGTCTGTCTGTCTGTATGCCTGCCTGCCTGCCGACCGATATCTATCTATCTATCTATCTATCTATCTATCTATCTATCTATCTATCTATCTATCTATCTATCTATCTATCTATCTATCTATCTATCTATCTATCTATCTATCTATTATCTATCTATCTATCTATCTATCTATCTATCTATCTATCTATCTATCTATCTATCTATCTATCTGTCTGTCTGTCTGTCTGTCTGTATGCCTGCCTGCCTGCCGACCGACCTACCGACCGATATCTATCTATCTATCTATCTATCTATCTATCTATCTATCTATCTATCTATCTATCTATCTATCTATCTATCTGCCTACCTGCCTGCCTGCCTGCCGGCCGGCCAACCGACCAACCGACCGACCCACCCACCCACCCAGTCAGCCAGCCAGCCAGCCAGCCATTCACCCACCCACCTACCTTTCTGCCTACCTACCTACCTACCTACCTACCTACCTACCTTTCTGTCTGTCTGTCTGTCTGTCTGTCCGCGCAATTAAATATTGATAAAAGTTACTGGAAAAAACGCCAGGACCATGTGTTGAAAGAGGAAGAGGACTATTGGAGAAAGGATGGATTGAAGGTTGTATTTTCGATTCCGGGCCGCGTCCTTCATTTCAAGAGTGCATTTTTTTTCGGACACTCCCGAGGGTCGTCGCTGGAGCTACGGAGTTCGTACTTTGTGCGACGCTTTCCGCGCTGCGGAAAGAAACTGGGCCATATGGGATAACAACCCTGTGCAATGCAGCCGACCCTGTCCATTGTAAGCTACTTCTTTCATTGCACCCACTCCCATACGAATCCGGATACGCCTTTGTTTGTCATCTGAATTTGCAGGTCCCCATTACCGTAAACATAACTTTTTTAATTATGTGGTTGTTTCGGGATTTGATATTTAAATATTGAGCACAACCCACTACTGGCAACGCCGATCACATTCTGGTATGAACCTAAGGCCTATCCACGTCAATATGGAAGCACTATACTCGAGTTTCGCCCTCATTTGAGCTCGTCAGTAGTGCATATCCCTGACCGGATCCGGAAACAGTCCCGGATCACGCGTGTGAAGCGGGTGTGTAACCACGCGGCACACACTGGACACACCAAATTATCACAACAGAACATCACAACGCTACCCATCGTAGGCTATGCTCAAGATTGCCCAATCGCCGCGACCGACGTCCGTCAATCGATGGGACCCGAACGATCAGGACTTCTCACTGGCAAGGAACACCAGGCCTCCTAAATCCAGTGAGCAATAATCAATTGATTATGTGGTTGTTTCGGGATTTGAAATTTAAATATTGAGCACAACCCACCCCTTGCGTTGTTTTTGGACCTATCAAAGACATATTCCTTGGGTGGGGGTAAATATAAGACGGCTGGAAAAATTTCATAACGATGCAACAGACAGTTTTCAAAATAATTGATCGTGAATGAAGGCAAACAAATGTGGATATACTATAATAATATTGCCGATGCTTTTGCTGCAACTATTACAACTCAATAATCGCGTGATAAAATGGCTTCTCTTTACCTCACATCGAAAACTACCACAACTACTACAACTACAATAATAACTACAACCACTACTACTTATACTACTACTTACTATTACTACTACTACTACTACTACTACTACTACTACTACTACTACTACTACTACTACTACTACTACTACTACTACTACTACTACTACTACTACTACTACTACTACTACTACTACTACCACCACCACCACCACTACTACTACTACTACTACTACTACTACTACTACTACTACTACTACTACTACTACTACTACTACTACTACTACTACTACTACTACTATTACTACTACTACCACCAACACTCACTATTACTGTTATCATAAACTACCACTATGACTATTGCTACTATCTCAACCATTTATTTGTCCACTAATAATACAGCTTTTAGTAATACTGGTCCTACTATAAATACTAGAAAGATCAACGCAATACTGTCATTAATAAAACTTCTACATGAGCTATCTCCCTTTGTTTATAAAACTTCTACATGAGCTATCTCCCTTTGTTTAAGCGTGTCGCTATTCGACCTAAAGTATTCTTAGACTATATTTCGTTCGAGAAATGCATGGCACTTGATGATGATGATAATTATACTTCTTATATTGTTCTGCACCATCTGCACAAGCGCTGTTTTCAGACAGCTAATCTTTTATGGAAGAGCGCTTTTTGTCTCCCTGGCCTAGAATTTAGCGACATTCTTTGAAATCCCGTTTATTTACGTGAGCAAACACAGCTGCGCTAGAATCGGTAGCCGTTCTCACCGCGTCCGTTACTTACAGGATATGTGAGCTGGCCTCTCAGAAAGCAACGGCAAACTACTGAGCGTAATCTTGCCAAGAAATCAACAAACAGCGTAAAATGCTGGTCTTGACAGCGATGTCCAGTAATAGGATATGCGAAAAAAAAGTCCTTCATGGAAGAGCGCTGTTTTCTCCCAGCTAAGTCCGTTTTTGAAGAGCACTGTTTTCTCCCAGCTAGGTCCTTCATGGAAGAGCGCTGTTTTCTCCCAGAGAAGTCCTTCATGGAAGAGCGTTGTTTTCGCCCAGGCTAAGTCCTTCATGGAAGAGCGCTGTTTTCATACAGCTAAGTCCTTCAAGGAAGAACGCTGTATTCACCCAGTTAGGTCCTTCATGGAAGAGCGCTGTTTTCTCCCAGCTAGGTCCTTCATGGAAGAGCGCTGTTTTCTCCCAGAGAAGTCATTTATGGAAGAACGCTGTATTCACCCAGCTAGGTCCTTCATGGAAGAGCACTGTTTTTTCCCAGAAAAGTCATTTATGGAAGAACGCTGTTTTCACCCAGGCTAAGTCCTTCATGGAAGAGCGCTGTTTTCTAGCAGAGAAGTCCTTCATGGAAGAACGCAATATTCATCCAGCTGGGTCCTTCATGGAAGCCCCGTTGGAGTAGTGATTATACACTAGTCTGCCAGTGTGTCTCCGTGGCAGGGTGGATACGCCGCTGGCCTCGCGCTCCGAAGGTTATGGGTTGGATTCTGCGCCACAATATTCGGTTGACGAGTGCAATATTCTCGGAGACTGCCAGGGGTCTTCACTGGAGCTACATAATTTTGCTTTGTGCTTCGCTGTCGGCAGGCTGCCCTGTGGAAATATACCTAGCTATGTGGGATAAAACCCGGTGCAATGAAGTCGATCCTCCTGACTTTAAAATCATTTTGTAATCGCATGCCCGCCCAGTGTTTATGGGTTGGCTCCTCGTCGGGGTGGACTAAAATTGGTGTTTTTTGTAACCTTGAGCTGGGCTGCTAGGTCTAACAAGCCTAAAATATTACAAGAGAATGCCTTGGAAAGTAAAAGCGACTGGCGTGATACCGTTCGTATCCCCAAGCGTGTGCCGATTGGTCTACAACATAAGGACTGTTTACGTTCAGCTTCACTATATATGTGACTTTCCTTGTTTATCTGGTGGTGAATTTATGGATTTGGTGTGATGGGAGCCGGGGTGGGGGATGGGGTGGGGGATGGTAGTGAGATGGATACCTAGATGGTTTGATCACAATGCGCGGCCGGGACGGGAACAGAGACCTGATCCAAGACGCTGGTGATAATGTGAAATGGAGAATTATGAATTTTCACGCTTATCTGCAAACACATGCTGATGATGATTTGTGTGATACTCGAGTCACTGACTATATTAACATGCAACCTCCTGACTGATTGACTATCTTGACAACTCATGTCACCTTGACACCAGGAGGGCAGTAATGTCTTCAGTGAACTACATGTGTAAGCTGCCACGTACCAAATATCAAATCTGAATTGAAAAATCCTAGTCAACTTCTTCCTTTGTTTAAATGTGTCGCCAGGGCTGGATTAACAATCAAAACAAATTAAACTCTTGCGTGGGGCATCAGGGAAAAGGGGGCAGCGCCTTAGAAACGAGAAAGTGCTTGATTTACCTATGTGCCGTCATCATCACGTAGACGATGTTTGTAGAACATCTCTCGCATCACGTTCTGTTGACAGGTTTCTTGATCTCTGACCATTTCTCCAGCCCCATGTGTCCGCGTGTGAGAGGGTCTAAATGATGTATGAATGTGTGTATCTAGGTGTATATGTATGTATTTATACAGGTGTCAGTGTATATGTGTGTGTATGTGTGTGTGTGTGTGTGTGTCTCTGCCTGTTTCAAAACATGGTAATGTGCATTATTTATGTTCACAGCATTCATTTAATACGTTTTTTTTTTTTTGCGTGTGAATATATCATGCTCGATGGATAATTGATGTTCGAAAGATGAGTGGTTGAAGTGTCGCAAGTTAGACGGGCCTGCGTGCCCATTTTGTGACCCTTTGAAAATGTTTCATTCGCTCGCTCGTTAGTTCTATTTTTCGTTCCTTTGTTCGTTCGTGCGCAAAGTGTCTACAATGTCATGTGTCTATCTTCTAGCTAGATGATCGACCGCTGCCTAAGGTGTTCAAGGAACTACGCTTTCCACCACTGTTCTGAAGAATTCATTTTGGCGTTCAATAAGGCTTTAATGTCCGAGATATGTTGCTGTTTACTATGACCCTTACGTTTCTTTCGTTGTTCAGATCTGGTAGAGTGTCGGCGTTTATTTATTGTTTGCTTTATTTCTTGTTGCGCGATATTATATAAACTTCAATGTAGCATTTAAGGCCAATATCAGAATATTAAGAGAGGTGTGAGACAGGGATGTGTAATGTCTCCAGATCTGTTTTCCCTATACAGTGAAAGTATTTTCAGAAATATTGAAGATATGGAAGGAATCAACATTGGGGGACGATGCATTAATAACATTAGATAATCAGATGATACAGTCTTGATTGCAGACAATGAACAGGATCTGCAACATTTAATAGATGCGATTGTTACTAACAGTGAACAACGAGGGTTAGAATTAAATTGTAAAAAGACACAGATTATGGTCGTCACTAGGAAGAACGAAATACCACAATGTAATATACCAGTAAATGGGAATATTCTTCAATAAGTGAATAGGTACAATTATCTCGGAACAGTAATAACATCTTATGGGAGATGCCTTGAAGAGATTAGAAGAAGAATCGCCATGGCAAAAGTAGCCTTTAGCAAGATGAAAAACATACTGACCAATAAAAAGATTGCACGATTTATTGCCTGGCATATTTCTCTGCATCTCGTCAGGTACATACTGCAGAAATCACACAACTTACGTGAATTAACTAGATAAATCCTTCAAGTAGAAATATACACATATTCGCACAGTAATGTCAATTATCTACCACGGTAATTTTAAGCTGACTAACATGTCTTTCTGTTTACACAAATCTGGCTTGAGTTGATTGATCATAATTGCTTCTGCAAACTTTAACAAGCGAGTATTTTGTGTGTTAAACAACACGCGAAAGGCAGTGTCTATGTCCACCACATGGCCGCTTTCGATGCAGATGGGAATTCCCCACCGGTTGAGAATCACTGTTCTAGAACATTTACTGGTATCAATTTTAGACTTGATCGGCCTTTGAACCCAAGTAATTTTTTTTTAAATCTCCTCAATGGGTATTAGAGTCCATGATCACCGAACCGAGAGGCTAGTGACCTAGCTAGTGTGCTACCTACCGCGGCTCTACATAGTGGTTGAGTGTTAGATGTTTTCTGGACATATTCAGTGCGGGCAGCGGCTGCTTCGATGGGATCTGGTAGCTTCCCTTAATCATGTCGTGCCCAGGAGTGTCATAACATTGGAGTCTTAAAATATGGTTTGAAAGGCAAGAGTGTCGAATTCATTGCACCAGGGTTTATCCCATATAGCTCTGTCTCTGTCCTTAGGTCGGCCCACGTGGAGGTTGTGTTTACTTGTGTAGTCTGCGGGTCATCGGCAGGCTACTAACTGTCACTTTTTACCCCTCCTAGAGAGGCTAGCCGATCCTAACCGTGCTCTAGTATTGATAAAGTATTTATGCTATTTTTTTTTTAAATTTGCATATCCTTTTTTTGTTTGTTTTTTGTTACAGGACATCACTGTCAACACCAGCATTTTACTGCTGTTGATGGTGTCTTGACAAGTTTACGTTCAGTAGTTTGCCATTGTTTTTTGAACGACCAGCTCCCATATCAATTCATTAGAACGCAGCGCAACGCGGTCTGTTGCCAAATGGCGCACAGCTGTATTTCAAACACAGGCAAACGGGCTTACGAATCGCGTCCGAAAATCCTTAGCCACGGAGACGGCAAATCCTAGCTAATTACGTCTTGAATTACTTGCTGAAACGTGAAGCGTTGCCTGATTGTAGCAGTCACACATTTATATAGCCTCTGTTTTGATAGCTATGCATTACGTGTAACTTAATGTGTATTTCTAAAGCCACCTTGCTGATACATTCCCTACCGCGTTGATGTTTCATTTTATGTCGCACAATATAAGAAAACATGGACTGTGAGCTTCTCAGCAAAACCCTTCACTGGGTGTCAAAACACTTACAATCTAAGATTGATTGGTTGATTGAGGAATCCTTTGGAAGACTGATTCTTAGTATCGAGGCATTGGTGTGTAGGTTGCTTGAGCCGTGATATAGACTCACATGTATTCGAAGCGAGGTTGGTGTAGACACTTTCCTCCCGATCCGATACAAGAGTACAACCTCCACGTGTTTCAGAATTATCATTCCTCTTTCTGATTTAGAAACCAGCCTAGTGTAACTACAACACGGATTGGCTGTAAGTAGACAATTCAGAAACCAGCATAGTGTAACTACAACACGTATTGGCTGTAAGTAAACAATTCAGAAAATAGCATAGTGTAACTACAACATGTATTGGCTGTAAGTAGACAATTCAGAAACCAGCTTAGTGTAACTATAATACGGATTGGCTGTAAGTAGACAATTCAGAAACCAGCATAGTGTAACTACAACACGTATTGGCTGTAAGTAAACAATTCAGAAAATAGCATAGTGTAACTACAACATGTATTGGCTGTAAGTAGACAATTCAGAAACCAGCTTAGTGTAACTATAATACGGATTGGCTGTAAGTAGACAATTCAGAAACCAGCTTAGTGTAACTATAACACGGATTGACTGTAAGTAGACAAGTCAAATGAAAATTGTGTACGCGTATTGGGTATGTGGTGTTAGACCCATAATGTTATTGACCAATGGGAACTTGCTGGACACTGTGGTCAGTATCACGCTAGCCGCATTTACTTTCCAAAACATATTGTTGTATACGTTTTAGACTGGGTCACTTTAAACAATGTTATTCAACTCCGATGCGAATAAAACCTTTACCACTAGGCAGACAAGAGAGCGTGTATCTACAACGCCTCGGCGGCTCCCTTAGCCTCAAGTGGACTGGCTGAAAGTATACCTAGGTTGTCAATGTTTCCTACAGGGGTTTCGTTTCACCTGTATCCGTGTAAAGTAACCAAGCATGTTGGACAAAGGGAGTTAATCCAGGATAAACCAAGTACATTTGTCGGTAGTCACCCTTTCTTCAACAATCGTGTCAATATAAGCTACACAACTGGAGAGGGAGGATTCCTCTGAAACATGAAGACGGACAATGGTAAGGTTAAATATCGGCGTTAAAGAAATGATCTGCTGAGGGTTGTGTTTTATTCAGTGATAAAACAGATGAGGTTAAAAATGATGATAGATGTACAGTAAAACCTCGCTTTTCGTAGATAATGCGTCCGAAAACAATCGATGAAATCCGAAACCAACGAAAACCGAGGCAATTATTTCCATATGAATCAATGTAAATCCAATAAACTCTAAGAACTCTTCACAATACATACCAAAACACATTTTATAGGGAATACATATAGTGTTTAATACTATTTTTCGGCTCGAAAGTTGTCCGATATCGCACCTCTGCCGTGCCTGGTAACACTGTGTATGCCAGTGCATCTCTTGAATTTTTCATATCATCCTCTGCTGGCCTTAAAATCATTAAGTACATTAGCACTCATCCCAGGCATTTTCATAATGAGATCGGCATACAGCAGTCTGGCTTTTTCACAAATGATTGCTTCCGAAATAGAATCGCCATGTAACTGGTTTTGCTTTTTCCAAATTAATGATAACTGTTCGACATTTTCAATTGTTTTCCATCTATGTATCGTTAACACATTCATACCTTTCGCTACATTAGCCTAGTTTATTTCTGAATCTTTCGCCACACTGGAACTTATTGTGGATACCGTACAAGCGGCCGATTTCAACAATCTTAATGCCGCTTTCGATGTTATTATTAGCAAGTGACGCTCACACAACGAAAATCAACGCCAACCTGCGCAGAAGAACCCGTGGGTCCCTTTGTTGTTGCAAAATTAGAGCGAAGTTATGTGGACACACCGTCGAAACTCGAGGCAACCGACGAAAACCGAGATACATTTTTCGTGGAAAAAAGCGACGAAAACTGAACCGGACGATAACCGAAGGCGACGAAAACCGAAGTTTTACTGTAATTGCAATATAATTCAACAGAAGTCTTAATATCAGAAACACACCAGTAATGGCAATTACAGTGGAACAAATGTATTCCAAAACGCAACATCAAAGTAAATAGAATTAGTTTATTAAGCCAATGTGTTCAGTAGTTTGGTAGACTGTTAACAGCAGATGGTTAAATGTAGAATAAATCATACAAAAGTCACATTTCTCTAGATTACGAATATTGTATGTAATATATCTTTGTCAACAGAGTTGAGACAGGGTGTTTTCTTAAGAGTTATGTCGAGTAAATCCTGATGTAAGGAAGTGAATCATGGACAATCAGTGGAATAGGGAGGAATTATGTGAAAGATGCAGATATGTTGTTTTACAGAAGAAAGGAGAGATCCCTAAGGGCAGAGAACAGTTTTAACGAAGATATCGTGACAGAAGTTAACTCGCAAATAGACCTGGTTACTCGTATCGAAAGAAGAGATTTCTTCGCGCTTTATCATGGAAAAGAGAAAGAGAACGCGGAGGAGAAAAATACAGAAGATGCTGGGCAGTTTGACCTCATAGTATGCATAAATATCTGCATCAGAAATTATAGGCAGTTGGCGAGATTGAATGCTGTAAACAGACGTCATAACCAACAACACACGGAGATTAGTGCAGGCAGGGTTTCGTAGTTTCAAAGTCCTTGTTTACGTCCTACAGCTGACCAAACACCGACTCCAGCTTCGAGAGGTCGTCCTCAAGACGTGCTGCATCAATCGTATCTGGCTGGCAGAGTAAGATTCAAACAATGAAGACGAGGTAATTCTAATATGGACGTCATCCTGACGTCGGACGTGGCTGTCGAAAGTAGTAGATGCTGACGCCTTGCTGAAGTCGGGTGTGTCTGTCGGTAGTGGCATAAATGACAGCTTTGCTGATGCTATATTGAAGCTGGAAGTGTGTGTGGGTTGTCACAAATACAGCAACTTCGTCGATGCCGTGGTGTAGTCGGATGCGTATGGTAAGTGGTAAATACAAACACGTCGCTCATGCCATGCTGAACTCGGACTCGTCTGTTGACTGTTGCAGGTGTTTCTTAGACTTGTTGCGCTCGCTAATTTTGAACTCAAGAACAGTCCATAAACATGCCACTACTTCTAGAGGACCGAACTGATTTCATGCCACTACTTCTAGAGGACCGAACTGATTTCATGCCACTACTTCTAGAGGACCGAACTGATTTCATGCCACTACTTCTAGAGGACCGAACTGATTTCATGCCACTACTTCTAGAGGACCGAACTGATTTCATGCCACTACTTCTAGTGGACCAAACTGATTTTTGCTTGTGGATTAGCTTTCCCTATTACCACAGTATTGATTGCAGACAATCAGAAAGATCTGAAACATTTAGTAGATGCGGTTGCTAAACACACTGAAAACCTAGGGTTAGAATTAAATTGTAAGAAGACAATTATGGTATTCACTAGGAAAGAGGACATATCACAATGTCATTTACAAGTACATGGGATTATTCTTAAGCAATTTAATAGGTACAATTCTCCGTAAACAGTCATAACATCTAATGAGAGGGCCTTGAAGAAATTAGAACAAGAATCGTCATGGTAAAGGTAGCCGTTAGCAAGATGGAAAATATACTGACCAATAAAATGATGTCATTTGGAACGAGAAAAAGGGTGCTCAGGGCTCAGGTGTTACATTGAACCTGTGATTTTGCATGGATGTGAAGCGTGAACAATAAGAAAACAGGCCGAAAAACACCTGATGGTTTCTGAGGAAAATGCAAAGAATATCAAGACCAGACAGAATAACCAACGATCGAGTCCCACAAGATAGAAAGGAAAATCGTACACTGATTATCGAAATTAGACGTTGACAGTTAACATGTTTTCTTAGGGTCACGTTATGAGAAGAAATAAAGTGGAGAACTTGGTGACAACTGGCAAGATAAGAGAACAAGGGGAAGGCAGAGCAGTAAATACCTGTATGGCTTGACCACATGACATAGTCGAGACAGAAACACTGAGCAGACTCTAGTGATCGAGTGAGATGGCGAAACATAACCGCCTATGCTTATCGCCATGACACATGATGATGATTACTACTGTCTCTGGCCATCAGACGAACCCACTCCGACTTCGCAGGTACTTGTAATTTACGCCATTTAGTCAAGGACAAGAAGTCAACAATTTAGTCCAGCTTACCGGTGTAGGATTTGAACCAGCTACCTCAGCAAATACCACACCGGTTGTTTCAGAAGGAGCTCTCTTATCAGTCTCACATATGGCAGATTAGACTTATGCGATACTGATGAAGGATGTCCGAGGAAAGTAGCAAATATGGCAGCATCGCTGATGTCGTGCTGTAGTCGGATGCGTGTGGTAAGTAGTAGCTATGGCAGCTTCGCCAACTCCGAGCAGTGATATAATGTGTCCAGGACTTATCAGATACAGTAGCTTCACTGATGCCTTCCTGAAAATGGATATGCCAACCAGCAGTTGTAGACATAGAAACTTCGATGATTCCATATTCTAGTTGTATGTGTCTGTCCACATCTGCAGTTATAGCAGATTCTCTGAAAAGGGAAATACATTAAACTGAATTTCAGAGTGATCAAGAGGGCAAATTATAATAGTTAAAATACGATATTTATTTATAGAAATGTAAATAGTGTTAGTAGTAGTAGTAGTAGTAGTAGTAGTAGTAGTAGTAGTAGTAGTAGTAGTAGTAGTAGTAGTAGTAGTAGTTGTAGCAGTAGTAGTAGTAGTAGTAGTAGTAGTAGTAGTAGTAATAGTAGTAGTCGTAGTAGTAGTAGTAGTAGTAGTAGTAGTATTAGTAGGAGTAGGAGTAGTAGTAGTAGTAGTAGTAGTAATAATAATAGTAGTAGTAGTAGTAGTAGTAGTAGTAGTAGTAGTAGTAGTAGTAGTAGTAGTAGTAGTAGTTGTAGTAGTAGTAGTAGTAGTTGTTGTTGTTGCTGTATAATAGTACATTCGTAGTAGTAGTAGTAGTAGTAGTAGTAGTAGTAGTAGTAGTAGTAGTAGTAGTAGTAGTAGCAGCAGCAGTAGTAGTAGTAGTAGTAGTAGTAGTAGTAGTAGTAGTAGTAGTAGTAGTAGTAGTAGGAGGAGGAGGAGAAGTAGTAGTAGTAGGAGTAGTAGTAGTAGTAGTAGTAGTAGTAGTAGTAGTAGTAGTAGTAGTAGTAGTAGTAGTAGTAGTAGTAGTAGTAGTAGTAGTAGTAGTAGAAGAAGAAGTAGGAGGAGGAGGAGAAGTAGTAGTAGTAGTAGTAGTAGTAGTAGTAGTAGTAGTAGTAGTAGTAGTAGTAGTAGTAGTAGTTGTAGTTGTAGTAGTAGTAGGAGGAGGAGGAGGAGGAGTAGCAGCAGTAGTAGTAGTAGTAGTAGTAGTAGTAGTAGTAGTAGTAGTAGTAGTAGTAGTAGTAGTAGTAGTAGTAGTAGTAGTAGTAGTTGGAGGAGGAGTAGTAGTAGCAGTCGTAGTAGTAGTAGTAGTAGTAGTAGTAGTAGTAGTAGTAGTAGTAGTAGTAGTAGGAGGAGGAGGAGGAGTAGTAGTAGTAGTAGTAGTAGTAGTAGTAGTAGTAGTAGTAGTAGTAGTAGTAGTAGTAGTAGTAGTAGTAGTAATAGTAGTAGTAGTAGTAGTAGTAGTAGTAGTAGTAGTAGTAGTAGTAGTAGTAGTAGTAGTAGTAGTAGTAGTAGTATTAGTAGTAGTAGTAGTAGTAGTTGTTGTTGTTGTTGTTGTTGTTGTTGTTGTTGGGAGAGAGCTGGGCAGGTACAACATCGACATTGCAGCCTTGAGCGAGACACGACTTGCAGAAGAAGGCCAAATCTGTGAAAGAGGTGCCGGCAACACATTTTTCTGGAGTGGAAGGAAAAGCGAGGAAAGACGCCAATCCGGTGTGGGATTTGCCATTAAGTCGGCCCTGATCGGCAAATTAGCTGGATTTCCAAAGGCTATAAACGACAGGCTCATGACCATTAAGTTGCCCCTGGTGAAAGGAAGCATGCAACCATTGTGAGTGTCTACGCACCAACTATGACCAAAGAAGATGATGTCAAGAACAAGTTCTATGAGGACCTGCACAATGTATTAACATCTGTTCGCAAAGGAGACAAACTTATACTCCTTGGGGATTTCAATGCCAGAGTAGGCACGGACGCCACCTCTTGGAGAGGCATTATTGGAAAGCATGGAGTCGGAAATTGTAACAGCAATGGACTCCTCCTCCTTCAGACATGTGCCGAACATGATCTCCTGATTACGAACACAATTTTCCGTCTCCCCATGAGAAATAGGACATTGTGGGTGCACCCTCGCTCGAAACACTGGCACCTCATTGACTATGTCATAGTCAGGAAGAGTGACAGACAAGACGTTCGAGTGACAAAACCCATGTCTGGTGCCGAATGTTAGACAGATCATCGTCTCATTGTCTCGAAAATAAACATTCACATCAGGCCACGAAGGCGTCCCCAAGGGGTGAAAATGCAAAAAAAAGCTAAATGTCACCCGCCTAAACAGCAAGAAAATGCAGCAGTCGTTTGAAAATATGCTGGAAGACCGCCTCAAACCCAATGCTGCAGCTAAACAGGATACAGAAACAGAATGGAGAGCCCTAAAGGACATAATTTACACCACTGCTATGGAAATCCTGGGTCCAGACCCCCGAAAGCATAAAGACTGGTTTGATGAAAATTCCGAAGACATCAACCAATTGCTGGCCGAGAAATATCTTCTACTCAAGGCACATTTGAATGACCCAAAGTCAACATAAAAAAAGATGCCTTCAAGAACATTCAGAGAGCAGTGCAGCAGAAACTTCGGCACATGCGGGACTCCTGGCTAAGCAGCAAAGCTGATGAAATTCAGGGCTTTGCTGACAGACATGATATGAAAAACTTCTACGACTCACTGAAAGCGATTGATAGTCCTACATCGCCAGGCATAATTCCCCTCCTCAGTGCAGATGGGGGAAAATTGGTCACTGATAAGACAGAAATCCTTCAACGCTGGGCAGAGCATTTCAGCCTTCCTCAAGTTCCCACCAATGAGACACTTGATGACCTGCCAACCATAGTGGAAGTCAACAAAGCCATCCAGCAACTCTCCAGCGACAAGGCACCTGGTCCTGACTCCATCGCAGCAGAGATATACAAGGCAGGTGGGCCGGTCCTAACAGAGCAGCTTCACCAAGTCTTTACAAACATATGGGTGAACGAGACCATGCCACAAGATTTCAAAGACGCATCAATAGTCCACCTTTACAAACGAAAAGGAAACCGCCAATCCTGTGACAACCACCGAGACATCACCTTGCTTTCAATTGCAGGGAAGATACTCGCCAGAATTCTTCTCAATCGCCTCACAGCCCATCTCGATCAAGGTCTTCTTCCTGAGAGTCAATGTTGCTTCAGAAAAGAACGTGGAACTGATGACATGATTTTCGCTGCAAGGCAACTGCAAGAGAAATGTCAGGAACAGAACTGCGAAATGTTCTCCACCTTCATTGACCTTACCAAGGCTTTTGATACAGTCAGCAGAGAAGGACTGTGGAAGATTATGGCAAAATATTTCTGTCCACGAAAGTTTGTCCAAAAAGTGCGGCTATTTCATGATGGCATGCAGGCAAGAGTACAGGAAAATGGTGAACTGTCTGAACCCTTTCCTGTCACCAATGGAGTGAAGCTAGGATGTGTCCTGGCACCAACACTGTTCAGCCTCATGTTTTCAGACATGTTGATGAATGCCTTCGAGAACGACGACATTGGAATAGACATCAACTACCGTATGGATGGAAAGTTATTCAATCTCAGAAGGCTGAAATCTAAAACCAAAATTAACAGCGACTCTGTCAGAGAGCTCCTGTTTGCTGATGATTGCGCTCTATACGCCAACTCAGAGGCGGACATGCAACATAATGTTTCAGCTTTCTCACATGCCTGTGCCAACTTTGGGCTCAATATCAACTTGGAGAAGACTGTAGTTATGTACCAGCCAGCTCCAGGGAATAATCACACTGTGCCGAATATCAAAGTGAATGATCATAGACTAAGTGTTGTGGACAAATTCACCTATCTTAGCAGCACTGTGTCACAAGCTGCCACAATTGATGACGAAGTGAATGTAAGAATCTCCAAAGCCAGTGCGGCCTTTGCCAGACTGTACAAGAATGTATAGGACAGAACTAGAATAAGCCTGCAAACAAAGCTAAAAGTCTACAAAGCAGTTGTATTATCCACACTGCTATATGCTAGTGAAACCTGGACTGTTTATCAGCGACACGCTGGGAAATTAAACAACTTCCACACAGTCTGCCTAAGGAAGCTACTGAAGATTAAATGGCAAGACAAAATTCCAGACACTGAAGTCCTAGAAATAACGTCCATGCCCAGTATCCATACTCTACTGATGAAGAATCAGATTCGCTGGGCTGGTCACTTGACTCGCATGCCAGATCACAGGCTCCCTAAACGAATTTTTTACAGCGAACTGCGTTGTGGTAAACGCTCCCAATGTGGCCAGAGGAAACGCTTTAAAGACACTCTGAAAATCTCACTGAATGCTTTTGGAATTCATCATGACACCTGGGAGGCTGCAGCCAGAGACCGAAATTTGTGGCGTGCATCATTACGCAAGTGTGCAGTCATATGTGAGGCAACCAGGACTGCAAGAGCTGTGAAGAAAAGGCAGGTCAGAAAAACCAGTGCAGGAAATCCTCCTCCAGAAACGTCAAGCATTCTTTGCCCACATTTTCAAAGAACATTTCGAGCCAAAATAGGCCTTATCAGCCATCTTAGAAGCCACGGCTCCATACCTTCAACTCCACTGGATGAAATGAATGGTCATCATCATTCTTGATGGACAAACAACAACAGTGAGAGTTGGTGGTAGTAGTAGTAGTAGTAGTAGTAGTAGTAGTAGTAGTAGTAGTAGTAGTAGTAGTAGTAGTAGTAGTAGTAGTAGTAGTAGTAGTAGTAGTAGTAAGTAGTAGTATAAGTAGTAGTGGTGGTTGTAGTTATTATTGTAGTTGTAGTAGTTGAGGTAGTTTTCGATGTGAGGTAAAGAGAAGCCATTTTGTCACGCGATTATTGAGTAGTAATAGTTGCAGCAAGAGAAGAGGCAATATTATTAGTAGTAGTACTAGTGGTGGTGGTGGTAATAGAAATAGATGTTTATCTAATAGTAGGGCCACCTATGGAATTGATTGAACAGGAGCGACGTTTAAGGGAGGTAGGGGGGGGGGGCGTTAGTGGGATGGATCCCTGAATGGCTTGGTTACATTGCGTTGGGAGGGTAATGCGATGACTACTTAGATGGCTTGATCACATTTCGTGGTCGGAACGGGAACAGAGACCTAATCCAAGACGCTGGTGATAATGTGAAATCTGGAACCATGGTTGTGCACGCTCATGTGCAAACACATGATGATTTGTGTGATACTCGAGTCACTGACTATATTAACATGTAACCTCTTATCTGACTATCTTGACAACTCATGTTACCTTGACACCTGGAGGGCAGTAATGTCTTCAGTGAACTACATGTGTAAACTGCCACGGACCAAATATCACACCAGATTTGAAAAATCCTAGTCAAATTCTTCCTTTGTTTAAATGTGAACCTAGGGCAGGATTAACGATCAAAACAAAATAAATTCGTGCGTGGGGCATCAGGGAAACGTGGGGAGCGTCATTTAAATGTGAAACTGCTTGATTGGCCATGTTCCATCAACATCAGCAGGTAGACCGACGGTGGTTTGTAGAACATCCCTGGCACCAAAGTCTGCCGAATGGTTTCTTGATCTCTGACCATTTCTCCCACCTTGCCTGTCCGAGTTGAGAGTGTATAAATGCTGTATGAATGTGTGGTTCTATGTATATATGTATGTATTCATGTATGTGTGAGTGTATGTGAGTGTATTTGTCTGTCTGCCTGTCTCATAACATGGCAATATGCATTATGTTCACATCATTAATTTGATTCGGTTGTTTTCTGTGTGAAAATAACATTCACAATAGAAAATAATTTATGTTCAACAGATGAGTGGTTGAAAGTGTTGAATGTAAGACGGGCCTGCGTGCCCAATTTGTGAGCCTTTGAAAATAATAATTCCATCGCTTGCTCGCTTGCTCGCTCGCTCGTTCGTTCCTTCCTCCGATCGTTCATTCGTTAGTCTGTGCGCAAGGTGTCTTCAATGTCATGTTTCTATCTTCGAGATGATCGACCTCTGCCTGTTTGTTCCAGGAACCATGCCTTCCACCAGTGTTCTGCCCAATCCACTGTGGCCTTTAATAAGGCTTTAGTTTGCCAGACAGGATGCTGTCTATGGTCTGGATTCCTTCGCTGGTCGCATCTTGTAGACTGTCGGTGTCTATTGTTTTATTTCTTACTGCACGATTGTATACAGACTTGCAGTAACATTTAAGCTCAAAAGCCCCAGTTTTCATCTTTAGAGATCGCCAAATGTTCCATGACTCACATATAACGGTACATTTTGAGAGATTGATAAAATCATCATCATCAAGTGCCTTGTCGGCTGGTGTAGGCGTTGGTGACTCTCCACAGATCTCGGTCTTTGGTTTTCTGGATCAACTTCATCGTCTCAATCCACCCATCATCATTTCTCTTGGTTTGCCTCTGCCTCTCTTCCCCTAGATCTTTCCGGTTGTCACGATGTTCTCCGATGCATCATATCTCATCACATGACAAAAACCAAAAAGTTGTCTGCCTCTTTCTTATTGTTGTATATGATGTTCTAGTTTCATTATCTTCTTTCAGACAGTTGTTGTTAGTTACTTTGGCATTCCAAGGAATTCGCAACATTCGTCTCAAGAACCACATCTCTGTTGCTTCCAGTCTCTTCCTAATTTGTTCATTTACATTTAAAGATGCACAGCCATACAATAAAACAGGTACCATATAGCACTTTAGATCTCTCTTTCTTACATTCAATGATAGTGACTTATTGCAAAATATAGTTTTAATTTTCTGAAATCTAGCCTTTGCTTGCCATATTCTACTCCTAATCTATGTTGTGCATCTTTCGTCTGATGTTATAAATGCCCCTAGGTATTTAAAACTATCCACTTGGTGAAGAATTTTCCCTTCTTTCTCTATTACACATGTGGGTGTCACCTTTTTCTTTGATATCACCATTGTTACTATTTTCTTTATATTAAAGGAGAGTTCTTTATTTGCACTATCTGTTACTACAATGTCCAACAATTCTTGTAGATCTTTTGCATTATCCGCCATCAACACTATGTCATCAGCATCGGAGTTATGTGGTCACGTGACGCGCCCAGGTAAAAGCCGGAAAGGTTGCGATAAGGACAGAAGGAGCTGGGCGTGAGACAAGGAGGTAGTGTTTGTGGAAGTTCTGTGTTTCGAAGGCATTTTTGCGAAGATGACAGTTATGTAAGTGCAGTTAACTGTGAAAGAGGGTCGGTGGTCAAGTCAAGACAGTCTATGAGAGAAGAGGCAGTGTACTGAAGTAACCGACGGCCGATGGCCCAGTACATGTTTGATCGGCTGGGGCGAGAGAGCTGACCTCGTTTTCTGAACACTGTGAATGACGGCGAGAGAAATACGCCTTTACACGGTGGGTACTTGCTTAATGTAAGTAACTATTAACAGTTAGCAGTAAATTGTATGTTCTGGAATGTGCAACAATAGCAAAGACTAAACGACGATCAGTGTTATCATGTATGCACTATTGCTAGACAGTTGGTGGGATGGTCATGCCCAGAACGCTGAAAGGCAAGATGCTGGCGGGGTTATGATGGCGACCACGGTAAGGACTGTGATGCAATAAAGCTTTCGTGTGCTCTGAGGACGCGTTGTGGACTTGTGTTGTGTGCACGAAAGAATCGTACAGAGAGTAAGCGAGCCTGTTGTGATATTTCTAAAGTCTTCTAAATCCTAGACACAAAACCAAGAGGTCGGACATGATGGGTGAGTTCCGGCTCTTGGCACTTGGGGGTCTTAGGTCCGTGTGAGTTATCCCAGATACGATCAAGGGAGAATGTTTCATCAGTACAGTGTTGAATAGAGAACAGTTCGAAAGAATCGAGTAAGATAATGATCTGGAAGTAATAAAGAAGTAGAAAGTGAACACCAAGTGTGGAGAACAAAGAGTGACATTGTTCAAGGTCAACAAAATGACGACCATCGACGACAACATAGTAATCTCAAGTCTCAGCCTAACATCAAGTTAGATTAACTGTGTATCGTATTACGTCTGTGTGCAGTGGCAAAGAACATATCAAGGAACTTTAATTTAAGATTTCAGCTATCGATTCAAGAAAGGAGATTATGGCACTCAGCCACATAAACCACCATTCTAGAGCCGTGTTCATGTGTTTCACGCACTATAGTTCTCCAAAGAACTAATCTCAGTGTCAGATTAAAGAATATTTTTCAGATCCAAGTTTCCAGTACCATGAGTAGTATGCTTGGCACTATCAACACCACTTTTTGAGGATCACCATTTTCAAGACCAAACTCCTACTGATTCCTGATTAACCAGGAATGCAGCGAAGCTGATCCATATCATCTTTTGAAGAATCCTGAAGTGGAGCGAAGCATCTGGACCAAGCCACCAAGGACACCGGAGCTGAATTTATACAGGTTAAGCTATTTTCACTTGATTTGTATATGTGTCCAGCTTAGTATTTCAGAGTCAACAGGCACCCTTCCATCAATATGTTTACTCACCCTCATCATTAGTGGGAGGTTGGAGGGCTACTTTTGTGGTTATTGCATCATCACCCAAAAGTACGTTCCGTTTGGTTAGCATTCGAAATTGAATTAGAATTCAAGTAAATTTTCGACTGCTAGCGAGAAATTTGTCTTGATTTGTAACCTAGTCCAATATTTGTTGTTCTTTAATGTCATTAATGTATCTATTATTTGTGATTATTTTGTCCACAGGTGTTATGTCATTTAGCTAAAACTTCTGATAGGTGTTATTGTTGTCCAGTATTGTTAGTATTCTTGTTGAACAGTATTACACCAAGTTCATCACAGTCAGCTTCACCAGAGCGTGATCAACAGCGACACTGACTGAAAGAGATTCTTGCTATTAAGATTCTTTACCATTGGCATCACAGATACTATTATCTGAAGACACTGATACTGATACTGTCTGCAATTATTGTACATTGTTTTAGCTACAGGTTATTGACACATATATAGTAGACAGGTACTCAACCACAGCATGTCTACATTGGCAGACTTTATTGCACTTGGCGAGAAATTCTTTTTAACAGGCCTGGAACTTTTGACATGGGAAGAAAACAAACTCTTAGAATTTCGAAGTCAGTTAAGAGAGGATAGAGCAGCAGCTAAAGAACTTAGAGAAGCACAACACGCAGCAGCTAAAGAACTTAAACAACTTTAACTACAGAATTTAGAACCACAATACGCAGCAGATAGAGAGCTTAGACAGACACAAGAAAGACAAAAAGATAAAGAACTAGCTCTAGAAAGACAAAAGTTAGATCTCGAAGCAAAACGACTACAGTTTGAAATAGATAAGTGAAATTTTGAAAACAGAGAGAATAACGTTACCAGTAGCACAAAGAAATAACAAAAAACCAATAAAATGTTATCTTTGTCATAGTTTTGGACATGAAGTCAAGAATTCTAGATTGAAACAAATGATGAAAGAAGCTAAAAGAACAGATGTCAAACTTAGTACAAATGAAGAACATAACCAAACCACAAGCAAATTGTCTACAACTACAAACCAAAATAACAGACAACAGATTGATAAACCTGTAAATAGTCAAGGAGTACCTCCACAACAGACAAATACGAACAACATGTGCAGTGCAACTCTGAAAGTCCATAAAGCAAGTGTCAACGGCATATCAACCACATGCATAAGAAACACTGGAGCATCGATAGTGGGAGTAAACCAAAGTTTTGTTAGAAGCAAAGACTACACAAGTAATACAGTAACTTGTCGAACATTCGGTGGAACACTCGAAAAGTATGACACAGCATGGATCGAAATCGACAGCCCATACTATACTGGCAGAATACAAGCAGCAATGCTACCAAACCCGTACGCTGGACTAATGCTAGGTAACATACCTGGAATAAAGGAGTGTACCCAAGAAGATATCCAAGCATGGGAATTAAAAAACAATGTAACAAATAGCCAAAAAAAGAACAATGCATAAGAAAAATAAAGAACAAGATAAAGTAGTCATACTGCAGAATAACCAGAGTGACACTAAACAGGTAGCAAACAAGCAGAACTATAACTTAGCAAAACAGCAAAGAGACGATGAAACGTTACAAACATATTTTCAGCGAGTAAACCAACCATCTAAAATAGAAATAGGGGGTAGATGGAAATTTAAAGTAGAAGAAAATATCCTCATGAGAATATAAAAGAAATATCCAACGTGTATTTCACAAATAGTGCTACCAGTGCGACACCGCAGCGAGGCACTCCACTTCGCGCACCACATGTCAGTTACAGACCATAGGGGAATAGCCAAGACTAGACAGACATTATTATCTCTACACTATTGGCCAGGTGTTGAGAAAGACATCAGAAACTATGTCCGATCATGTAAACTGTGCCAACGTAGACATGTACCAATCCCAGCCACTCAAATAGAGAAAGACAACAAACAAGTAGTACAAAACACTTGTGATAAATATCGTCAAGATAACGAGAAGTCAGAAACTCAACTCATAGAACAGGTTACTGATAAAGAGATAGATAAACCATTGACATGTGAACAGCCAACAATCATACCAATACCATCCACTCAAGAAATTATTACTTGGAAAGCATTATCATTCAGACCAAATTTAACAGAAATGGATAAAACCAAGCTAGCCTGGCTCATTAAACATTACAATTCAATCATTTCATCATATACTGAAAGTACATCAAAAATTAAACAATTGTTGACACCATATTTGGATGATCAAACCAAAATTAAGATTTCTAGATGTGCAGACTATAGTCTCAGTAATCCCACAGGTTATGCTAAAATTAATGGGAAAGATTGGTTGATACATCTACGGATGAGAAGTACTATCACAAAAAGTATAGATAACATCTCATATTTCAAAGTGAAACACTGTGCTCTTGTGATATGTAGATAGAAGATATATATATTTTAGAGTAGAGATAGTTTATAGAGATAGTTTACTGTAGATATAATTTTTTTTTCAACAGAATGAATGCTTGGTTATGATAGTATTGGTTGAATGAATATATTGTGATAAAAACATCAAATGTCAGAATAATATTAACTACAGCTCTCATATAGAGGAGCTAAAGTGATATGACATATTGTCCAAGTGATGTCATCATGATATTATATTATGATCAGAGGTCAAATTTAGTTAAAGTGATACTTCGACTTCATTCTTATGTTGATATCTATGAAATGTCATGCAAATATGTAAACCATTAATGTAAATAGCAAAAGACGGCATTGCCAATGTACATCACCTGTAAATTATCTCATAGCCAGGGTGCTTGCTGAATCAACTGAATTGCACTCTGAATTGCTAATCGGGACACTGGCATGTCAATGGAAACAGCTTAAAATTAGTTACTATTATCTCTGTGTTAATACTTGTTGTATATACATATGTACATGGATACGTACATCCCATTATGTTATTATTCTCAGACAGTGTTAGGGTATCTGAGGTTGAATGGTGAGTAAGAATGCAGCTGCAGATAGAAGTCCTACACCACTTCAACATAAGATGAGCACCATGCAAGTCCATAGACCACCAGACTAGTTACAAGCCGCTGGTGAATGAATGTAAGGTTGATCTACATCTCACGAGTGGTCATCAAAGAGTCTACGTTTAACACAGGGATTTAGAACTATAATTTGTATCAGTTCATCATCATCAACATTTTGGGGAAACTATTATTTCCTTTGATGGTGTTATTATCATTTTATCATTTCATCCGTCACCATTAGGATAATTGATGAATAGTTACATACACGGTTACAGATGTCCACAGATTTGAAGTTGTGTAGTTCTACTTGAAGTTATGATCTGATGAGAAGATCTACTACATATAGTACGAGAGACAGATATGAGTCTGCTACTTGTCTCGACAGCACAATAACTATATGTTGCAAACAGAGTAACTACAAGTCCAACAGTATGACACATGAGGGTACATTTGAAACATAATGTGCAAATTGAGGCAAATGGTAAAGCAGAGAATGGTCATAAGTCCACAGAACTTATGAAACAAAAACAAGTGGACATGCAAATTTGAGAGAAACCAAATATGGGCAATGTAAAGTTGAGAGAAACCAAACAGGTACAAATTTGCATAAATGTTCTAAACCAGAAAATTGCAAATGAAAACAAACACGTTGTATTAGATGTTGTATTACTTTATTACTTCAAGGTATGGGAATGATAAATTGTAGAATATGTATGCATGGGATGGAATATAATTTCATTCATTGAGTAGGATACAATGTGTATACATGACATGAATATAGTATTATTATGTATGGGTTTATAGAACACGTATGCATTGCATGGATATGATGATTCAGTGAGGTAAATAAGTCTCATTGCCAAATGAATAGTTGAAAATGGCAAAGGTATAAGTTGCATAGAGAAGTGGTATAGAACAAACAGAAAACCAGCATCGCCATATCATCCATGGGCAATGATAGCTTCCAGACAAAGAGAGATCAGATAAACGTACCCCAAAATAGAAATACCTATCTAAAGTACTAAAGAGAGACACTACAAGCATCAAAGCAGCACGGAGGTCAAAGACAACTCATTAACGTCAAAGTCAAAGCAAGAGCAATCCATTGATACAAGAAGGGACAGTGAAAGCCATAGTCCATAATCACACACAAGTATACCTTACTCAGAGCCTGGGGCTTGGACGGAGTAGGATGCTCATGTATAGTACATGATTGAGGAGCTGCTAGGGATGTTTGATGAAACATTGGATCCTACGTCAGACTAGATCACATAACCTCTGAACTTGAAAAGGAGGCTGTGACTACACGGAAGTCTAGGTGTAGACGGGTTACCGTGTCCGCATAATATATTATTTTTTGTTGTTGTTCTGTGATGTTCTTTATTGATGAAAACTTATCACGAGTCTAAATGAATCATGGAAGAGATAAGCTCACTTGTAATGACAATAGACGTACACATAGGCGCAAATATTGAGAGAGACCAAAGCGTGCGACCATAGAGTCCACCAAACAAACGGTAGTGTGTACTTATCCAACTCATGTCAAGAAGTATGACTGAGTAAAGGTAGTAAAAATGTTTACAACATTTAAAAAAAGGGGGTGGGGCATATTGCCATGAGATGGATAAGCGAAAACTGTTAAAGTGTGGAAACTTGTTACTAAGACACGAGTTGAAAACCTAACCCGTCACCGGGGACAAAAGGGGCGGAGTTATGTGGTCACGTGACGCGCCCAGGTAAAAGCCGGAAAGGTTGCTATAAGGACAGACGGAGCTGGGCGAGAGACAAGGAGGTAGTGTTTGTGGAAGTTCTGTGTTTCGAAGGCATTTTTGCGAAGATGACAGTTATGGAATTGCAGTTAACTGTGAAAGAGGGTCGGTGGTCAAGTCAAGACAGTCTATGAGAGAAGAGGCAGTGTACTGAAGTAACCGACGGCCGATGGCCGAGTACATGTTTGATCGACTGGGGCGAGAGAGCTGATCTCGTTTTCTGAACACTGTGAATGACGGCGAGAGAAACACGCCGTGACACGGTGGGCACTTGTGTAATGTAAGTAACTATTAACAGTTAGCAGTAAATTGTATGTTCTGGAATGTGCAACAATAGCAAAGACTAAACGACGATCAGTGTTATCATTATTGCTATATAGTTGGTGGGATGGTCATGCCCAGAATGCTGAAAGGCAAGATGCTGGCGGGGTTATGATGGCGACCACGGTAAGGACTGTGGTGCAATAAAGCTTTCGTGTGCTCTGAGGACGCGTTGTGGACTTGTGTTGTGTGCACGAAAGATTCGTACAGAGAGCGAGCGGGCCTGTTGTGATATTTCTAAAGTCTTCTAGATCCTAGACACAAAACCAAGAGGTCGGACGTGATGGGTGAGTTCCGGCTCTTGGCAGTTATATCAATGAGATATTTTCCTGCCAATGCATTTGTTTACGGCAATTTTTCCTCAAGACAACACCTTCTGGTGCCAACATAAAATAAGAAATAAACAAAATCTGACACATGTATATCATGGCCAGACAGAAAAACCAATGACCAAGTACTACAGGAGACAAATGAAAATCGTAAATTGATTAGAGAAATTAGACGTAGACAGTCAACATTTTTTGGACATGTTATGAGAAGAAATGGATTGGAGAACTTAGTGACAACTGGCAAGATCGAAGTGAACAGACCAAGAGGAAGGCCGAGAGGAAAATACCTTGATGGCTTGGCCACGTGGCATGGACGAGACAGGAACACTGAACTGATCCACGACTCTGGTGATCGAGTGAAATGGTGATTCATGACCACCCACGCTTTCCGGCATGACACATGATTGATTGATTGTATTTTAAAAATTAGGTTACATGTCCTTCACAGGACGAAGCAGTCAACCCCAGCATTTTCGCTGTTCGTGATTCCTGGGAAAATATTGCGTTCAACAGGTTGCTATTGCTTTCTGAACGATCGGCTCCTATACCTTTTTCGAAAAAATAAAACAGCACCGCCGTGTTTGTTTCGAACCCGGGTATACGGGCTCACAAACCACGTTCGCAAGCCCTTAGCCACAGAGACAGATATCTTCTAAGAAAAAGTAATGTTGCTTCTAGGTAGTTGACAATGACAGTGTTCAATGATGTGTGGAAAGGAAACAAGTTACGGCCATTGATTACCAAACTTGCGTAGGAAGATATCGCTGGCCGTCAACAGCATACACGATATTGATATGTTATTGCATCATCATCATCAACATCTTGCGCCATGCCGGTAAGCCTGGGCCAATCATGTTTCCACATCTCAGACCACGTAAAGAGTCTCACATTGTGTCCATGTTAATGTCCAGGTTACTGTTTTCACTTGGTGATGAATCACCACATCATTGGCTTGTTTGTTGTTTGTCCATGTTATAAACAGTGCAACTAAACGTACAACAGAGATGTTTTTCAGTAGAGAAATTCATTCTACGATTAAAACATTTTGGAATCTCTTTGCGTATTGATTAAAGTAAATTATATGTTCATCTCCTGGCTTTCTTCTGCTAATGGGATTCTCAAACCACTAATGCTAGACTTCCTATTAACTTGTAGCAATTTTTATGTTTTTTGGTTTCGGTGTTTTTTGTTGTTGTTGTTTGTTTGTTTGTTGTTGTTTTTAAAAAATTTAAACTGAAGTGTGTGTGTGTGTGTGTGTGTGTGTGTTTGTGTGTGTGTGGTGTGTGTGTGTGTGTGTGCGTGTGTGTGTGTGTGTGTTCTATTCTCTATTACCGGTGTCACTCGCCATCTGGCGAACAACCCACACCAACTTGAGTATATATCGGAAAAGGGGGGGGGGGGTGAGTGGTCTCGAGTTTAGTGTCCGCCTCGAGTGCTGAAGTGATCGGCACAACTATATCGGAACAGTCATAACATCTAATAGGAGGTGCCTTAATGAGATTAGAACAAGTATCGCTATGGCAAAGGCATCCTTTTGCAAGATGGAAAACATACTGACCAATAAAAGCTTGAGAGCAAGCTTGAGATTGTTGTCGGTTATGGTCTGCACTCTACGGCGATAGGCAGAGGATCTCATCAGTTGAGACAATGGATATGGTCACCGACTAGTACAGTCATTGCCAAAAGTGAAAGCAACGGCAAACTATCTTCTGCAAAACTTTCCAAGAAACCTAACAACCATGTTTATTATACTGACCAATAAAAAGATGACAGTTGCAAAACGAAAAAGAGCAGGAAGTGATATAGAACGTGCACTTGTTGATGGATGTAAAACGTGAAAAATGAGCAGATAAGATTGAAAAACAACATCTATTGATAGTGGAAATATGATTTCTGAGGACAATGTAAATAATATAAAGGACGGACAGAGAACCCAATGAGCAAGATCAACAAGAAACAAATGCCAATCGTAAACTTGTGAGAGAAACTAGACGCAGTCAGTCAAAATGTTTTGGGCACATTATGAGAAGACTAGAGAACTTGGTGACAACTGGTAAAACTTAGTGGAAAATAGCAAGAGGAAAGCAGAGAAGTCAATGACTTGACCACATGACATGGCCGAGTTAAGAACACAGAGCCTACCCACGACTCTGGTGATCGTGTAAGATGGTGAAACATGAACGTCCACGCTTATCGATATGGCACATGTTGGTGATGTCACATTCATATATTGCCACCGGAAAGACGCATATTAGGCCCACTACGCTTATTCTGCTTTTACCCTCACAACAGTGGACTCCTCCCACCAACTCACGCCACGCCACTTGTAGACACCTCTCTGGTGCGCAGTCAGTAGGCTCATTCAAGTTGCACCTGGTTCTGGTGGGTTTTGTTCACACAATAGACAATGTCCACACAGCTCGCTGAATTTTCAAAACCAGTCTTTACTAGCAGGTATTGTTTGAGGAGATAATGTATTACTCAAATATTACTGAACATTTAAATATCACATTCATTGCTAGGCTTTATGTTTATGTATGCAACTCTAAGATAACGGAATTATAGCACAACTGACTGCTAAATTACCACAAATTGGAAGAATACTGTTATTAAATAATCTGGTTCATGATGTTACAAGCTATTCATAACACATGATTCATCATCATTATCATCATCATCATCATTAACACCACCATCATCATAATTATCATCATAATCATCTTTATCCTCATTATGTGGTAAGTACTTTCCAGAACGTCGCTGTCATGGCGGCGTGCCGAAATGTTTTTGTCAATGGCAGTTTAAATGTTGCATCTGAAGGTATCCACATGGCGCAGTAGCCACTATCACACCAGGCCTTCATGGTCACCTCTTTCAGCAGCCATGTTAGCTTAAAGCGTTTCTATTATGCTTCTATTCCTCATAGCGCCCCCCCCCCTCCCCCACATCCCGTTTACTTTTTTAACCTTAACACACGGGCGAAATTGTTGTAGATGTGTGTGTGTGTGTGTGTGTGTGTGTGTGTGTGTGTGTGTGTGTGTGTGTGTGGAAAAGAGAGGGGGAGGGGGTGGAGACAGAGAGAGACATTCTAAACGTGTGTATAAAAACGTGCACATTTGAGTATCTCTAGCCAGGGCCTTTGGAACCCTAATTAGTTCACTCACTTCCCATCACTTTAGATCCTGGGTCAATCTCATTGAATGGCAGGAGTGGGATTTATTTCAGGTCACTACAGAGTAGCAGTGGTGTTGTTTTAGTGCACCTGCTTACACTAGACCAGTAGTTCTCAACATTTATTGGCCCGTGCTCCCCTTCACCATATTTTCAGAACGTCACTCCCCCCCCCCCCTTTCCGTATTTCCTACCTAAAAATCCCCCCCCCCCCCCCCCCACCGCTCCTACACAGTATACGTAATAATGGAAGCACATACTAAAACACAAATCTAGACGTCCACATGAAATGTGATTTGTGGGTCTACTTACTTTAAAAATGAATTTTAGAAGGGTGAGACGTACAGAACCGTAAAGTATGAAGGGAAAAACAATATCAAGTAATCGGTTCTTGTATTAACACGATCTTGAAATAATCTTCATCCCCCCGCCCCCGGAAATCCTAAAATTCTCCCCCTGAGGAGGGGGAATTCCCCACCGGTTGAGAACCACTGCACTAGACAGTGGTCCGAGTTCATCTCATTCTTAGCCTAACAATTTCCTTATTCTGCGCATTGTTGGTCTGAGACTGGCCTAGCCTCCTAGCGTGATAGTTTGATCATATCACCAGGAAGTAACTGTTTCATTATATCACCAGGGAAGTAATAGTTTGACCATATCACAAGGGAAGTGATTGTTTCATTATATCACCAGGGAAGTAATAGTTTGACCATATCACCAGGGAAGTGATTGTTTCATTATATCTCCAGAGAAGTAATAGTTTGACCATATCACCAGGGAAGTGATTGTTTCATTATATCACCAGGGAAGTAATAGTTTTAAAATATCACCAGGGAAGTGATTGTTTCATTATATCACCAGGGAAGTAATAGTTTGACCATATCTCCAGGAAAAAGAATGTTTCATTATATTACCAGAGAAGTTATAGTTTGACAATATCATCATTGAAGGGATAGTTTGAACATAACAACAGGGAAGTGATAGTTTGACCACATCACCAGAGAAGTGATAGTTTGACCATATCAACAGCGACGTGATAGTTTGATCATATCACCAGGGGAGTGATAATTTGGTCATATCATCAGTGCAGTGACAGTTTGATCATACCACCATGAATTTATAGTTTTGTCATATCACCACGGAAGTGATAGTTTGATCACATCACCATTTAAGTGCTAGCTTGACGATATCCCAATATAAGTGCAAATTTGATCACATCACAAGAGAAGTGATATTTTGTTCATATCACCAGGCAAGTGATAATTTGGCCATACATCAGGTAAGTTACAGTTTTATAACATCACCAGGGAAGTGATAGCTTGACCATGTCACAAAGGAAGTGATAGTTTGACTATATCACCAAGGAAGTGATAGTTTGACAATATCAACAGGGATTGATAGTTTGGCCATATCAGCAGTGAAGGTATAGTTTGACCATATCAACAGAGAAGTGATGGTTTGACCATATTACCAGTGAAATGATAGTTAGACCACATCACCAGTGAAGTTATAGTTTGATTATATCACCAGGGAAGTTATACTTTTAAACTATGCGCTAACACCATATAGTCAGTGCCCTTCATAACAAAACAGATGATCTTCATTTACACAAGCATGTTTATATTTCACAGTCTCCCGTGTCTTACTGGCGCTAACTAGGGAAACTGTTGCTAGCAACATTGCAATCTGCCGTGCATATCGCAGGAGGCGATTGACGAGGATTGGCATGAAACTGGCTACCTCATCCAGTAGGTCACTTGAGCTGCAGAATCCAACCAGTCGTGAACAAGTATAGAAAGGACCAAACATGGGCTGGCTGAGAGCCAATTCTACACTGGGTGATGTAAAGCATCAACTTAAGTAGAAAATCCCCCAGTGTGTAGTCCGCAGGTGGCTTTCCATGTGAAATGTTTCAGTCTTGGGAAATCTACGAATAAGAGCATCTTTATAGTGAACCTGGAGAAGTGATTGGCATTTAAAAGTATGTCTCTTGTCTCTGGAGATACTACACTTCTTATCCTGCACTAAGCTCACTTTATGTTACTTCCAACAGCTTTATGGAATACGAATTCTCTTCTTCTTCTTCTTCTTCAGCGTTCCGAGCCATTGAGGTTCTTTGCTGCAAATACAATCCGTCTCCATTCGTCTCTCTGGTGGACCTTCTCTTGCCAGTCGTTGATTCCAAGTGCTTGCAGGTCTGTACATGTATTATCTCTCCACCGCCTTCTTGGTCTACCTCGGGGTCTACGGTCATTTATTTCCTGAGTGTAAGCGAGTTTTGTTTCCCTATTATCTTCCATTCTTTCTATATGCCCCAGCCATTGTAGTCTATTAGCCTTCATGATACCAGCGATTAGCGGGGACTTAAACAGATTATAAATGTCTTTGTTACCTCTTCTTTTCCACTCTCCACTTTGTGTATCCCTAATGGGTCCAAAGATGCGCCTTAAAATTTTGTTCTCAAAGGTTTGTAACAAGGCTTCGTCTCCTTTCGTTGGAATACGAATGAAGACATAATATACCTAGGAAGATATTTGTGTTTTGATATGCATTGTATTACTTTTCTCCCATTGCGATAGTACATCAGTATTCCAGTCTTTTTTTGTTTGTTTCGATCGTAAGGATTATTCACAAAACGTTCACTGGCATATGTGTATGCTTTTTGTTTTATTAAGCTTCCTGGTTATATTATGTTTTCTTTCGGATTCCAGTATCAGATCTGCGGAAGTCATTCCTCTGTTTTCGATACCAAATTTGTTGAATTGGTTTGATAAGATTTGTGTTTAATATTTACATTGGCTGAAGGAAAAAAGAAACTAAACACCAATAAATAATGCAGCAACAGTACAGAAATGAGGAGTTAACATCTTGTGCTTTGCGATTCACAGCTGACGGTTTGTTGTAACGCCCAGGAAGTTGCGCTAACAAGGACATGGGTGCGGTCGGACAAATGTTTGATTCCTGGACTCGCCTCTTGCTACGGGAGGGAAAAAACTGGCCACCTTTTCCTCCAGGCACTCAGGCATGCACAGTGTGACGGTCCTGGCACATCACTGAACCATGGCCGGCTCCTGCTTCGGGACTAGTTATTTCTATTTAACTCATACAGATGGCATTTTTAACATCTCTGTACAAGACAAGCGATTAACAATGAGGAGAGAACTATAGATAGCTTCAGCCACACAATGACAACACGGACAGCAACATAACAAATAACAACGAGAAGAAACAAATAAGATAAACAACCAACACCACGTTAGTATACATAGTAAGCAGTTACATTTATTACGTTCATCTATTTCATGACAGAGCATTGATATAACAATTCAGCATCAAATGTACACAGCTAAACAGAGATGCCACAAACTAATTGATGGCTGCATGGTGCCATTACTAGTGTGTGCTGGGATATTTTATATCATAATTGAGAAAACAAACGCACCCTCCACAAGTAGTCGCCAGACGGTGTTCAGTTCAGGATCATATGTTTTGCCTCAGGTAGATAACCCCTCCTTAACTTACCAGCAATTAGAACTAAATTTCTACGATATAACATGTCGGTGGCATGTATTAATATAACCCATTGGCAACATATTAAGGTATAACCCAACAGCCATATTTCTTGATATAACCCGTCAGCCACATGTAAAGATATAAACCATCAGCTACATTTCTTGATATAAATCATCCGCCATATTTAAAGATATAAACCATCAGCCATATCTAATGATGTAAACCATCAGCTACATTTCTGGATATAAACCATCAGTAAACTTTAAGTATATCACCTTTCAGTCACATTTTTTGGTATAATCCATCGTCCACATTTCTTGATATAACACAACAGCCACATAACTTGAGTTTTTAACACTCACATATTACTAAACATTTAAACATTACAGAACACTGAAAAATTACTGAATATTCAAACATTACTGCACATTCAAATATTACTGAACATTTAAACATTACTGAACATTACTGACCATTCAAACATTACTGAACACTTAAACATTACTTAACATTCAAACTTTACTGACCATTCAAACATTACTGAACACTTAAACATTTCTGAATACTTAAACATTACTGAACATTTAAAATATTATTGAAGACTTAAAATATTTCTGAACACTTAATATTTCTGAAGTCAAGCACATAGCTACGCTGTTACACATTTATAAAAACAGTCACATTTGGGAATAGGGAAACACTGTTGGGAAGTCGCCTGACATTGTGGCTAGACTGGTCATGAGTTCGAGTCCCCATCTATAACAATTCTAACAACTGACCTGACCTTCTAGACCGACGAAGCATAATGTGGGTACCAGGAAATGTCTTTGGAAGCAAAGGTGGTCGGCGTGGCACAGACATCATCACCCACCGAGTGATTTATAAACTCTCCAATAAGGATTTAGCAGTACATGTCCAATGACCTTCAGGCGGTAAACAGGTCCTTTACTATTTTTGTACACAATGTTGAACATTTAAACATCTCTGAACATTTAAACATCTCTGAACAGTTAAACATCTGTGAACAGTCAAACACCTTGAACACTAAACCTTCTCTGCACACTTTGACATTTATGGAAACATTCGCATTGCTAAACTCTTCTATCGTTGTCAACTGTATCTTATTTTGACAACAATAAAAATAAAATCATTCACGCTGGTATTGAAATGATGTTTCATTCATGTTATTTTCTTTCCCCCCCCCCTCCCCTCAACCCCTTCCACGAAAATGACACAGATTAATGTATATCTTTTTATTTACTGATAAGTATCGTTACCAGACTCAATAACTTAAAGCTAGTGACGCAACTATAAACACACTTATCGAAAAATCACATCATGTGAGATGAGGTGCATAAGAAGCACGGATGGAAAGACACGAGATAGACGAACGAATGAAACACTAAGAATATGTGTAAGGACAACATCGATTACTGACTTTATAAAACACCAAAGAATTAAATCGTCCGGACGTTTAGCTATAATGGAACAAGTTCAACCAACGACTAGAAGGTTGCATATGAGAACAACGGGATACAAGGCGAGAGTAAGCCACGAAAAGAGTTAGCTAAGAGTAAATGAGATATTGAACAAATCAAATATGATACAAGACAAGCGAAACACAAACAATTACATCTACCACCTCTCTGCGATTCTGTAAGGTGAAAGTAGTACAACAAAAGAAGTAGAAAACGTTAGGTAACTCCTGTCTTTTCCCCCCTTCCCAAAATGTAGTGTAGTGTTGTTTCAACCCGTGTAATAGAAGATATCCCCGTGTGGTTATTAACAAATTGTTTAAAATATGCCTTTTCGTAATTTAATTTCCCAGATGACATATTCCCCACAATTTAAGATGGGACACAGCTACAATATACGCACTGTTCACATATACTGAGTCTTGCTTCTCTAGTTATCTTTTATGATGTGTCTATGGATGCTCTCTTGTGGCACTCGGTCCAGGAACTTTGACACACTAATTCTTATTTCCGGGTCGCGTTGTAACAGCGTCAGCAACATGTCCCTGTATGGAGGAGACAATAACATGGGGATAATTCATTGTCTTATTGTTATAAGACAGGGATAAATACATCTGTATGTGATGGCAAGAATAAGTAAGATGGCTGGCAAGAGACACACACACACAATGAATTAATGCTTATTATTATTATTATTATTATTATTATTATTATTATTATTTTTCCCTTTCGCTGGCTGTGTCTCGAGGGAAGTCTACACACGTGCTACAACTACCAGCGAGAACACATTTGCGTGAGAATTAGTTTTTCCCTATTGCCAATGTTATCTACGAGACTTGCCAAGATATTAACAACAGCAATAAAATACTGGTGCTGACAGCGATGTCCTGTAAATAGGATATGAAAAAAAAAACATCGGCACTCGCTGAGTGATGTCAGTATCAAACCGGCCTCCTTTACTTCCCAAAGTATTTTCCAGTTCCTATTTTAGGCTAGGTCGACATGGGAGCCCTAGTTAATTTAAAGCAAACAAACCGGCCAATTTAAACTCATGACCACCGTGCCGGGTGACGCGCGTCTAGACAGACAGACAGACAGACAGACAGACAGACAGACAGACAGACAGACAGACAGACAGAAATCAAATCAAATCAAATCAAATCAAATCAAATCAAATCAAATCAACTTTATTTTAAAAGGGTCACAAAGTGGGCACGCAGGCCTGTCTTACATTCGGACCTTCCAATCACTCGTCTTTCGTTCATCAAGAGCATTATACATTTACATAGGAAGAAAGATAAACATTGTGAAATGAATGTTGTAAGCATAATCAAGACAAATTACCATGTTATGAGGCCCATCTCCCACCTACCCATACATCACCCCACCCACACACATAACCCCACCTACCCACACACACAAACCCAGGGACACAAACATACCCCACCAACCAACCCATCCCCCTCCCGCACATCCCCCACCCACACACACTGCCCTCACCTGTTCCCCCAACCAAAACACACTCGCCACCCACAAACATCCCCCACCAACCCACACATCCCACGCCCACCCACATACACATCCTAACCCACACATTCTCTCCCCAGCCACACCTCCAACCACCCATCCCCCAGCCACATCTCCATCGACCACATATTCCCCACCCACGCACACACAAGCCCCACCAACCCACACATCGCACATCCACTCACACATCTCCAAACCATACACACATATCCCCACCAACGGACATCTCCCTACCCCGACACACACACACACATCTCCCTAACCACCTATACATCCCCAATCCACTCACACACACCCCACCACTCACACATACACATCCCTCACCCACCTACACATCCCTAAGCCACTCACACACCCCCACCCACACATTCTCCATCCACGCACACATCTCCCACCGACACACCCCCACACAGACAGACAGACAGACAGGCAGACAGACAGACAGACAGACAGACCAGACAGACAGACAGATATGAGAATGAAAGAAGGAAATGTCCTTACCTTATATGTGGCAGCATATCTTCCTTTCTTCTGGCTTCATGGAAATAATAGGTATCCTTATGAGGTTGTTGTTCAAATACCAGGCACCACAGCACCACTCCAAGACAGTAAGAATCAATCTGAAAATATACAGTTCAAAACGTGTTTTACTACAACAATTAGGACCAAATAAAACATATCTTATAACAACAGTTGAGATCAAACACTACATGTCTTACTACAACAGTTGAGATCAAACATGTCTAACTAAAACCGTTGAAACGAAACAAAACATGTCTTACTACAACGGTTAGGACCAAAGAAAAGATTTATAACTACACCATTTGAGATCAGCCATATATCAGACTAAATAATAAAGCATTGCAATGCTAATATATGTTAAGTAACGCGCGCTGTGGCCTTTGACACAGTGAGACGATGTTTCAAATTTTCCCGTCATACCGAGTCGACGGTTCGAAACCATCAAAGGACAATTTGGGAACAGACTGATTTGCGTTCATTTCGATGGCTTGAGGCATCGGCCGTTATGAAAGCAATGGAAAACTTCTGAACCAACATTACCCATTAAATCACAAACTACCAATAAATGATGAGGTTATTACAACGTCATGTAAAGGTCATGCCACCGACATTTAACACATGCTAAGTTTAGAGTATAGTAAGTAAAGGACATGTTTGCACTGATTAAAGTGCACGTGAGCAATTATTGTTCAGATCAGTAATTCAGACCAGGGCAACAGCCTAAAGAGGGGCAAATCATGGATGGGTCGGGAGGAGGATATCATCAGACAGGTCTGCAGTCTTATCAGTATCAACCCAGGCAAGGAATAGGTGCATGGATGGGTCGGGAGGAGGATATCATCAGACAGGTCTGCAGTCTTATCAGTATCAACCCAGGCAAGGAATAGGTGCATGGATGGGTCGGGAGGAGGATATCATCAGACAGGTCTGCAGTCTTATCAGTATCAACCCCGGCAAGGAATGGGTGCCGGTGCCTCCAGCTTTTAAGTGCACCTTCTCCTGCATTATCACACTTGACAGACGGTGCAGAGAGCAGAACCCTGCCACTGTCAATGCAGAGGTCAACGCGCTCATCAATGAACACGCAGACAATCCCCAAGTGCTCATCTATACAGACGGATCTGTTGTAAAGAAGCAGAGAAGTGCATGGGCATTTACAGCCCGTTCAGCGGGCCGAACCGTCCAAGAATCCAGTGGTGTCCACACTATGCCCACGAGCAGCATGACGATGGAGGTGATGGCAGTAACACAGGCTTTCATATGGCTAGAAGCACAGCATTATACCAACGTGTGAGTACTAAGTGATTCAATGAGCATGATTCAGAAGGTCGATGCTGGATCTGTACGTAGACAGTGGACTGAGTCGCTGAGGAAGTCTGTTGTCCGTAAAGTCACCTTCATCTTTGTCCTGGGACATGCGGGAGTCGAGGGAAATGAACGAGCTGATAAACTGGCTGGCTCTGCACCCCCTGTAGATGGCCAGCCCATGGATCGTGCCGATGTTATTAACGCCCTTAAAGATATGTCGAGAACAGAGGATTTTGACGTCAGTGAATCCACATCGCTGTCCAGGAAGAAAGACTTGGGAGTAAGAATTGGCACGGCCAGACACGAGAATTACATCGGCAAAACGAGGTGCCTCGTTAACCAACACATAACTGGCACTATTAGCCACCGAACGCTGATGCTTATGCTGGGGGGAGGGAGGATCTGAGCACCCATGGACCTGTCCGGAGTGCAATGAAGATACCCCAACTGATAACTGATAACTGGTAACTGATAACCAGTAATTCGCAGTAAATACTACAGTTGTTCACTATTGATATCCATTAAGTCAAAGATAAATAAGTTCCTGGCCCTTTACACATGTACAAGGACATGTGAGCATGCGGTGATAGACCCATAATTGTACACGTCAATGGGCACTGGGTAGGTGATGGTCTGATGCATGTTAATAGAATTAATTTCCCCGGGAAGGTTAACCCGGTCAACAAATGCCCGCAGAAGTCGGATGTGTCGGCCTAACGGCGCAAGAACGCAGCTCTGCTGTAAACAGGCACAACGCAATCACGTCCGAAAAAAAACTCCGGATGAACGAAGAAGAAGAAGAAGAATTAATTTCGTAATTCTCTGTTCAGACCCACTGTGCGGATAACGACTGTCGTCATCCTTTACCGATTTGGCAATGAAGGTTGGTGGTGGTAAATCTAAAGGAATGTCTGTTGTGAATCTTCGCGAGTGGTAAAAAGTCGGTTTTATTCGCCTTAAGGTTTATTAGACAAATTTATTTAGACCATTTGGTCAGTGTCACATCTGTCACCTTCACTTCCCGAGACATTTTCTGGTAGCCATGTCAGGGTGAATGATGAGCCCAGGTCAGTTTTTAAATATTCGAATTCGCCTTATGCTGATCGCGCCTCTGACCATCGGGCCGACAGGCGAACGTCAAGCTACCAATCTACTGGCGCTCCATATCGTTCTAGAACTTCTCTTTTTGTTCTATGTGAGGCGAACATCAAGCCACCAAGCTACAGGGGCTCCATGTCGTTCTAGAACTTCTCTTTTTGTTCTACCCCCCACCCCCTTCCCCTAACCCGCAAGGCGAGCGTCAAGCTACAAATCTACAGAGGCTCGATATCGTTCTAGAACTTCTCTTTTCGTTCTAACCACCCCCCTTCCCCCCTCCTGTGTCGTGTCAAGCCACCAAGCTACAGGGGCTCCATATCGATCTAGAACTTCTCCTTTTTGTTCCCCCATCCCGGAAGTTGTCAGACGATGCGTTGCTTCGCATGCTGTCTTATCAACATTCAAAGTGTCTTAGGATGCAATTTCCAGCTCTGGCAGGATGCTTGTTTCAGATCAGTATGGGTCAGGGGTCAAATCCAGTCCCACCAAATAAGTAGGGGATCATTTTTTTAGCATTTCCGATAATTGTAAGGCAGGAAAATGCGGGGTGGAAGGGCAACCGAACGACCCACCTCTTTATTTGACAACTCAAAACCTCACATTCTCATTGCAGTGTCAGTCGCGGAACTTATCATTAAATCACACGAACATATGACTGTTTTACTCACATAGACGAGGTCTCAGGCTACAGTAAGCAGTGGTACAGAACCCCGATTGACACCATGACATTTTATTGATTGCCTTCGCTCGCTGTGATGTCCAGCGTAGTCCACATACGTGCTATTGCTTCTAGTGCACTAGACTGATTTTTGCGTATGGATGATCTTTCCCAATTACCATTGTCATTCCCTATCATGTGAACCCTGCTCCGACTTCAGAGGTACTTGTAATTTAGTTCACAAATCAAGGTCGAGAAGTCAACATTTTATTCCCGCTGACCAGTGTAGATGTTGAAACCGCTACCTAGGCATCAGCACACCGTGTGTTTAAGAAAGAGTGTTCTTATCCATTCGGCCAAGCTGACCTCCATATTTTTAGCATACGTTGCTAGTCATAAATTCTGAGACCAGTAGGCACTTGGTGGGTGATATCGTGAATCAGAGGCCTTTATCTTCCAGGACATTTTCTAGTAATCTTTAAGGTCAGCTCAGGTCATTAGAAAAATAAAACTCATTCCTTGTGGAGGATTCGAACATATAATTACCGGGGCAGCTGCTATCTCCATTACTTATCTGTATATACTTGTATACTGAGATATTAACAGTTCATGTATCCCCAGATAGCAGCTAGAAATATCTACACATGCAACTTATGTACCTAGTTTTTATGAGTTCGTAGTTAGACATTGATGATTTTTGACACGTAAAATTGCTGTATACAAAGTATCATGGATCAAAGAAACAGAGCATATAAGGGAATTGTGAAACTGTTTCGGTAGTGAGAGTGTTAAGAGAAAATTACATGGAAAAACTCAACCTCAAATTACCGGAAGACAGACTTGGAGAGTGTATCTGTACAGACTGTGTGACACGAGTCTTATAAGACTAAACAACAAATAGAAACATTAACAAGGAGATATTTCACAATCGGGGTGTCTCCGTGACGAAGTGGTTACGTCGCCTGCCTCGCGCTCCGAACGTGTGAAGTTCGAATTCGGACTACGCCGTTCGGTTCACTACTGCAATTTTCTCGGAGATCCTGGGAGACGTCGCTGAGGCTACGGAGTTGGTGCTTTGTTTGAGGCTTTTGGCAGGCCACCCTGCGAAAGGCACCAAGCCTAAGTTATAAAACCCGGTGCAATGAAGTCGACCCTCTTGGCGGTTGTAAACAAGAAGATATTACACAATAGTTATGACAGTGTTGATCATGGGACTGCTTTTCCCATTTTGTAGAAACACTGCCGATGCAAAATGCAACCAGTCATGACCAAGTCCAAAAATGATAAAGAAACACGCACACTCAAGCAACGAAAGAGGAAAGGAAGCTATTCTAGAAAAGGAATGCCGCAATGTGGAGAAAGTCCCAAGAATTCCGGGTTGCAGATTGTCTTCCATTCACAAATGAATAAAGGAAAACATAAGACACACCGAGAAGAGAAGTAGAAATTGAAATCAATAATATTGGGTAGATATATAGAAGCCGGTCTCCCTGGTCTAGATGTTACACGACTTTCTCCGTAATCCCGTATACTCTCGTAACTTGACGTGCGCGAGAATTGGTAGCGGTTCTCTCCTCTTCGGTAATTTACGGGGTATGTGAGCTGGTCGCTCAGAAAGCAATGGCAAACTACTGAGCGTAATCTTGCCAAGAAATCAACAATCAGCTGAAAGATGCTGATGTTGACAGCGATGTCCTGTAAGAATATAGACGGTGCTAAATGTGATATCTATGTATATAATGGCTTGTGGTGAATTAGTTGAGGACATAAACCTGAACTAAGAATAATGGGTTAATGAAAAGGAAGAGGACATTGGTGCACTTACCTTGTATGGATTGAGTTCCTTGCCAAATGGTGATGTCTTGAGTTCTGGTGCAAAGTAAGCAGGTGTTCCTCCGAGGCGGCGCCGTGACAAAGTCAACTGCCCGGGAGACAGTTCAACTGATAAGCCAAAATCTCCCAGAATGGCATTACACTTTCCATCTAAAAAGATGTTATTCAGTTTAACATCAAGATGAGCTACGTTGTTCTTGTGCATGTACCGAAGAGCACACGCCACTTGTATGATGTACATTTCCGTTAACTCAATGCTCAACTTGCCCACGTGGTCTTTCAGTGTCTTTCCTGGACAGTAATCCATTGAGATGGCGAAATAGTCTGGGCATTTGACGGCCATTAAGCTTCTAATAAGAAAAGGGTGCTGTAGCTTTTGCATGAACTTAAACTCCTTATAGAAAAGCTTTTCATTTCTGGCCATCTTAGCCTTTCTGAGTAAGTTAAATTTCTTCACTACCTGTTTCCGTTGTGGGTCATTCAAGGGTGTAGCCAAAACAATCTCTCCACACATTCCTTTGCTAATGACTTCAATGGGCTGGAAACAGTTAGTTAAATAGTCCTCCTGCATTTCTGTGACAGAAGCGTTGCCATTACCAGCCTGAGCCATCTCAATAAATTGAGTAGAGACCCTGTTGATTATGAAGAATTCAAACTTAGAACAGTAAATCCAAAGAATTATAGCACCACAAAATATTTGCTTTAATATTCTCAATAAAGTGAGTATGAACACTAGTGAGTATGATGAATTCCAACTTACAACAGTAAATCCACAGAATGAAGGCACCACGAAATATTTGCTTTAATATTCTCAATAAAGGTAATATAGACACTAGCGAGTAAATCCAAATAATGACTACAGCACGAAATATTTGTTGTAAAACACAAAACCACCTTGTATCAGATCTGGAAAGTATAGGATATCCAAATGTCTAACAGACGAACATTTAAGAACACAACTGCTTGAAATCACTGCTGAGTTCAGACTGAGCCATCTAGGGTATCTAAATCAGGTGTGTGCTTGTAATTAGAAAGTCATTGTTGCCTAAAGGACACTACACGGTATCCCATCTGGGCACTCCTTGGCAATGCTTGCACAAGAGGCATGTAATCCTCCGCTGGACAAAGAATGGCCATGCTGACATCAGCATAGGTACTGATAACCTATTGAAAAGAAACCAGCCAAATAGATTTGCCACTCCCGTCTATTATCAATATAAACGAATACAGCCACAGAGGTTGAAAGAAAATGTCATGAAGCCGACAATTTTGTTTATATAGTGGGTTGCGTTACCCGGTCTAGAACAATGGAGTTAGTGGCCACTGCTCTCCGCTGGGGAGGTACGGTCGTGTGCCACACCTGAGCTGGCTTGTGATCCCGTGAGTGTCAGTGTTGGTTGTTAGGATTCAAATCTTCAAATTTGTTTGATACATTCTCATTTGATTTTTTTTTTTTTTTGCAACCTCGTGGCGTCCAGCAATTTCAGAATGGCCAATTTAAGGAATGATATTTTAGTAAAAAGATAAACACTGTTGGTAACTGTAATTGACATATCCATGAATGAGACAGTCATAAATAAACACATGTGTATTACTTGGCGTTTATAGAAGTAGAAGAAAGAAGTAGAGGCAAAAGGAGAGTTGACTGAGACAGCACTACTAACATTTGAATTTACATTTGTTTTCTTTGGCAAAATGCTTGGTAGGGTAAAACAATAGAGCAAACAACAAGGGCTGATAGAGCTCATAAACCCTGGAAGGAAACCCATCTATGTGAAGGACACACCCAATGCCAAACTACCACTGTCATGTGGATGTTCTTGTAAGGACAAAGGCTAGGGCAGTTAAGCCCGTCAGAAAATGTGGGCAGGTAGAACCCATAATCCTGGGAAGTCAATCTGCCTATGGGAAGAGGAATCCAGCTGCTGCTCTTTTTGCTGCTGCTGCTGCTACTACTACTGCTGCTGCTGCTACACCTATAAATAATAATACTTCTATTTATATTACCACCACCACCACTAGTACTACTACTAATAATATTGCCGCTTCTCTTGCTGCAACTATTACTACTCAATAATCGCGTGACAAAATGGCTTCTCTTTACCTCACATCGAAAACTACCACACCTACTACAACTACAATAACAACTACAACCACTACTACTACTTATCCTACTACTTACTACTACTACTACTACTACTACTACTACTACTACTACTACTACTACTACTACTACTACTACTACTACTACTACTACTACTACTACTACTACTACTACTGCTGCTGCTACTACTACTACTACTACTACTACTACCACTACTACTACTACCACCACCAACACTCACTATTACAATTATCATAAACTACCACTATGACTATTGCTACTATCTCAACCATTTATTTGTCCACTAATAATAGAGCTTTTAGTAATACTGACCCTTCCATAAATACTAGAAAGATCACCCACTACAGTCATTAATAAAACTTCTACATGAGCTATCTCCCTTTGTTTAAGCGTGTCGCTATTCGACCTAAAGTATTCTTAGGCTATATTTCGTTCGAGGAATGCATGCCACTTGATGATGATGATAATTATATTTCTTATATTGTTCTGCACCATCTGCATACGCGATGTTTTCAGTCAGCTAAGTCCTTTATGGAAGAGCGCTGTTTGTCTCCCTGGCCTAGGTGTTAGCGACATTCTTCGTAATCCCGTTTATCTAGGTGAGCAAACGCAGCTGCGCGAGAATCGGTAGCCGTTCTCGCCGCATCCGTTACTTACAGGATATGTGAGCCGACCGCTCAGAAAGCAATGGCAAACTACTGAGCGTAATCTTGCCAAGAAATCAACATACAGCTGAAAGATGCTGGTGTTGACAGCGATGTCCTGTAAAGGATATGCAAAAAAAAAAAAAAAAATAAAAGTGCGTTATTAAAGAGCACTGTTTTCTCCCAGCTAAGTCCTTCATGGAAGAGCGCTGTTTTCTCCCAGAGATGTCCTGCATGGAAGAGCGCTGTTTTCACACAGCTAAGTCCTTCATGTAAGAACGCTGTATTCACCCAGCTAGGTCCTTCATGGAAGAGGGCTGTTTTCTCCAAGATAAGTCCTTTATGGAAGAACGCTGTCTTCATCCAGCTAGGTCCTTCATGGAAGAACGCTGTATTCACCCAGCTAGGTCCTTCATGGAAGAGCGCTGTTTTCTCCCAGAGAAGTCATTTATGGAAGAACACTGTATTCACCCAGCCAGGTCCTTCATGGAAGAGCACTGTTTTCTCCCAGAAAAGTCATTTATGGAAGAACGCTGTATTCACCCAGCTGGGTCCTTTATGGAAGCCCCGTTGGAGTAATGGTTATACACTGGTCTGCCAGTGTGTCTCCGTGGCAGGATGGATACGCCGCTAGCCTCGCGCTCCGAAGGTTATGGGTTGGATTCTGCGCCACAATATTCGGTTGACGAGTGCAATATTCTCGGAGACTGCCTGGGGTCTTCACTGGAGCTACAGAATTTTGCGTTTGTGCTTCGCTCTCGGCAGGCTGCCCTGTGGAAATATACCTAGCTATGTGGGATAAAACCCAGTGCAATGAAGTCGATCCTCCTGACTTTAAAATCATGTTGTAATCGCATGCCTGCCCAATGTTCATGGGTTGGCTTCTCGTCGGGGTGGACTAAAATTGGCGTTTATTGTAACCTTGAGCTGGGCTGCTAGGTCGAACTAGCCTAAAATGTTACAAGAAAATGCCTTGGAAAGTAAAAGCGACTGGTGTGATACTGTTCGCTTTGCCAAGCATGTGCCGATTGGTCTACAACAAGAGGACTCTTTACGTTCAGCTTCACTATATATGTGACTTTCCTTGTTTATCTGGTGGTAGGGACATTTATGGATTTGGTTTGATGGGAGCGGGAGGTGGGGGGGGGGGTGCTGGTAGTGAGATGGATACGTAGATGGTTAGGTCACATTGCGCGGCCGGGACGGGAACACAGACCTGATCCAAGACGCTGGTGATAATGTGAAATGGGGAACTACGAATGTTTACGCTTATCTGCAAACACATGATGATGATGATCTGTGTGATACTCGAGTCATTGACTATATTAACATGTAATATCCTGACTAGTTGACCATCTTGACAACTCATTTCACATTGACACCTGGAGGGCAGTAATGTCTTCAGTGAACTACATGTGTAAACTGTCACGTACCAAATATCAAATCTGATTTGAAAAATCCTAGTCAATTTCTTCCTTTGTTTAAATGCGTCACCAGGGATGGATTAACAATCATAACAAAATAAACTCTTGCGTGGGGCATCAGGGAAAAGGAGGAGCGCCATAGAAATGCGAAACTGCTTGATTTACCTATGTGCCATCATCATCGTGTAGACAAGTGGTTCTCAACCGGTGGGGAATCCCCCCCCCCCCCCAGGGGGGAATTTTAGGGTTTCCTGGGGGGGGGGATGAAGACCATTTCAAGATCACGTTAATACAAGAACCGATTACTTGATATTGTTTTTCCCTTTATACTTTACAGTTATGTTCGTCTCATCCTTCTAAAATTCATATTATAAAGTTAAGTAGACCCACAAATCATATTTTATGTTGATGTCTAGACTTGTTTTAGTATATGCTATTAAATTTACCTTCCATTTTTACGTATATTGTGTAGGGGTGGGGGATTTTTAGATAGAAAATATGAAAGGGGGGGGGGGGGGGAGAATGACGTTCTGAAAATATGGCATCACGTTCTGTTGAATGGTTTCTTGATCTCTGACCATTTTTTCTGCCCCATGTGTCCGCGTGTCAGAGTGTCTAAATGATGTATGAATGTGTGTATCTAGGTATATATGTATGAGTTCATGCATGTGTGAGTGTATGTGTGTGTATGTATGCATGTGTGTGTGTGTGTGTGTGCGCGTACGTGCGTGCGTGTGTGTGTGTGTGTGTGTGTGTGTGTGACTCTGCCTGTCTTATAACATCGCAATATGCATTCTTTATGTTCACAGCATTCATTTGATAAGATTTCTTTTTCTATGTGAATATAGCACGCACAACAGATAATGAATATTCGAGTGATCAGTGGTTTGAAGTGCTGCAAGTAAGACGGGCCTGCGTGCCAAATTTGTGACCCTTTGAAAGTATTTTATTCTCTCACTCGTTAGTTCTATTGTTCGTTCCTTTGTTCGTTCGTGCGCAAGGTGTCTGCAATGTCATGTGTCTATCTTCTAGCTAGATGGTCGATCTCTGCCTAAGGTGTTCAAGGAACCACGCTTTCCACCACTGTTCTGAAGAATTCATTTTGGCGTTCAATAAGGCTTCAATGTCCGAGATATGTTGCTGTTTACTATGACCCTTACGTTTCTTTCGTTGTTCAGATCTGGTAGAGTGTCGGCGTTTATTTATTGTTTGCTTTATTTCTTGTTGCGCGATATTATATAAACTTCAATGTAGCATTTAAGCTTAAAAGCCCCAATTTTCAACTTTAGAGATCGCCAAATGGTCCATGACTCATATCTTAAAGTAAATCTTGTTACATTGAGAAATTACTCAATCGTATTTTACAGTATTTGTTTGTTTATATTTTAAAGTAAATCTATATAGAGGCACCACATTTCTTTAACCGCTTAGAGCCTCAAAAGGTCTTATTTCGTGGATATGGTCAGTATCGCACCGGCCGCCTTTACTTCCCTGAGACTTCCTGGTACGCTACTACACATCTTAAAGGGCATATGGTGCTACACCCATATAGTTATGAATAAATCGGTACTCGGTGTTTTCTGTGGTCGCTCCGGCCGCCATTGCTTCCCGACAAAACTTTTCTTCCATTGTTTTCCATATTATTCAAACTAAATAATCAACAAATGACCGATGTTTTCAGCAAGTGATTTCCTTCACCTTTGTCTGGCACAGTAAAGCCCTGGATTGAGAGTGTTGTTAGTTTTATTGAATTTATGTTTATTTAAAATGTCTGGCCTACAGTCTTATAGGAGCATAAGATAAACACGCGGCTTGTGAAAACATTTTCACTCTCGAGAACAGCTGGCCCATCCGCAGAATGGATCAGTTTAGTGCTGAGCCAAGTTGTTTTCACAGACCATTTTTGACATTTTCCGCTTCCCCTTAGGCAATAAAACTTGTTGACATAGTCCAGTTATGATCGAATTCGAATCATTGTCAAAAAGTATGCCGTGATGTGCAGATTTCCTTGGTCGCCGACAAAGCTAGCATTCTTACCTGCCGGCTGACGGTTATGTGATTGAAACCCACTCGGAAATGAGTTATTACAGGAAGATTAAATATATTACAGAGGTATAGGTGTCTGCTCACTTGAACAAAGGGCAAAACTATAAAATAATACGATCAGCTGTAGCTGAGAAGCTGACACCATGTATACAACACACTTCATGTATACAACACACTTCATGTATACAACACACTTCATGTATACAACACACTTCATGTATACAACACACTTCATGTATACAACACACTTCATGTATACAACACACTTCATGTATACAACACACTTCATGTATACAACACACTTCATGTATACAACACACTTCATGTATACAACACACTTCATGTATACAACACACTTCATGTATACAACACACTTCATGTATACAACACACTTCATGTATACAACACACTTCATGTATACAACACACTTCATGTATACAACACACTTCATGTATACAACACACTTCATGGTGTGTAATAGAGTCCTTAACTTGTTTTTTACATAGCCCACTAGGCAAGCAGTAGAAATTTAGTACAGACACTACATCTCACAGGAAGACAACATAACAACGAAACATAACCCGAGAATTTCAAACTATAAGATTGAATTTTTATGTTAGTTGCTCAAAGAAAGATAGGTCGATAGCTATTTAGGTACTGTGATTGCATTGTACTATGTTTAAATAGCATCAATAAAATGACCATTTTCGCTGGCATACAACACTGTGACTGCATGTTCTGAGCGATGGCAGGTGGCTATGCCCCAGAGTTGACCAGTTTTTGCCTTATGCAGAAATGCGTGGCTGCTGGGCTTCTGTATGACTGCCACTGCCGTCGGTGACGAACTGTATGTTCATGGACTGTGTAGGTGAACATCTAGGAAACATCCAGATAGGAAAATGACTGCTGATTCCATCAGATATGAATTGGGTGTTTCGTGGGGGACTGGTGTGTTGACATTCTGGCTGCGGCATTATGCACAGTGTATCTGTGCGGGCTGTTGTTTGTCGAGACTCCTGTCTTTTCCACTTTTCACATTGGGCAGTGGGGAGCGTTTTGTGTGATATTCACTGGCACGGGAACGGAGCATAATGGGGACGACCCGTTACTGTGAAGTTGGAACTGCGACCAACTAACTAACTAACTAACTAACTATCTAACTGTGTTTCTATGCAAAAGAGAATTACAAAGACTGAAGTTTAAATGTAGTGCTGTGGTGTAAAACTAAAATAAAACTACTGAATAGTTTTTCTTTTGTTAGTATATGAACATTTAAACTTTTGGGACAGAGACCATCTATATTTGATTCCTTATTGAGACTATGGTATCACTTTAAAAAACAAATAACGATCGTTGGTCTTGTAATAAGAAAGCATTGGAAAGCATCGTGGCGATTGTAAGAGATGTTGCTGGGTGGACTGAGGCGGTGGCGTGGGGAGAGATGATGCTGGGTGGACTGAGGCGGTGGCATGGAAGGAGATGATGCTGGGTGGACTGAGGTGGTGGCATGGGGAGAGATGATGTTGGGTGGACTGAGGTGGTGGCATGGGGAGAGATGATGTTGGGTGGACTGAGGCGGTGGCATGGAAGGAGATGATGTTGGGTGGACTGAGGCGGTGGCATGGGGAGAGATGATGCTGGGTGGACTGAGGCGGTGGCATGGGGAGAGATGATGCTGGGTGGACTGAGGCGGTAGCATGGGGAGAGATGATGCTGGGTGGACTGAGGCGGTGGCATGGGGAGAGATGATGTTGGGTGGACTGAGGTGGTGGCATGGGGAGAGATGATGTTGGGTGGACTGAGGTGGTGGCATGGGGAGAGATGATGTTGGGTGGACTGAGGTGGTGGCATGGGGAGAGATGATGCTGGGTGGACTGAGGTGGTGGCATGGAAGGAGATGATGCTGGGTGGACTGAGGTGGTGGCATGGAAGGAGATGATGCTGGGTGGACTGAGGCGGTGGCATGGGGAGAGATGATGCTGGGTGGACTGAGGTGGTGGCATGGGGAGAGATGATGCTGGGTGGACTGAGGTGGTGGCATGGGGAGAGATGATGTTGGGTGGACTGAGGTGGTGGCATGGGGAGAGATGATGTTGGGTGGACTGAGGTGGTGGCATGGGGAGAGATGATGTTGGGTGGACTGAGGTGGTGGCATGGGGAGAGATGATGTTGGGTGGACTGAGGCGGTGGCATGGGGAGAGATGATGCTGGGTGGACTGAGGTGGTGGCATGGGGAGAGATGATGTTGGGTGGACTGAGGTGGTGGCATGGGGAGAGATGATGTTGGGTGGACTGAGGCGGTGGCATGGAAGGAGATGATGCTGGGTGGACTGAGGCGGTGGCATGGGGAGAGATGATGCTGGGTGGACTGAGGCGGTGGCATGGGGAGAGATGATGCTGGGTGGACTGAGGTGGTGGCATGGAAGGAGATGATGCTGGGTGGACTGAGGTGGTGGCATGGGGAGAGATGATGTTGGGTGGACTGAGGCGGTGGCATGGGGAGAGATGATGCTGGGTGGACTGAGGCGGTGGCATGGGGAGAGATGATGCTGGGTGGACTGAGGTGGTGGCATGGGGAGAGATGATGTTGGGTGGACTGAGGTGGTGGCATGGGGAGAGATGATGTTGGGTGGACTGAGGTGGTGGCATGGGGAGAGATGATGTTGGGTGGACTGAGGTGGTGGCATGGGGAGAGATGATGTTGGGTGGACTGAGGTGGTGGCATGGGGAGAGATGATGCTGGGTGGACTGAGGTGGTGGCATGGAAGGAGATGATGCTGGGTGGACTGAGGTGGTGGCATGGAAGGAGATGATGCTGGGTGGACTGAGGCGGTGGCATGGGGAGAGATGATGCTGGGTGGACTGAGGTGGTGGCATGGAAGGAGATGATGCTGGGTGGACTGAGGCGGTGGCATGGGGAGAGATGATGCTGGGTGGACTGAGGTGGTGGCATGGAAGGAGATGATGCTGGGTGGACTGAGGCGGTGGCATGGGGAGAGATGATGCTGGGTGGACTGAGGTGGTGGCATGGGGAGAGATGATGCTGGGTGGACTGAGGTGGTGGCATGGGGAGAGATGATGTTGGGTGGACTGAGGTGGTGGCATGGGGAGAGATGATGTTGGGTGGACTGAGGTGGTGGCATGGGGAGAGATGATGCTGGGTGGACTGAGGTGGTGGCATGGGGAGAGATGATGTTGGGTGGACTGAGGTGGTGGCATGGGGAGAGATGATGCTGGGTGGACTGAGGTGGTGGCATGGGGAGAGATGATGCTGGGTGGACTGAGGTGGTGGCATGGAAGGAGATGATGCTGGGTGGACTGAGGTGGTGGCATGGAAGGAGATGATGCTGGGTGGACTGAGGCGGTGGCATGGGGAGAGATGATGCTGGGTGGACTGAGGTGGTGGCATGGGGAGAGATGATGCTGGGTGGACTGAGGTGGTGGCATGGGGAGAGATGATGTTGGGTGGACTGAGGTGGTGGCATGGGGAGAGATGATGCTGGGTGGACTGAGGTGGTGGCATGGGGAGAGATGATGCTGGGTGGACTGAGGTGGTGGCATGGAAGGAGATGATGCTTGGTGGACTGAGGTGGTGGCATGGAAGGAGATGATGCTGGGTGGACTGAGGCGGTGGCATGGGGAGAGATGATGCTGGGTGGACTGAGGTGGTGGCATGGGGAGAGATGATGCTGGGTGGACTGAGGTGGTGGCATGGAAGGAGATGATGCTGGGTGGACTGAGGTGGTGGCATGGGGAGAGATGATGCTGGGTGGACTGAGGCGGTGGCATGGGGAGAGATGATGCTGGGTGGACTGAGGTGGTGGCATGGAAGGAGATGATGCTGGGTGGACTGAGGCGGTGGCATGGGGAGAGATGATGCTGGGTGGACTGAGGTGGTGGCATGGAAGGAGATGATGCTGGGTGGACTGAGGCGGTGGCATGGGGAGAGATGATGCTGGGTGGACTGAGGTGGTGGCATGGAAGGAGATGATGCTGGGTGGACTGAGGTGGTGGCATGGGGAGAGATGATGCTGGGTGGACTGAGGTGGTGGCATGGAAGGAGATGATGCTGGGTGGACTGAGGTGGTGGCATGGAAGGAGATGATGCTGGGTGGACTGAGGTGGTGGCATGGGGAGAGATGATGCTGGGTGGACTGAGGCGGTGGCATGGGGAGAGATGATGCTGGGTGGACTGAGGTGGAGGCATGGAAGGAGATGATGCTGGGTGGACTGAGGTGGTGGCATGGGGAGAGATGATGCTGGGTGGACTGAGGTGGTGGCATGGGGAGAGATGATGCTGGGTGGACTGAGGTGGTGGCATGGAAGGAGATGATGCTGGGTGGACTGAGGTGGTGGCATGGGGAGAGATGATGCTGGGTGGACTGAGGTGTTGGCATGGGGAGAGATGATGCTGGGTGGACTGAGGTGGTGGCATGGGGAGAGATGATGCTGGGTGGACTGAGGTGGTGGCATGGGGAGAGATGATGCTGGGTGGACTGAGGTGGTGGCATGGGGAGAGATGATGCTGGGTGGACTGAGGTGGTGGCATGGAAGGAGATGATGCTGGGTGGACTGAGGTGGTGGCATGGGGAGAGATGATGCTGGGTGGACTGAGGCGGTGGCATGGAAGGAGATGATGCTGGGTGGACTGAGGTGGTGGCATGGAAGGAGATGATGCTGGGTGGACTGAGGTGGTGGCATGGGGAGAGATGATGCTGGGTGGACTGAGGTGGTGGCATGTGGAGAGATGATGCTGGGTGGACTGAGGTGGTGGCATGGAAGGAGATGATGTTGGGTGGACTGAGGTGGTGGCATGGGGAGAGATGATGTTGGGTGGACTGAGGTGGTGGCATGGGGAGAGATGATGTTGGGTGGACTGAGGTGGTGGCATGGGGAGAGATGATGTTGGGTGGACTGAGGTGGTGGCATGGAAGGAGATGATGCTGGGTGGACTGAGGTGGTGGCATGGAAGGAGATGATGCTGGGTGGACTGAGGCGGTGGCATGGGGAGAGATGATGCTGGGTGGACTGAGGTGGTGGCATAGGGAGAGATGATGCTGGGTGGACTGAGGCGGTGGCATGGGGAGAGATGTTGCTGGGTGGACTGAGGTGGTGGCATGGGGAGAGATGATGCTGGGTGGACTGAGGTGGTGGCATGGGGAGAGATGATGCTGGGTGGACTGAGGTGGTGGCATGGAAGGAGATGATGCTGGGTGGACTGAGGCGGTGGCATGGGGAGAGATGATGCTGGGTGGACTGAGGTGGTGGCATGGAAGGAGATGATGCTGGGTGGACTGAGGCGGTGGCATGGGGAGAGATGATGCTGGGTGGACTGAGGCGGTGGCATGGGGAGAGATGATGCTGGGTGGACTGAGGTGGTGGCATGGAAGGAGATGATGCTGGGTGGACTGAGGTGGTGGCATGGGGAGAGATGATGCTGGGTGGACTGAGGCGGTGGCATGGGGAGAGATGATGCTGAGTGGACTGAGGTGGTGGCATGGAAGGAGATGATGCTGGGTGGACTGAGGTGGTGGCATGGCGAGAGATGATGCTGGGTGGACTGAGGCGGTGGCATGGGGAGAGATGATGCTGGGTGGACTGAGGTGGTGGCATGGGGAGAGATGATGCTGGGTGGACTGAGGCGGTGGCATGGGGAGAGATGATGCTGGGTGGACTGAGGTGGTGGCATGGAAGGAGATGATGCTGGGTGGACTGAGGTGGTGGCATGGGGAGAGATGATGCTGGGTGGACTGAGGCGGTGGCATGGGGAGAGATGATGCTGGGTGGACTGAGGTGGTGGCATGGAAGGAGATGATGCTGGGTGGACTGAGGCGGTGGCATGGGGAGAGATGATGCTGGGTGGACTGAGGTGGTGGCATGGAAGGAGATGATGCTGGGTGGACTGAGGCGGTGGCATGGGGAGAGATGATGCTGGGTGGACTGAGTTGGTGGCATGGAAGGAGATGATGCTGGGTGGACTGAGGTGGTGGCATGGGGAGAGATGATGCTGGGTGGACTGAGGTGGTGGCATGGAAGGAGATGATGCTGGGTGGACTGAGGTGGTGGCATGGAAGGAGATGATGCTGGGTGGACTGAGGTGGTGGCATGGGGAGAGATGATGCTGGGTGGACTGAGGCGGTGGCATGGGGAGAGATGATGCTGGGTGGACTGAGGCGGTGGCATGGAAGGAGATGATGCTGGGTGGACTGAGGTGGTGGCATGGGGAGAGATGATGCTGGGTGGACTGAGGTGGTGGCATGGGGAGAGATGATGCTGGGTGGACTGAGGTGGTGGCATGGAAGGAGATGATGCTGGGTGGACTGAGGTGGTGGCATGGGGAGAGATGATGCTGGGTGGACTGAGGTGGTGGCATGGGGAGAGATGATGCTGGGTGGACTGAGGTGGTGGCATGGGGAGAGATGATGCTGGGTGGACTGAGGTGGTGGCATGGGGAGAGATGATGCTGGGTGGACTGAGGTGGTGGCATGGGGAGAGATGATGCTGGGTGGACTGAGGTGGTGGCATGGAAGGAGATGATGCTGGGTGGACTGAGGTGGTGGCATGGGGAGAGATGATGCTGGGTGGACTGAGGCGGTGGCATGGAAGGAGATGATGCTGGGTGGACTGAGGTGGTGGCATGGAAGGAGATGATGCTGAGAGAACTGAGGCGGTGGCATGGAAAGAAATATGACATAGGGTGGAGTGATTACTGATTACTTTTATTGAACACAAGCGTCACTAAAAATATCCCAGTCTCCTCCCATAGACCACACAAGGAGAAAGCCAGCATTGTGAGGGGGCTCCGTTTCTGCCTAGACCAGAATCACACATACTACAAACATTCCTTTTTGTGGTCAGCTGTTCTTATTTTGAAATATAGCCTGGACAGCGTCCTATTCAGCATGGTGTTCTCTCCATTTACCAATGCAATTCTAGCATGCGCGACGCGTACACAAGCCCGCCCATTGTTTTCGTTTTTGTCCAAGAAAACTAGACGCTCGAAACCGAGGAAGTATATCACTATTTTCTTATTTGATAAAACAACTAGAAGAGCCCGTCCGTGAACTGAACTAAGTCTGTATAGCCGGAGGCGGACGTTGTAACATCTCTTCTAAGGCATTCCTCAGATCTACTAAACACAGTTGCCTCTTTTAAAGGGCGTCACACCTACCCTAATATTTAAAGGCAATTTGTGACTTTCAAGGCAATCTTACCTTCTGTAGTTTGTTATTGCTTTCTAAGGCTAATATCATTGTGAATATCAATGTGAAGTAGTTTGCCCTAACATCGCCTGCTGCAGACTTCAAACCTGGCATGTCGGGATTGTGACACTGCCAAGCTACAGCGGCGACGCAGTCCCATTAGATCCAGTATTAGCCAAGGCCTGACACTAAACATTGTCACTGTAGTATCTGCCACAGGAATGCTTTAATTGTATCTATCCAGATCGACATAGCCTGGCAATTGTACAGTTACAAGTAAAACAGGGAAGACGATCCCTTAGAAGTTACTTCCATTGGGATGTGAAGTGTTAGGCCTACAAGTAGATCACGACATATGAGATTGGGTGACTAGTTCTCTTCCTCCTCATTTTCACACCCACAGCGTCTCCGTATAGTCGTTGTGACGTTGGTGATCATGCCTGTCTACATCCTTCTGTCCCGTGTGCTGCCAGTCACTTATGATACCGATGTTCCTCCATGTCATTATCTCTCTCTGTCCAGCATCATCTCTCTTGGCCTCCTCTTGTCTCTCTTTCTTTCCAACATTCCCGTTGTTACGACATACTCCAACTGTCCCCTTCTCATCACGTTTCCAATGAAATGTGTACTGCTTTCTTCTAATGCGAGTAACCAGTTCTTTTTGTGAGTTAAATTCTTTCAAGACACCTTCACTGATCTTTGTATCCGTCCGATGTGTTCGTAACATTCTTCAGGAAAACCACATCTCCTCAGCCTCCACATAATTGTGTCTGCTAATTGTCAGCGATTAGCTTCCATTCATTAGGATTTGTTCAATATAACTCTTAAGAACTCTTTTCCTTACCGCAATTAACACAGATAAATATCAGGAAATGCTACCAATGTTCTGGTATCCGTTTCGATGAGGCCGTACTGATCGGGAAAATGTCTTTGGCCTCAACTGGGGATTAAACCCGTGTCTTAGCGGGCAATCGTCAAAAATAAAGGACCAGTTTACAAGCCAGGATTCGTAATGGGTAAATATTATTTTTACACTTATCGGTGCTAGATGCGTCATGCGGTCACTGTGACGCCTATACCTTCTAGAACAGTGGTTCTCAACCGGTGAGGAATTCTCTCCCCCCCCCCCCACCCCTCCCTGTGGGGAATTTTAGGGCGGGGGGGGGGATTAAGATGATTTCAAGATCGCGTTAATACAAGAACTGATTACTTGATATTGTTTTTTTAACTCCATACTTTACGATTCTGTACTTCTCACCATTCTGCAATTCATTATATAACGTATGTAGACCCCCAAATCACGTTTTATGTAGACATCTAGACTTGTTCTAGTATGTGTTATTAAATTTAGCTTCCATTGTTACCTAATACTGTGTAGGGGCGGAAGGGGGAGGGGGTGTTTATAGGGAGGAAATACAAGGGGGGGAGGGGTAATGACATTCTGAACATATAGTGAAGGGGTGCATGGGTCAAAAAAGGTTGATAACCGCTGTTCTAGAACATTTATTGGTATAAATTTTAGACTGGATCCACCTTTGAACCCAAGTCATTTAAAAAAAAAAAACTCCCATCAGTGGTGATTAGAGTATATGATCACCGAACCGAGAGGCTAGTGTCTTGGCTAGTGTGCTACCGCGGCTCTACATAGTGGTTGAGTGTTAGATGTTTTCTGGACATATTCAGTGCGGGCAGCGGCTGCTTCGATGGGGTCTGGTAGCTCCTCTTAATCATGTCGTGCCCAGGAGTGTCATAACATTGGAGTCTTAAAATATGGTTTGAAAGGCAAGAGGGTCGAATTCATTGCACCAGGGATTATCCCATATGGCTCGGTCTCTCTCCTTAGGTCGGCCCACGTGGAGGTTGTGTTTACTTGTGTAGTCTGCGGGTCATCGGCAGGCTACTAACTGTCACTTTTTACCCCTCCTGGAGAGGCTAGCCGATACTAACCGTGCTCTAGTATTGATGAAGTATCTTTGCTAATTTTTTTTTTTTTTTTGCATATCCTTGTTTTGTTTTGTTTTTTGTTACAGGACGACACTGTCAACACCAGCATTTTACTGCTGTTGATAATGTCTTGACAAGTTTACTTTCAGTAGTTTTCCATTGCATTCTGAACGACCGGCTCCCATACCAATTCATTAGAACCCAGTGCAACGAGGTCTCCTGCCAAATGGCGCGCAGCTGTGTTTCAAACACAGGTAAACGGGCTTACAAATCGAGTCTGTAAAGCCTTAGTCACGGAGACGGCAAATCCTAGCTAATTACGTCTTGAGTTACTTGCTGATACATGAAGCATTGCCTGATTGTGGTAGTCACACATTTATATAGCCTTTGTCCTGATAGCCATGCATTACGTGTAACTTAATGTGTATTTCTAAAGCCACCTTCCTGATACATTCCCTTCCGCTTTGATGTTTTATTTTATGTCACACAACATGAGAAAACATGGACTGTGAGCGTCTCAGCAAACCCCTTCACTGGGTATCAAATCACTTACAATCTAGGATTGATTGGTTGATTGAGGAATCCTATGGAAGACTGAGCTGTAATTCTTGATGTCGAGGAATTGGTTGATTGAGCCGTGATATAGACTCACATGTATTCTAAGCGAGGTTGCTGTAGACATTTTCTCCCGATCCGATGCAAGAGTACAACCTCCACGTGTTTCAGAATTTTCATTCCTCTTTCCAATTCAAAAACCAGACTAGTGTAACTACAACACGTATTGGCTGTAAGTAGACAATTCAGAAAATCAGCCTAGTGTAACTACAATACGGATTGGCTGTAAGTAGGCAATCCAGAAAACAGCCTAGTGTAACTATAACACGGATTCGCTGTAAGTAGACAATTCAGAAATCAGCCTAGTGTAACTACAACTCGGATTGGCTGTAAGTAGACAATTCAGAAACCAACTTAGTGTAAGTAACTATAACACGGATTGACTGTAAGTTGACATGGCAAATGAAAATTGTGTACGCGTATTGGGTATGTGGCGTTAGACCCATAAATGTTATTGACCACTGTGAACTTGCTGAACAATGTGGTCAGTATCACGCTAGCCGAATTTACTTCTCAAAACATATTGTCGTATCCGTTTTAGACTGGATCACTTTAAACAATGTTATTCAACTCCGATGCGAATAAAACCCTTTACCACTAGGCAGACAAGAGAGCGTGTATCTACAACGCCACGGCGGCTCCCCCAGCCTCTTGTGGACTGGCTGAAAGTATACCTAGGTTGTCAATGTTTCCCTTCACCTGTATCTGTGTAAAGTAACCAAGCATGTTGGACAAAGGGAGTTAATCCAGGATAAAACAAGTATATTTGTCGGTAGTCACCCTTTCTTCAACAATCGTGTCAATATAAGCTACACAACTGGAGAGGGAGGATTCCTCTGTAACATTAAATGAAGAAGAACAATGGTAACATTAAATATCGGCGTTAAAGAAATGATCTGCTGAGGGTTGTGTTTTATTCAGTGATAAAACAGAGGTTAAAAATGATGGTAGGTGTACAGTAAAACCTCGCCTTTGGTAGATAATGAGTCCGAAAACAATCGATGAAATCCGAAACCAACGAAAACCGAGGCAATTAGTTCCATATGAAACAATGTAAATCCAATAAACTCTAAGAACTCTTGACAATACATACCAAAATACATTTTATAGGGAATAAATATAGTGTTTAATACTATTTTTCGGCTCGAAACTTGTCCGATATCGCACCTCTGCCGTGCCTAGTAACACTGTGTATGCCAGTGCATCTCTTGAATTTTTCAAATCATCCTCTGCTGGCCTTAAAATAATTAAGTACACTAGCACTCGTCCCAGGCATTTTCATAATGAGATCGGCATACAACAGTCTGGCCTTTTCACAAATGATTGCTTCCGAAATAGAATCGCCATGTAACTGGTTTTGATTTATCCAAATTAATGATAACTGTTCGACATTTTCAATTGTTTTCCATCTATGTATCTTAAGCACATTCATACCTTTCGCTACATTAGCCTCGTTTATTTCTGAATCTTTCGCCACACTGGAACTTACTGTGGATACCGTAAAAGCAGCCGATTTCAGTAATATTAATGCCGCTTTCGATGTTATTATTAGCAGGTGAAGCTCACACAGCGAAAATCAACGCCAACCTGAGCAGAAGAACCCGTGGGTCCTTTTGTTGTTGCAAAATTAGAGCGATGTTATGTGGACACATCGTCGAAATCCGAGGCATCCGACGAAACCCGAGATACATTTTTTTGCGAAAAAAAGCCACAAAATCCGAACCGGACGATAAACGAAGGCGACGAAAACCGAGGTTTTACTGTAATTGCAATATAATTCAACAGAAGTCTTAATATCAGAAACACACCAATAATGGTAATTACAGTGGAATAAATGTATTCCAAAACGCGACATCAAAGTAAATAGAATTAATTTATTAAGCCAATGTGTTCAGTAGTTTGATAGACTGTTAACAGCAGATGGTTGCATGTAGAATAGATCATACACAAGACGCATTTCTCTAGATTACTAATATTGTATGTAATATATCTTTGTCAACAGAGTTTTGTTTTCTTAAGAGTTATGTCGAGTAAATCCTGATGTAAGGAAGTGAATCATGGACAATCAGTGGAATAGTGAGGAATTATGTGGAAGATGCAGGTATGTAGTTTTATAGAAGACAGGAGAGATCCCCAAGGGCAGAGAACAATTTTAATGAAGATATCTTGACAGAAGTTAACTCGCAAATAGACTTGGCTATTCGCATCAAAAGAAGAGATTTCGTAGCGCTTTATCATGAAAAGGGGAAAGAGAACATGGAGGAGAAAAATACAGAAGATGCTTCGCAGTTTGATCTCATAGTATGCATAAATATCTGCATCAGAAATTATAGGCAGTTGACGAGACTGAATGCTGTAAACAGACATGATAACCAACAACACACGGAGATTAATGCAGTCAGTGTTTCGTAGCTTCATAGTAGTTGTTGACGTCCCACAGCTGAACACACACCGACTTCGGCTCCGAGTGGTCGTCCTCGAGACGTGCTGCATCAATCGTATCTGTCTGGCAGGGTAGGATTCAAACAATGAAGGCAAGGTAATTCCAATGGACGTCATCCTGACGTCGGACGTGGCTGTCGAAAGTAGTAGATGTAGTCTTTTGCTGACGCCTTACTGAAGTCGGGTGTGTCTGTCGGTAGTGGCACAAATGACAGCTTCGCTGATGCTATATTGAAGCTGGATGTGTGTGTGGGATGTCACAAATATAGCAACTTCGTCGATGCCATGGTGTAGTCGGATGCGTATGGTAAGTGGTAAATACAAACATGCCATGCTGAACTCGGACTCACCTGTTGACTGTTGCAGCTGTTTCTTTTTTCTTGTTGCGCTCGCTTTCTTTAAACTCAAGCACAGTCCATAAACATGCCACTACTTCTAGTGGACCGAACTGATTTTTGCTTTTGGATTAGCTTTCCCTATAACCACAGTATTGATTGAAGACAATCAGAAAGATCTGAACCATTTAGTAGATGCGGTTGCTACACACACTGAAAACCTAGGGTTAGCATTAAATTGTAAGAAGACAATTATGGTATTTACTAGGAAAGAGGAAATATCACAATGGCATTTACAAGTACATGGGATTATTCTTAAACAAGTGAATCGGTACAATTCTTCGTAAACAGTCATAACATCTAATGAGAGAGCCTTGAAGAAATAAGAACAAGAATCGTCATGGTAAAGGTAGCCGTTAGCAAGATGGAAAATATGCTGACCAACAAAATGATGTCATTTGGAAAAAGAAAAAGGGTCTTGAGGTGTTACATTGAGCCTGTGATTTTGTATGGATGTCAAGCGTGGACAGTAAGCAAACAAGCTGAAAAACACATTATGGTTTCTGAGGAAAAGGCAAAGAATATCACGGACAGACATACAAACCAATGATCGAGTCCTACAAGACAGAAATGAAAATCGTACACTTATTATCAAAATTAG